>VXBQ01015095.1:476503-544623 GCA_013400175.1 Phainopepla nitens | reverse complement strand
GGCGGCTGCTCGCGCAGAATTTCAGGGAGAGGACATCGTGGAGCCGTGCTGCCTCCTGGGCATCCCGGTCCGAACAGCTCCTTGGGAGCCCAACACCGAACTTCGCTGTTTGCGTTTAATGGGCATCTCTTCAGGCTTTGAAGCCCTGCCGGGGAGATCGCTCAGACACTAGTTCAGAGAAGTGCCCAAGCTTTGCACCTCATTCAGGGTAAAGGCCATTTATAAACACAGCCTATGACTTATACTCACATAAATCATTATATCACTATAGATTATATGCAATACATGTGCTGCTACTCTGTAATGTGAGATTTATTTGGTGGTATCTGATACTTGCTTGTAAAAATTGTCACAGCAAGGTTCCCTGAAGCCAAAATAGCTCCTCAGCTTTAAGGCATCCCAATACAGAATTTTGTCATTTAATACTGCTAAGTGCTTAGCATTTATTGAGCACAGATTCATGCCTTTTACATTTCATCAACTTTCATTTTTACATGCCTGCATATGCTTAGAGGTCTCAAACCTTTCTAAGAAGAGGCAGCTATTAACCTTATTTTTAAAGTGAGGCAACATTGTCATCAAGTGCAAATCTGTGAACAAAGGCTGAGGAAAAGAAAGAAATATGTGCTAACGCTAATAACAATAAATACAAAACCTCAGAGATGAGCCATATAAAAAGAAAAAGGAAATCAAAACCAGATTTTATTTTATTCATCTTTCAGTGTCACTTATATTAAATGCCTAGGAGGGGTGTCAGTTATAAATGGCAAAAGCAAAATTACATGTTCCTGTAACTGCTGTTGTTTGGAAAAAAATAAACAAAACCAACATTTATGGTTGTTTATAATGAGTGAGATTTAGGTCAGATGGCTCTTAAGCAGAGCCCTGGGAGCTGTACCTGGAGCTGTACCATTTGCTAGGCCAGTTACTATCTAAGCATGAATGGGTGGAATTAAAGAGCTATCACAAGCCAGCTCCAGAGCTGGTAGAAGCAAGGACATATATAATTATTTAAATGATACAGATCAGATAATAACTGGATTAAGAAGAAAAGAAAGAAGGAAAGAAGCCTCTTCCCCCACTCAGGGTTTATCTGCCAGGAACACTTCACTGCTTCCCTACAGCCATCCATGAAATCTGATGCCAGGAACAGGCTCCTCTCCTGCTGTGGTGCTGGGAATATCAGAGTTCCCAGGGCCACAGAGGGGTGGAGGGAGTTGAGGAAAAAATCTCTTTTTAAACTTCCGGATAAAAATAGCATCTCAAGGAAAACAACCTTTGTTGGGACACAAGGGCGAGATCCTGACTTTGAGAGCCTGTCCTGGTCAGTCCAGATATATGATTCCCTTGATACCCTGCTAACCTCGGTGTAGCTAAAATTGGAGACAGCATAACAGTGGTGCAGGCTGCCCTCTCTGCAGGCCCAGATCCTCACCACAGCACTGGAATGAAGAAGCAACCAACAGCTCCTTCCCTTCTTGCCAGCTTCCTTAGGACCCCAGGAATTTGAGGACATTTCTTCCCATGGGTAATACACACTGCTCCATCTCAATGTTAACAACATAAAAATGAATGAGGAGCAACTGCTGACTTGTTGCCTTATTACTTTGCAGTTTAAACTGTGAATGAAAAGCCACCAGAGAAAACTGGATTGTGTCTGGGGAATTCATGTACCTGATATCCAGACTATACACCAGCAGAGCAATTACTGCATACTGGCTCTCTGTGAGAAATCAAAGAGATGCCTGAGCATGCAGTATTGATGAGACTCTAACACCTTCTCTTGCCTTGGTAGAGTGAAATACATCTCAGAAATAGAGTTTAGGCTAAATCAACTTCTAATAAAAAATAGATTCACACATGGTGTGAATCTAACTCAGCAATTACTCCATTCTGATAGGAAAGGATGTTTGGTTTACTAAAAGCTGAACCCTGCTTAATTTAAGTGTGTCCATTGACTCCCAAGGTATGCACAGAAATATACAGAAGAGGGGTACACTTTCAGATGAGGCAGATTTTACAAAAAGGATCAATTGCTGGAATGACAGAGTAAATATATGTAATGAAACTTGATAGCACAGCAATCAGAGAAGAGAAGAGAAGAGAAGAGAAGAGAAGAGAAGAGAAGAGAAGAGAAGAGAAGAGAAGAGAAGAGAAGAGAAGAGAAGAGAAGAGAAGAGAAGAGAAGAGAAGAGAAGAGAAGAGAAGAGAAGAGAAGAGAAGAGAAGAGAAGAGAAGAGAAGAGAAGAGAAGAGAAGAGAAGAGAAGAGAAGAGAAGAGAAGAGAAGAGAAGAGAAGAGAAGAGAAGAGAAGAGAAGAGAAGAGAAGAGAAGAGAAGAGAAGAGAAGAGAAGAGAAGAGAAGAGAAGAGAAGAGAAGAGAAGAGAAGAGAAGAGAAGAGAAGAGAAGAGAAGAGAAGAGAAGAGAAGAGAAGAGAAGAGAAGAGAAGAGAAGAGAAGAGAAGAGAAGAGAAGAGAAGAGAAGAGAAGAGAAGAGAAGAGAAGAGAAGAGAAGAGAAGAGAAGAGAAGAGAAGAGAAGAGAAGAGAAGAGAAGAGAAGAGAAGAGAAGAGAAGAGAAGAGAAGAGAAGAGAAGAGAAGGATGATGGGAGAGAGCACAGAAGGCTGGAGTGTAGCTCTGATAGTAGGGCAGGGGAACAAGGAACAAGGACTTTCTTTACAGTTAGGCTTTTGTTCCCAAAATGAATTTTTAATGGATCCCATTCTGTTGACATGCAAAGGTAAATAGACTGCATTGTAAATAGACTGTATGTACTGTAGAGATCCTTCTGCTTTTGTTGATGACACCATGTTCCTAAATTTTAAAGCAGTGGTTTTGTTTGAGAAGTAGATTTGATAGGCTGTGTGTGCTAAATCATTTGGGATTCTACTCACCAGGACCACAAAGTGAATTTTGCTGACAAGAAGGAGGACAAAATATCAGAGGAGGAGGAGAGAATAATAAAATATATTAGGAGTATGTGGTTATGGAAGAATCTGCTGCAAAACCAGAAAAATGCTGGAAGTTACAGTAGTCAGGGAGCAGCTGGAGAGAGCAACAGACAACACAAGCAAGAGAACATGTGGGAAATGAGGGGAAATGAAGCATGAAGAGGAAGAATTGGAATCAAGTAAAAAGCAAAGAAGCCAATGCTACTAAAGCTGTCAGTTTAGAGTAATTAATTTGGATTTGCCCTTCCTTTGGCTACTTTTCTTTTTGTTTTTCTGTTGTTTTGGTTTTTTTTTTTATTATTAATCCCTAGATGGAGTCCAGTCATTCACCTTTACTTATTTCTGTAATCTGCCTTTGCTCTCCTGTAGGTATTCCTGAATAAGACATGTATGAGGATGAGGCAGGAGTGGGGGCTGGGATGAACTGTTCTCATTTTCCTGTAAAATATCTATTTTAATGCCTTGCAGCCAAAAAAGACATTTGGTGTCAGGCAAACCAGATTGAGGAAGAAAATACTAGAGGAAAATATTGTATTCATCACATTAATCTTAATATTGTCATGATGAATTATAAGTAGATCAAGATTGTTCTGCAAAATTCTACAGCCTCATGGACCTCCTCACAAATTAGTGTGAAATGGAGAAAGGTTGAAGGGTAAGCACAGGGAATACAGGAGTATCACAGAAATTGTTCGCAGGCTTCCACTCATTTGTTGCCCCTCAGTAATCTCACCTTACCCAATCAGTAGGAATAAAATCATTAGATTAAGCTACAAGTGGTTTAATGCTCCTTGGTGTAAACTGTAGTCAAATAATAAAGTAATTTTACCATGTAAATAAAAATTATTAGTGGTAAAAATAGTCCTAATCTTTTGTGGGCAATAAAAATTTGCAAATCATGCTGTCATGAAAAGTCATAAATCTGTGACTTGCAAACAGTAGCTGAGTGAGTGGAGTGATTAGTATCTTTCCTGTGCTCCTTATTTGACAGGGCAAAAAATGCACACTTAAAAATACAGCAACTGAATACCAGTTTCAGCCTTTTAAACTGATGTATAGAAGATTACCTAACCTACATAGATGCTAATTTGAGAACTGGTTGTTTTTAATAACAGAATACATATTTTCTTGGGTGGTTCACTTGGTTTTTTTGTATTTTTTTTAATTATTATTAAAACCCCCACAAGATTATTAATACCAGATTCTGAGACATTCTTAACATGAAAAGGAAGGCATCTTCCAAAGGCAGGAAATTCAAAATGAGAGTGGAAATTCTGCCCTAGGGCTTTTTTCCATGAGAGGGATGTTGATGGAGTTATTTTAGCAGCCTTTTTGCTTGAGAACAGCTCTGCCTTGGGGAGAAACGGGTTTTTGCAGAGGTCTGGAAATGCACAAGCTCGGCAGTGGTGCCTCAGCTCAGTTCTGCGGGTGGCCGGCACTAGAGGGCACAGCCTCAGCTCTGCTGGACAAGGGCTGCATGTGGGCATCGCAGCCCTACCAAAGACCCGCAGCTGCGTTGCTTTGGGTTGTTTCCATTCATTCTACCCTTTATCTAGAGGTTTTCTTTAGATATTTGTCCCTGTTTATCTTTGCAATTTCTAAATAAAGGTTTCCCGTACCGGTTTATAATTAGTCCAATTTTGCCTCTGGATTTATTCACATCACTAGAATGGACTTCAGTGGTTTACCTGAAGGGAAATTCTGCACTTGTCAATGTGAGCACAGTGAGCACAATGTGAGCTTAGGGAATTTTTTAACAGAGTGGCATTTCCTTGCATATGGCCATAGTATTGTTCATAAAATGTTGGTCACCTTGGCAGAAAAAGTGTTTTGGGGGCAAAAACGTAATCAAAAGGAACCTGAGGGAGAAGATCCAAACCTTTGAATTATCAGATGCATAAAAATCAGAGTAAGACGATGCTATAAATTTTCCCTAGCAGGAATTATGGTCTCAGTTTTGAGGACTATCTGACCATTTCTTTAATCATTTTTACTCCTAAGGTTGACTGCATAATCCACTCTACAAAGCCAGCATTATTGCACCAGGGCTAAATGCTACAGCCAAAAGCTAGCACTACCCTGCCATGATTGGAGTGGTGCTTTATTTTGGTAGCTGAACTGGAAAAGGGTTGTTATTGTGCTGCCTGCTTTTCTTGCTGCTTTGCAATTGACAAAGCATCATTTATCTCGCTTTGCATTCCAATTTTTCTTTGCACGTTTTCCAGCTCATCATAACATAATTATGTTTCTGTTTCCTTCAGCCAGGGGCCGATACTTTCTTTTACTAAGACAACAGCTGCACTACACAACCTTGATGAATCCCCATAAGGGTAAAATGAGTCTGTGGAGCTTGTTTCTGCCTTGGCAACCCAAATGTTCAAGCTCTTTTTTGTCACAAGTGCTGTTCTAAAATGCACCCAACCCCGATGCTTTCACAGCATCTCTCACAATTAGGTTTTATATTGAAAATTAGACTTTAAATATTAAACATTCTGTCTGGTTTTTAATTTTAAAGGCTTCCTTTGTAGCATTTCAGTTTATGGTGTTTATAGGTTATAGACTCTGGGATGGAATTTAGAAGGCTGTAGTTACTGATGTGAAATTTGTATTTTGAATGAAATTGACTTTATGTGTGACAATAAGCACAATCTGAAGGTCTGGTTTATGTCCCTAAAAAGCATCTTAAGGCAGCTTTCATGGTACAGGTGAATAATTTCCTTGTTTACAGCCTCAGTTGCTCCAGCCACACTGCAACATAAAGGCAATTACAGAAACCCCATCTCTGAAGGCCATTAACTGCTAGTGATGGAAAAATACACACAGTACTTTTATTATCAAATGTGGAGATACTTCATTTTGCTCTAATGTAGTACTTTGAACCTGAGATTTTAAAGTACTTCAGAAAGGAAGAATTATTTTTGTATTTTACATAGGAGAAACCAGGACAGAGAAAAGTAGGGCTCAATGCTAGAGGCAAGCTGAGGGCAGAATCCATTCTTAACGCTCCTGATTTTGTTTACCCATTTATACCATTAATAACTTCCACCTCATCTCAAAATCTATCCATCCGACCACTGTGTACAGTGAAAGCAGCAGCTTTTTCAGCCGCTGAAGGTTGCTCAGGTTTGTAAATATATGGGATATTGTGGCCTGGACAAAACCACAGCCTGGACAATTGCATTCTTCAGGGCAACATTTTCCCTACAGTTTTGCTTTCTATCCTGTTGTGCTGTTGTTTTTGAAGAACATCATTTGAAGATTGTTTGTATATATACATAAAAACTACAATAAATCTATACATGAAGACAAGAGTTTAACTGATATAATCAGTCCTATCAGCCATTTCTATGTGCTCCATGATCTAAGGATTCTTCGGGATACTTGAGAGTATTTTAGTTTTGTGATGTTGGGGTTCTGTCCACCACACTGGACACCGATGCAATTGCCTGGAAAGCAATTAGATGTCAGGTGTTGATGGGAATGCTCCCTGCCCAGCCATGGCATATTTCTCTCAATGGCTCTGCTGTTGAAAAAAAAGCAATGGGCTGCTTGCTTTGGAAAGACAATGAAAACATGGCTCATGAGAGGAGCTTGCCTTGTGCTCCTTCTTCCTTATAATCCTGAGGCAAATTCTGGCATCTTTCACTCAGATATATTTTAGTTTTTTTTTCTTCTATCATCAGTTACTTCACTCAGTCCATTCATGTTCAATGTAAGATGTGCATTCTTTCTGATTAGTGTACAGTAATTACTTCCTAACATCTGCCTAACAGATTTTGTAAGAAAAGTAACTCTTCAAATATTAAGAGAAAAAATTAATATATGAAATCTTTGAAATCTCTTTTACTGGGGTTTGTGATCCACAGCTGACTGGATTCATTTCCCAGCAAGGAAGCTGGTTCAGCAAAACAGCTGCATTAGTTATTTAACTAGAGGCCTGATTCTGCTCTTGCTCACACTGATGCAAAGCAGGAATAGTACCAGGGAAGATAAAAAATATCCCCAGTGTGGAATACATGTTGCAGAAAAAATAAAGCATTGTGCTACGGAGCAACACAAGAACTGTAGCAGGTACTCTGCCATCCTGGTAGAGATGTTAGGCAGGATCTTAATGTCTTGCAGAAACTTTACCCCAAATACAGTGCTCACTTCTGAGAGGGTTTTACTGTGGTAGCACCAGGTGGCCAACAGAACTAAGGCCCAGTTGTGCTCAGTGTTGTGCCCTAATACTGTGAAATCACACGTGACCTATTCTGTACTAAGCACCAGAATCATTACTGTTTGCATCTGGTTCATAATTGTTCCCTCTCAGTTATTTAATTTTTACAGTGTCTGCTACAATTACTTTACACCTTCTAGCGCAGGAAAATGCACTCACTGATTTTTCTCCTAGGCCAAATTAATGCATGTGGTAATTGACCCAGGGATACACAGAAAGGAGAAGTCAAATGAGAAGCACTGCAGTGAAAAACAGGACAAAGCACCCCAAAGTATCTCCTACATAAGATGGCAATGTTCCTTGGACAATCTCAGGACACGAAGGAATGGTTACCAGAGCCTCATACGCTTTAGAGATGTGTCTTCAATCCCCGAGGCCATCAACACCCGTCATCTGATCTTACTGTAAATTAGTAGCATGTACTGTTAATATCATCAATAGTATCAGAGAGTTCACCCCCCAAACCTCATCCTGTTTCCTCTAACACAAGTTATCAACTGTATCTTGCTACAGTCGCTGCCTCTCATGTAGCAAAGGTATCTGTGGTTTTGTTTGTGCTGTGGAGTCAGTGGCATCTGCAGCTGCTGTGGGCTCATAATGTCAGTTCGTATTCCTGTTGCAGACCCACTGGAGGAGATTCCTGAACTCTTGCAGATGGGAACCTTCCAGCCCACAGTACTATGCTCTGACACCAGCATGTGTTTATTTTCATTTGTTGACTTTTTCAGGTACATTACTGAACTTTCTCTGGAGTAACAGTAAGTTTTTAAATGGAAACTAAGGTTTGGAGATGCTACACTTTCAGACACAAGAGGAAGGACAGCTCCTGGATGGAGATATCTACAAGAAGCTCCATCATTCCTAGACTTTGGGAGGTTAAGGGAAGAGGACAGCAGGTGGGAGGCTGCAACATTCAGCTCCTAAGCTGGAGAGTCTCTCTTTCCCTCCCATGCAATGAAATGTGTACGTGAAGCACTGACCATCACATGCAGCCTCAGTCCCATCCCGAGACCTCTGCCTGGTACCCCAGCACTGGCAGGGATGGGATTACAGCTACGCTTTGGTTTAAAACAAAGATAAATTCCTAGCCTTTAGTTTTGTGGGGCTCAGTCTGAGCTGAGACGGGGTTGAGACCAATCCATTGATGTCTGTTGGAGCCCAAAGCCTCCCAATGCAGCCAGCCAGACATGCTCCTCAGGCTGCACCTGGCAGTGCAGATCTCTGCTGCGCCTCATCTGCCTCCTCCTCTGTGCCCAGTTTCAAATCTCTTCAGCAATATGTTCTGTAACAATTAAGGATTTCTTGGGCAACTTCATTAAGATCAGAAAGATATCCTTCTACTTTGAAATATGTGAGCATGAACGATTCATTCAGCATAGCACCCCTTGGCCATTCATATCTATCTGATGATCAAATATATTTTTAATTATCAATCTATCTGAGGGGATTTTTTACACTAGACAATATCCAACGGTATTGTAAGAGCCATTTGGATTGATGCAGAGAATTTGGCAGCAAGATAGGGAACATTTGGGCTTTCAACACTTAGGAACATATGGAAAGAGGTTTGGAAAATTGCCACATGGGATGTAGCTTGGAAGATGCTACATTTCTTCATCCTTTTTTTCTGAACAGAAATAGAAGAAATTTTACTTTTTTTAAGGATCCTAATTCATGCTGCTCTAGGATAAACCAGTATGGTCAGCTGCAAGATTTGAGCAAAATCAGCTGCATTTTTATGGGCAGCTGTAAGTAGGCAATTCAAAAGGTGGTGATATTGCAGATCTTTCCAAGTTTTTGCCTCCTAATCAATGAGAATCCTCAGAGGTGAACTCACAGAACTGCAGCCTGGTGTCTCGGATCACGGGGTGAAGGAGGATATCTGGTGCCCAGCCTGCCAGGATGGGATATGCACCATTTACTGAGGGCTGTGAGGGTAGGGCCCTGCTGGTGCTCCTTCCTTCCTGCTCCTGCTGGGACCATCTGCCTCCCAGTCACCTTGACACCCAGGGCTGGACAGGCAGTCCAGGCTGTCTGTGTGTCTCTGGTACAGAGTTTCATCACATGGCTTGGAGCTTCAGCACTACATTACAAATCCCAGTCACTTTTGGGACAGCACGGGAATGGGAGAGAGGACCCTCCAGCTCAGCACTCAGGACTGGACATGTATGAACCAACACCATCTTCATACCACTTTAGGGACAAATGCCTCATGCCCATGATGGGAGTACTCTGTGTCTCTCAGAGTTATTGCCTCTGCTTGTCAGAAGAACAATGCTTTTTTTAAAATTTTTTTAAATTTTTTTTTATGGTTCCATTTTGTCTCAGGTTGCGGGGCTGCAGTAAATGCAGAATTTATTGGAATACACAAACATGTATTTGCACAATTGGCAAGCGGGCCCTGCAGCTTAGTAAAGGCTAATTAATCTCTCAGACTGCTAGGAAATCATCATTATCCCGCTTCAGCAATGAGAGACAATGACCAAAGGGAGTGGCAGGGGCTTGTACTGAGTGACAGAGTCAGAGCAGACAGAAGTGCAGTCTGCTTTGGTGTTCTGAACACTAAACCACCCAAGTTTGGCAAGACTGCATCTGAAGAGCATAATGGAGGCACCTAGGGCTTATCCCTCAATCCCTGTCTCCAATGGCTCAGCTCAGGGCAGGCTGCAGCTCTCATCCCACCTGACTGCTTAGATTTCCTTTCCTTGAGAAGTAAGAGCAATGGAGAGGAGGTACCTGCCAGCTCTGACGGCAGCAGGAGCTGGAATCCAGCCTGACTATGCATTCACTTCTGGGAACTGGGAATCCCTCTCAGACATCGTGTTTTTTGTTATAGTCTGAGTGTTTATTGTCCACTAATTCATTGCAGCTTTTCATCTTGCATTTTCCTGTGAGAGTTTGTTTCAACACTTGCAGCCAAATAATGACTAGACAGGGCAAATTCCTGTTATTTCTTTGCTAATGGGATGCCTGGGGTCACTAACCCATCTCTAGGTGAGGTGAAGGCTAAGAAGATGACATCCAGGATCAGGAAGAGAGCATGGAAGGGTTGGTGACAAGAGCAGAGGAAAGAGAATCTCCTCCAAAAGTATTCAAAGACCTGTAGCAATAGCTTTTGAGAACTGACCACATGATTCAGAAGCGCAAGAAATATAGGCAAATCCCTAAATCATGTGGATGGAATTTGTTTTAGAATGAAATCTCTGCCTTTCTGAATAAAACCTGGAAAAGATCGTGTGAGCTTCAAGTATATTTTTAGACATATGTACAGAAACTGCACATTTCAGAGCCAGTTAAAATTTGACTCAGAATGTTTTAATATTTTGTTGCTTCTCACAGAGCATACCTTGATGGACAGGAGTTACTCCTATTTTCTGCGGCCATAATAACCCCAAGTTCTGCTGTTCTCAGGATGCAATTCCCTTACTGAGTTTCAGTTTTGGTGTCCAGTTGGAAATCTTTTGACTCTAACACAGTTACACCCATAATTTTCTTAGAAAGACTAAGGAGCATTAAAACTAATGTACAGACCAACCTTTCCAAAAACCCCATCCAGTTACATGCTTCTTTGCATCTCCATTCCCATCTCTACTGATCTAAAAGGAGAAAAAGGACTCTCTTATTAGCCTGTTCCCACTGCCTGATTAACTGGCAGCTATCACAGCTCTTCTTTTACTCTGTTACAGTTTCGTTTCCACAGGAAAAAGCCCCAAGAGATATTGAGCCTCTGGATTGTGGCACCAGTGCAAATTAAATGAAGTTTCTGTTTATACCAAGGAGCTGGCACTACCTCCTTAATCAGGCTGTTCTTTGGAAATCAGCAGATATTTTGCCTAAAAGCACCCAGCAGTGCAGTGTAACTCAGTAATAACTGTTTATTTCGGCTCAGGAGGGAAACCTCAGAAGAAAAACTCTAGGTGCGGTTAGAAGCACTGGTGAGTGGTTGACTTTGGGAGGTTACTTTTGCCTTTTGTTTTAAGATTGCCTGAACTTGATGGAGGCTCTTTCATTTAAAAGACAGAAAGACCTACAAATTAAGCAACATCTAGCTCCTAATGTGTGAAACTGCAATTTGCATACATCATGGCAGCTGCTGAGTTGGTCCTTATTACCTCTGCTGGAGTGTTAATTTAACCACAACTTTATCATTTATTTAAATGGAAAAGCAGCGGGTTGCTGGCATGCCACATTATCTGTCAGGCAACCTGGGAATCAGCTGACAGAGGCAGAAAGAGATTTCAATTCAGAGGGGCTGCAGGGTGCTGCCTCCCGAACCCGTGGTCACAGACAAGCTCCAGATTGCCCTTGGCCTGCTCTAAAGGTCAACACTAACCCCAAGACAAAAAACCCAAATCAATATTGTATCTAGACCGTCATAAGAGAACAGATAATATAATTAAACTTGAAATCTCTGTAATTTTTTGTTCCCATGTACCCAAACTGGCACTATTTATACAGATATGATAACCAAAACATCCTTACTGGTTCTGACAACAAATGGTTGGTAGAGCAACAACTGTAATGTGGTGCAGACCCACCCTGAGGGCTGGAGGCACTCGGGCTCTGCCCAGCCAGGAGCTGGCACAGCTGCCCAGGCAGGACGTGCTGGGAGCAGGGGGCAGCCGTGCCATGGACGGTGCCGGTGCCGTCGGCGGGGCGCTGGCTGAGCCCGGCGGCGCCTCCACACTCGGCTGATGCCATGTGGATGAATGAACACGCCATAGCTGCTCATGAGGGAAGTACAGCAAACGTGAGGTACCGGCTGCCAAACCAGAGGATGCTTCACTTTCCAGGAAAAGAGGCTGAGGAGCCCTGAGAAACTGCTGAGATGGGAGATGAGAAGAGCAGTGGCCATACTGGGGAGTCCCCCACGGGTCATGAGGGTGTCCTCTCCCAGGCCATGATGATGTGTGCCATTTAATGACACAACTGTGTATTTTTCAGCAGAGAATGAGGTTCTGCTCTGAACCATGGCAAGAGTGACAAGAGGACAGCCATGTTACAAGAGTGACAACCATGGCAAGAGGAGATGAGTTCAGCTCAGAACCTTGATTGCGACGTTTCAGTGGCAGAAAAGAAAAACCATGTCCTGATGCCAGAGTTTAACTGAGCTGATGTAGGTCTCCCCTGAAGTTCTGAAGGTCTTTTCTGAAGTTTGGTCCTGTTTATGGCAAACCAGAGCAAAGCTTCACCCATGGACACTTTGTGTGCACCCACCCACCAGAACAAATGTCCTGCTTTGGGTGAAGTGTGAACGTTGTGTAGCTGTTCTCAAAGTCTGGACTGTGATAAATACACACTTGGAAATTGGTCAGAGTTTCTCCCAAAAAAAAAGGCTATTTTTCCAATAAGTGAATCACTAAGAGTTGAGATTTAGAAAGGAATGTCTTTACTCATGCAGCACCAGCATGTACTGTATGACTGGTGTTATGCAGACACTGTTCTAAAACATTAAATTCAACACATATTTCCTAAACACTGATATATTTGCATTAAACGTGCTTTTTCTGTCTCTGATGCCTAGTCCTTCTCGTTGCTTTAAAATACACTGTGCTAAAAGATCACACATTTGTTAAATTGGCACAGATACTCTTCCCTTTAGTATTAGCTTAACAAAGTTCAGGAAAAACTTGTCTTCGCCCACATCCTAGCCATTCATTTTTATAACAAAAATCACCATGACAACAGATAATGATATCAGAATGAAAGGATTATGACTTAATTACATGAAGAAGGTGAAAACAGGATTGGCTTACAGCAGAAAAAGCTTTTAATTCCAGAAAAAATATGAGGGGAACACACTCCATTTGTGACACCATGAAGAGAGCTGAGAGCTGCCCAGGGGTTGCCCACTGCATGATGGGGTTAATTCAGTGAAATGCAAGAGAAATACTTGGAATTTCATGAGCAATAAAGACAAATTTGCCTTAAAAGTGTTAGTGTTTTTGTGAAACAGGCTCATTATAGAAATTATCAGAAGAAATGCACCCATAAAGGAAACATGATCATTACTATGGTAGTGGACTCGTTTCATATAAATAAAATTAACTACATAAATGCTCCATTGTTAACCAGCACCATGCTATAAATTGTTCCAAGTAAGAGAAGAACAGGGCAATTTACAGGATATGGTCCATTTTTATCACATCTGTGGCATTTCATCAGCCCACTGTTCTATCTTGGCTTCTGTGAGAGCTGCAGTATCAGAGTGGGTATTTTTATTTCTAAGATAAATCTGAACTTTTAATAAGAACAATCTGGGAGTTTAGACAATATATATCTTTGTAATCTGGTCTATCAAATACCATTCTATTCTATATTCTGGCAAGAATAAACTTTAATCACTGGGATTTTTTTCCTAGCTTTGTTCATAAATGCTATGAAATATGCTTTTAAAATAATATACTTTAATTTTCCTCTAAACCAAACAAACTGCTATTAGCAGTTGAATGTTTCTGCACACTTCTTCCTCCATGACTTTTAGAAAAACTGTGTAATAAAATCATCAGACTAAAAATCTAGATAAGGAAATACATTTCATTTTCAATTTTCTCAGAAGCTATTACCGTCAATCAACCAATTAGCATGGTGAATAAATAAATTAATGTCATTTTAAAAAGAACATTCTTAAAACCCCTTAATATCTTTCTCAACTAAAAGTATTGCCTCAACATCAATCAATTTTATGACCCTAAATTCTACTTAATCTTTTTTCCATCTTTGCTAAAACGTATGGAAATAAAAGTAGTGTAGTAGTGTATTATGGCCCTCTCTGCTCCTCTTTAATTTTTAGAGTACAAGATGTACATCAGTGCAGCCCCATTATTCTGGACCAATTTAGTAGATCTGTTTCTGATCTACACCAGCACAAAGAAGAAGATAGCCATAAAATATACAGATAACACTTCAATTTGGTCAGCAACCCTTCTTTTGTGTACAGCTTCAGCTCTTGGCTGAATTTCGCAGAAGGGCAGGAGGATCAGTTTGGGAAAATTTCTGTCAGCTGTGGAGACAGTGGCCTTGGTTTTGAGAATGACTTGGATAGGGTCAGCAAGCAACAGCATCTGCTGTGGCTGGGTACCCACATCTCAGAGGTAGGTGGGTGTTCCTGTGCTGGAGCTGCCCCTGCCACCCAGGAACAGCTGCCACCCAGAGATATGCCTGGTTCTGTGCAAGCTCTGTGGGGGACATAATTCCTGAAGTGGTCACCAACACCAAGTGCAGCTGCACCAGCCCAAAGAAGAGTCTGATGCTCCCTAGCACAGTGCCTGGCAGGCAGCAGGGCAGGCAGCACATGGACAGGGGCTAAGGAGAACAGACTGGTGCCCAGCTGTGTCCTAATGTGCCCCTGTGCCTGACATTAGAGCAGCTCCTCATCCCAGCCAGGAGCCCAATGCAAGGCTATTTATAGCCCTGGCACCTCACTGTTACCAGGAGCTCTGTGCTGCTGTGTGTCTGAGAGCTCTGCTTCCCTCTGCCATGCACTCTCATGGGCCCTGGCTGCTCCCAGCCTCAGAAAGGTAAATCCCATCTCCAGGTGGAACAGGAAAGGGAAGGGTGTTTGGTGTTGGGACAGATGGGCAATGTGGGATCACTGGGGCCAAGCTTGCTTTGGGTTTCTGGGTGCATGGGAAACCTGTGGGCAGAGATACCTGAATGTTTGTCTTGGGGAACCCTTAAAGGCACGACAGAGGAGCATAAGCACAGGGCCAGCTGCAAGGCAGCAGCTGGGGGAGGAGGCTGTAGGCACTGTTGGTACCAAAACTGAACTCTCTCAGTTCCTTGCTGTGCCTGCCGTCCAGTTCATAAAGGAATGGTAAGAGATTTATTACAAAGTTAGGACAGGAACCATTGATCAGCATCAAACTTGGGGTCTGTTTGCAGCTACATGGGGTTTGGCAGCAGTGTGGAAATAGGATCAGCCAGTGGATGCCTGAGGTCTATGGGGAGATTGGAATTATTCACAAACCTGCAAACATCCGGACTTGCTTCCAGATAGGAAGCCCGGAGAAACTCTTGCCTCTTCCATCAGGGTATCTATATGTACCTGGGACTGATCCCTGCCAAAGGGATGGACATTTTCAATACGAGAATTCAGTGGGGATTGCAGATTTAGGAGATTTTGAATGTGTGTGTCAGTGCAGGAGGTGGTGTGCGCTGCTTCCATGGGTTGCTCTGAATTTTCCTTTCTGTGAATATGGACATACCCACATATTTGCTTGGTAGTGATCGAAATTTGAACTAGAGAAATTCAGTGGGAAGTTTGGATTCCAACAGTAACTAATGGAATCCTGACACCAAGTTATAAGGGTTTACAATTTGCACTTTATTCTAATCTCACTGCTGAATGACAGAGTTATTAAAGCATACTAGCATTTGCTCGCCAGAGGATGCATGCTCCAGAGTTATGTAAATATTAGCAATTAGAGTTCACAATCTTTCGTAAAAATGCAAAGAGAGCTTAGTTTGCACAGTTATTAGATTATGTTTCTTTTAATTGTGATACAGTCCTGTTTACATTATATGATATAACTGTTCTGGAAAGTGAGCCCTTCCTATACTAGCCAGTATATTTAGAGAAATGCAAAAAGAGAAACCCCCAAGGCCCTTGTCAGGCTGCTTAAAGAGCTACTGAAATGCATTTTAGAAATACATTTTCCTTCTGCTGGCATCTGTCATTGTAAAAAAAACCTTGTGCATCCTCCTGTGAATGAACACTTTGCCATTTCAGTTAGTTTTTATATGCAAGAAAAATTATCTGCATATGTGACCTGTAAAAGAAAAGGGCTTAGTGTGTATACATTTAGCTTCTATTCTTCTTATACAATTAATGCACATAATTGGCTCAGACTGGGGTTTGTTCATAGGCATTTGTTTGTTAACAGAGCCACATCAATTTTCTATTTAAATTGTGGGATTCTTTTCACTGACTTCACTGAGTGAAGCTGAACCAGATTAAGTCAGGTGAAGGCACATTCAAAAAGATGGCCCATAGGGTCTTTCATTTCCAGCTGCTTTGATTTTTCTCATGAATCTATAACAGTTTAAAGAAAAAAAATATGCCTGGTATTTGCTGAGATAGGATCAATATTAATCCAATCCCACATCTAGGCCTCTGAGTTGGCTGTAAATGGAGCTCAAACTGTCAAATCTTCCCAGAATCATGAACTACCCAAAGGCTTTGAAAACTGATCAAAGCATCTTCAGGTCTCCAATGGTCAATCATGCTCCCAAACACAGTTTTTGAAGCTTTGCAGATGCTTAAAAAATCTCCCTGGTAGGTACCGAGTTTCTCCTAGCTCAGAGAACCTTGTTGAGTCCCATTTTATTTTTATTTTAAATTAAGAGCAATGCAATGAGAAGGAAAATGAAGCTTCTGCAGAAAGGCCAGGCTGTATCTGTTGCAGTGTGAGTGGAGATGACTGCGAGCTGTGCTGGAGTGGGATGCTTGGAGAGGCAGGGATGCAGGGATGCACGCAGGGGAACAGAACACTGCCACAGCTGCCTACATCTACAGAAGCAGCCTGTAGGTCAGCAGCCTCTCTCCCTGCACTGAGGGCCTCCTTTGGCACGACCTGCAGATTGTAACAAGCTAAGAGAGCCTGCCTAGCAGCACATCCCAGCAAGAACTGGCCTCTGCTTGGATACAGTGCCTCAGAGTGCCTTGACTCAGGCTTCTCAGTAACACAAACAAGGTGCCACAGGGATGGAGGGAGAAAAATAGTTAAAATCTCTCTCAGAAGGATTGTTAGACTTTAATCTTATATGGGCCAATGATGTCATTTGATTTGTAGTGTTAGTAGTTTCAAAATCTCAAAATTCCTCCTTCCCTGCCAGGAATAAATCAGTTCAGATCACCTGAACTGTACCTGCTATGGGCCTGATCCTGGGAGAACAAGAGGGCTGAGCAAGGAGGGTTCTTTCCATGACTTTAATAGAAGGTGATTCCATCATCTGGCAAATCTTTTAGAATTCCCTAAGCCATTTAAGGCTGAAGTTTTACCTTTAAAAGTGATGCAGACACTTCAGTTTCTACATTGCACAGTAGGCTGAAGCAGGAGCTGGGCTTTTAACTTAATTAGATGCCTTTGAAAGCCTGAAAATCCTAATTCTCTAAGTAACTGGCAACTGACTGAATATGGAAAACTTCCAGAAAGATACCCTGGCTGCTGGTAGCTACAGTGATACTTGGAACACATCCACACACTAAATGTATATCTGTTACAGAGAACTATCTTTTAGTGACACTTCCCTGTATGCCCATATGAACATAAAGTTCCTAAAAAGAATTGGTTGTTCTCCCATTTAATGTTCTGCCAGAAGTCTGCATATTTTATCTGGACAGAATGGATGAAATTAATTCAAGAAATCATATCTGAGTCAAAGCAAGAAAGTAAGTATTCCCTGAAACTGTGAGTGACCTTTTCACCACAGATCTCCAGCCACAGAATAGAGACGCTTCCCAGTCTCACCACCAATAACTATCTTTTGAATCTACTTTTTCAACCAGTTGGGCACCTAACTGATGTTGATTTAGTCTGTGGATTTCATCACAGTTTGTCACGTATGATCATATCAGTGGTCTTAAGACAAAGTATCTAATTTATCCCCTATTATCCCTGAAAAAATGAGGAAAATTATATTGGATTGACACAATTTGTTCTTGATAAATAGGTGCCATAACTGCTTTTATCACCTTGTTACCCTCTAAATCCTTATAATTCAATCACATAATAATTTCTTCTGGCATCTTTCCAGGTGTCAGAATTAAGAGAATGATTCCTATTTTCCTACAGATATAGGAACATCTATAATTCATTGTAAGCTTCCTTTCTATATCTTATTATACCTTTTTCCTTGTATCAAGATTAGCATTATTATTTGCCCTTTTTGAGCACTGTGGGATCTTTTGCACAGTTTAAAATCTAGATCTTAAATGCCAGCAAAACCTTCATAATTGAACTCTGAGATTATAACATTATTATCATCTGGGTGCTGATTTCTGCCTCACTGTGGCTGTCAGCCAAATGTCATAATGCATACAATTAACAGATTTGCTTCTCAGCTTACTGATAACAAAGGAAGCACAAATAATTCATAGGCAGAGGCACTGGTTCTTTGATGTGATTGAACTCTGATCCTTTCAGTACCTGAAGGGAGGCCGGCTGAAGGCAGGGCAGCCTCATTAAGGCAAAGAAAAAGGAGGAAAAAAAGCAGAGGGGGAAAAGGAGGATGCAGGAGGTATGCCCCACACTGGGTGCTGTGACCTCTACTGGGCCAGGTCCTGCAGCTCCCACCCTCCCACCATGACAAGGAAACAGGAGATTCCTCAGGAAAAGACAAAAAAATCTATGTCCCAGACAAAAAATACAGACAAAATAATGTCTCTTATTACAGGGTAGCTTTTTTTTCCCGCAGAAGTTGGGGGAAATTCCTGATGAGTTACTTCCATCTGGTTTACAGTCCCTTTGCGCTGGGGCAGTTCAAAGAGTCTGCAGTGTAACTGAGAATTGAGGACAACATTTATTTATAGTTTGATAGCCTCATAAAAGCTGGAGAGCTGAACTCACAGCAGTGTGCTTATTTATGTTTTAAACTGCTCATGCAGCACACTACTGCCTAGCAAAGTGTATGCTGGAGCTCCTGCATACCATTATATATGGCTCTTCATAAGGTTCATGGCACAAAGGCAAAAAAGACAAGGTGAAATTAGACTAACTAAATGGTTGACATAAAAATTAAAGTAGCAGAGAGAAGTGGAGAAAAATTAATAGCACAGCTCTCAAATAAAGTAACATCCAATGGAGGTTTGTACCTGTATCCATTTTTCACAGTAGAAGAAAAAGTATCCCAAAATTCTGAGTGAGGCATTAACTCTGATTTCAGCTCCTGGTGACATTATAAAGGATTTGAACCTTGCACTGAAAGTTTTATAATGACAACCCAGCATCTGACACAAACTTAGAGCAGTGTCTCACTGCAAATTATATTTGTATCACACTTATCCTCTCTTTTACTATTAATGTACCATTTTTTTCCCTCTGTAACACAGAGGGAAAGCAAAGCAGCACTGTTTCATTATTACCCTTTAATAGTCTTCCCAGTGATATAAAGGAGAATATTAATATCCTTCCAATGACCTCACCTAAACACTGTTAAAAGCCAGGAGGGAGGTGACAAGTCTGCAGCTAAAGCACAGGGATGAATTTCTGAAGTTAATGAAAGGATTTCACCCCTGGATTTTATTCCTATTTTCTTTTTAACCTTTTAGCTTTAGTTTCCTCAGTTCTACAATGGAGAAAGTACATTCACATGCAAGTCAACAGCACGATTTTGTTGAGTACAGATCAGTCAGGAGCTGGCTGTACTGTCAAAGCACAGAGATAAAGAAGGTGTTGACAAGGTTCTGACAAGAAAAAGTGAATATTGTCTTCTCGCAAGTGTGAGGTAACCACACTCTTCCTACAGCTCTGCCTGGGGAAGCAGCGTTGCTCTGCAGCTTCATGAGGTGGGCAAAGACAGCTTGGAGGGTTGCAGTGATCCTGCCTGGAAGGTGCAGACTCTTTGCACAGGGTGAGGTGATGGCTGGGTATGGACCAGGTCCAGGAGAAGGGGCCACCCTGTGGGAGAATGGACATGCTCCTGGGGAGGATGTCCAGAGCAGACCCAGCAGCTTTGAGGTGGCAGAGGAGACCACCTGCCCTGGATGCAGATGGGTGCTGCCCTTCATTGCCTGGGCAAGGGGTGTGGGACTTGTCCATCAGGGGATTGATACCTCAAGTAGCACATCAATGGCATGAGCTATGTTTTGCCTCAACATTGCTATTGCTGAGGCCTTACTGATGAAAGAGCAGAGGAGATGGCTGCCAGTGTTGCACCAGTTGTGCTAATCACTGGTATGAACACTAAAATTCACAAATCTAATGAACAGTGTAATCACTGACAAAGTGTTGCTCTTAAGAAAGCTAAATTAACAGTGAAAGAAAACCTAAAGGTGACCAGAAAAGGAAATTAAATCATAACTCAGTTCTACAGACAGCTTCTTCCTGATCTGTACAAAAGTCTGGGGGAAATGATGGTGATTAATTATCTCACTTGTTCTTTACATTAAAAATATGCACTTTGACCATTATAGAAAAACTGGGGGATGCCTGATGTTCTGACATCATAAAAGAGAAAGGAGAGAAGCTGATAATTTTGGAGGAAAAGCCATGATTAGTCAGGTTGTGAAACAGGATTGGGGCTTGTTGGTGCTTACCAACACCTTCAAACAGCTGGAGATGAACAAACTGGTTCAAGACACTACAGCTCATCTTCTTTAAGATATATGTGCTTATGGTCTTTGAGATGGTAAGCACAATTTTTGAAATACAGGGAGGTTCCTCTATCAAAATGCAGTGAAGATCAAATATTACAAAGTGATGAAATAGCACAAGGGAAAAACAATAAACTGTCTAACCATCATGTAGGATAAAAAAAAAAAAGATCATTTCCTATCTCATGAAAGGCTTCTGCTGATGAAAAGACTGCTCCAGAGACAGTCAGTACAGGAGTAAGACTCATGTTTTCTCAAATGCAGTATTTAATTTCAAAGGAGACAGGAAGAAAAAAAAATCTAGATTTTGAAATACCATCTCAGTCTTTTTTGTACTAAGCTTACTGTTTTGATTGAATTTTAAAAGTATCATAAGAAGAGCTCAGAGCTTGGCCCACATCCAGGTGTTAATGTTTAGTCTTCTAAATTCATTTTCAAAATCTGGTAATAACCCTATTTCATTTTTTAGATTTGTTTCTTCTGGCTCCATATTTGGAATATGGAAAGAATTGATCAAATCAAGGAAATGCCAATCTTCAAGCATGCTTGGCTTTTAAATTAGCACTCAAAGTGAGGAATCTACTTAACTTGTAGAATGATGACTAGTTCCAAAAACAACTGAACAGCTAAAAGAGTAGGTTTGAGTTTGGTGATATAGCTGTAGATTTTTTTTTCACCTGGGAAATAACTGTAATATTTTTAAAGATCTATCTACCTAAATCTGTAGAAAAATCTGGACTGTTTGTAAAAATACCTTTAGAGGAATTTCAAAGAATTTCATATACTCTTTATGTTGATACATATTTCTTTAACGAAACTAAGACTTCTCTTTGTGCTGCCAGGATTTGAGAAAGCCAATTCAATCTGTGATACAAGCCCTTGATCCTGCAAATATTTAAGCTTCTGAGGAATGTTACTCATTTCAGCAGTCTCATTAAGCACTTTGTAGCATGTTTACAATGTGTTTCAGACATGGTTATACCACAGCTTAAGGACTTGTTCGTGTACTGGTGATTCATGACATGAGTCCTTAATGCGTTTCTAAAACAGAACTGTCTCATTACCATATTACAGCCAAAAACTGTGATAAGGACTGGTATCCCTCAAGTGTTGGTAAATGTCATTCTCCCACAGAAATTCTACACCTGTACCTCACATTCTGCAGAAAGAGATCCACTAAAGCAAACGAAAAACCAAAGAGAAATGAGACCACAAATTTCCTTTTTTCCCCCATAAATAAAACTGGAGGGAGTATGTTAATAATTACAATTACAATTTAAAATGTCCCTTGAGCTTACACTGAGTGGAACCAAAACTGTGACTCTGCAGCACATAAACATCCTGCTGAGAAGGAGGAGGACAGCTTGAAGGCTGGCCTCTATTTAGTGATCCTTCACTTATTCCAAAGAAAACCGGTAGCAGCTCTGTAGAAACCAGTGACCTATGCTTTGGTGTGAGAGAGAAAAGAATATGGCCAGCTGGACCAAGTTGCTTCCTTCCACTTCACTACCAGTCTTTAGGGGTAAAAGCTGCCTCTACCCATAACATTGTGCTGACTCTCTCAGCTCAATTTTCATATGCCCTGTATCAGGATCAGGGAAAAGAGGGAGAAGGCAGTTGAAAAAGGCTGCTTTGAAGGGAAATCTGTAATTGTCTTTAAATAACCACAGAACTTGGGGGTAGGTATTGAATACTGAAGGTCATTTGAAGTGTTGATTTTTCTTATACTTTGTCTTGTAGGCCTTGAACCCGAGACCTCATGATAATTCTGTACAATTTCTATACATTATTTATTCATATCACACCATACAGATGATTAACTTGAGGTAATTACAGCAATATTCATTTGCCCAATAGTTTGTTCTTACTGGACAATATTATGCTTCTATCTCTAGAAGCATTCCCAATGAAGACCTTGAGCTCTGAGGATATTTAGAGAGAGGAAGTTTGGAGTTCAACCATGGATCGCAAGGCTGAGGAGAAGAGAAAGCAGCGCCATAGCTTGACTTTATTGGAGCAAGTAAAGAGAATGAAAGAATCAACAGAGATAATCGACGTGGTGCTGGTTGCAGAAGGTGAGAAATTCCCCTGCCATAGGGTGGTGCTGGCTGCCTTCAGTGCCTATTTCAAGGCCATGTTCACGTGTGGCTTGGCAGAGTGCGTGCAGAGGGAAGTGGAGCTGCACGACATCTCGGCCGAGAGCGTGTCCGTGATCCTGCACTACATGTACAGCGCCGAGCTGCGCCTCAGCAGCCACAACGTGCAGACTGTCGCCCTCGCTGCCTACTTCCTGCAGATGGAAGAGGTCTGCAGTATGTGTCAGAAGTACATGATGGACCATATGGATGCTTCCAACTGTGTGGGCATCTACTACTTTGCAAACCACATTGGGGCGGAAGATTTATGTGACCAAGCGAGGAAATACACCTATCAGCATTTTGCTGAGGTGAGCTTGCAGGAAGAAATACTAGAGATTGAATTCCAGCAGCTGATGACTCTCATCAAATCAGATGATCTGAATATTTCCAGGGAGGAGAGCATTCTGGACCTCGTCATTAGATGGGTCAAGCACAGCAGAGAGTCACGTTTAGAACACCTTGTGGAGCTCCTCAAGCAAGTGAGACTGGTACTTGTCAGCCCCTCTTTTCTTGTGGAAGCCCGGAAAAGGAACACAATTATTCTGTGCAATTCAGAATGCAATGACATGTTTGAGGAAGCACTGAAAACCATCCAACTGTCCAGCCCCCCTTCCCTCAGCCTGCGCTACGGCATGGAGACTACAGATCTCCTCCTCTGCATCGGCAACAACTCCCTGGGCATCAGGTCCAGGCATGGCAGCTATGCAGATGCCAGCTTTTGTTACGCTCCTGCCACACGAAAGACTTACTTCATTTCCTCCCCAAAGTATGGAGAGGGCTTAGGATGTGTTTGCACTGGTGTCGTCACTGAGAAAAATGATATAATTGTGGCAGGCGAGGCAAGCGCCGTCAAAATGTCTAGACAAAGGACCAGGAACATCGAAATTTATAGGTGTGTACCCTCTGTCAGGAACCTCCTAATTATTTAAAAATTTTAAATCTAAGTAATGTCCCTGGGACAAAAAAGAAAAAAGACCATTGCACAAAGCATTTTTTACTTGATTTTTTTTTTTTCTTAGAGATTTTGACTACTTTAATCAATTTGTCACTACTTATTTTCACAGCTCTGGGTTATATACATGCAACCAAATCTTGATGCCTCTTCTGAAAGAATGAGGAGTTACTCTTGTGGTATCTCTGAGTGAATGAACTCAATTAGATCAACGCATGTAGATTTTATATTCTCCTTACCCAAATCTCAGTATTTTCCTTGGATGCTTCTTTTCTAGGTCATTAGCAGGGGGAAATGAGCCAAGTGAATGATCCAATGAGCCCAGTAACACAGGAAACATGCTTCTCTGTTGATGTTGATGATAGTGTTTCATAGATTAATGATTGATAGCTCAAAAACCTCATTCTATTTTTACTCATGTCTTTTTCAGATGCACACATTTTAAAGAAAACCAGACATCTCCTGGATTGGAGATAAAATTTTTAAATGGTGACAGTATTTTCAAATGCAAATGCCTGGATTTGAGGAAATAAATTCATAGTGAGGCAGGTGAAGTGGCTTTCTTTTCAGCAGTGTTGAGTTCTCACTGCTCCCGCTAATTTCAGCAGAAACTCTGATTGAGCAGCACATGCAGAAATAATTTTCTTACCTTAAATAGGGTCAAATATCTTTGAAAGGACACCCAGGATTCCTCATACTAAACATTGGGCTTGATTTTATAACCTCTCTGTGAAGGAGAGAGCTCCTCTTGTCATGGTACCGAGTAAACACTGACAATTAAAGAGGGTAACATTTCCAAACAGGCTGATGGGACCTGGGTGAACGAGGGCATTTACAATTCTGGATTTTCCTACAGATACCACCAGCGAGGAAACCACTTTTGGCACAGTCTGTGCACCACTCAGCTCCGTGAGCTCTACGCACTGGGCACTGCCCACAACGACCTCTATGTAATAGGAGGGCAAATGAAAGTGAAAAATCAGTATCTGGTCACAAACTGTGTGGAGAAGTATTCCATGGAGCAAGGCACCTGGAGAAGCACGGCGCCTCTGCCAGTGCCACTGGCCTGCCACATGGTGGTGACAGTGAAGGACAAGCTGTACGTGCTGGGTGGATGGACGCCACAGGTTGAGAATTGTGCCCATTTACTTTGTTTGCTTCGTGCACTAACAAGAGTTGCTGTGTAATTTTACAGTGCTTCTTGCATGGGAAAATACATCAGTGACAACAGAAGAATAAGTTGCTCATGTTCCTCTGATTAAACATATTCTGTAGGAAAACCAAACAGGGTGAAGAAGAATAATACCCATCTATGCCATCCTCACTGTAAATACCAACAGCAGGAAGGGCAGTTTTTATTCCCAGAGACATGGATAGTGGGCAAGAGTTTAAAATACATCTCCTTTGTCTTTTTAAGTTCCATCCTTTCTATTCCTTATTTACCATTCTCCTAATTTTTCTAGATATAATAAATAATGGCATTTAATCATACAGGGACCCTTAACTGTGCCCTGTCTCCAAAGAGCTTGCACACAGGTACACTTCAGGGACAGATTTTTATATGACATTTAAAGTTCACCTTGATTTCTCAGGAAGCTTTCTTGGCTAACTAAAGTTAATTTATTTGATTTTTCATTACATTACATTTTAAATGAAAAGTCAAAGCATTCTCTGGGAAACAGAGTCCTTTAACCAATCAATTTATTTATTTCTGTTGTATTGCTTGGCCATGTAAAGTTTTTACAGGGATTTTCAGCAGGGCCATAGAAAGATGTTCAGTAGTGCAGAGATTATACAGAGCTATGCTACAAGGAAGATGGATGTCAAGGGCAGTGCTCATTCTCTCTTCAGTTGCTCCCAGGGCAAAATATCTTATTTTAAGAGCCAAGCCCATTTTTATTTATTGCTTTGTGAATTTTAAATTTGAGTGCCCAGGAAAAAGCCCCACATTCACTTGACAATGAGGAGGAGCATCTGTAATCCTCATTGCAATATGTTCAGACTGTCATCACAACTCAATGGTTTTTGTCCTCTTTAAATAAATTACTGTTTAAAGTATTTAAAAGTGAGATGCATTCAGCTAACAAGACCTCCACCTCTTTGAATATTTTGAGTGTGAGAGTCTCCGAGGAGGCAACAGAAAGATCAGAGAGTATTTGTGACACAGAGACAACTGGGCAAGGGTATCTCATATGTAAAGAACTAAAATATGAAAACACATAATGTAGAAATAATCTGTCTGTAAAAAAAAACTGGAACTGAAAGATATGTCATATAACAAAGATAGATGTGGAAGTCAGACAACCAGCTTTGCTAAGCTTTTTTTCCAGAACAGATTGAGAGGGGAAAATGGCTTAGAAGCACAAGTCAGGAATATTGAGCCAAGAATAATTTTTCTAAAACCCACCTAAAATGGATATCTGCCTACCATTACTATCAGTAACAATGCATGGGTGTCTGAGTTTATATAGAAACAGGTTTGAGATGAGCAGATTAACAGTAATTGATCAAAACCCACAGCTTTGTAAGATTACGGCATACCTGCGCAGATCAGAATAAATTAGCTAAAGTACTCAAAAAAGTGCTTTAAGACCAGCACTACAGAGTGCTGAATTCTTCTGGTACCATCTATCTCGCCCCTGTCAGATGCAGTGATTGTATAAGTGGGGTTACCACAGCTGCACTGGGAGAGCAAATAAGCTGGCCAAGCCAGGGGCTGTCCCTGTGCTGGAGCAGCACTGAATGTTCTGTCAATCCTGAACAAACACTAACAGCAGCATTGACAGAGTGCCCTAAATGCATGTGTCCATTACAGGACAGAGATAAATACCCTTCCCACTCAGGCTTTGCAACTGAAATAGGACAAGACAAAGTCAAACCAGGACATAAAATGACAGCTTAGGAGGGCAAGGATTCGCTTACAGCAGCACTGCCCTGCTCAGCATCAGTCTGGCCCCTGATGCCAGCACAGTTAAAACCCAAAGTGACTCCAGCCTTGGTACCTGGGGCTGTTAAAATGTAAGAAAGTGTTTGGTGAGGCTGAGAGGAAGATTTCAGTCTCCTGCAACACAAAGAAGTGCTGCTGGAAGGTATGCTTTCTGTACACAGAGAGAACAGGGTGCACTCCAAGGAGAACGTTAGCACAAAATGAAGTTTGATGAGGTTTGAATTTAAAGCATGTCAAGTGGTGTCTTCTCCTAAGTACATGTTTAGTCTGTGCTGAAAATACACAGCTTTCAAATAGCCCTCTTTCAGTGAATAAATTAGTGTTTCACACTTACCACAGAGAAAGAACATGCCCCGGGCATTTACAGGGAATAACCAAGGGGCTTTATATTTACTCTCTAGTTTGCCTCCTACTATCTTGTCCATGACATTAGTGTTGGAAAGATCTTTTGGGAAAGAAAAATAACAAGAAAACAAGGACACATGTAACACCATCACAAGCAGGCAAAGTATTTCTCTCCTTCTCACTCTCTCTATGTGAAAACTTTCATCCCAAAATATTTCAGAATCCTCCCTCCACATCCCACTGCTAACATTCAAGGGTGTCGTACCCAGAAAACAGCATCTGAATTCCTGCATTGTATAAGACAGGCAGAGTAGGGGGAAGAAAATTAGGGAGAACAAGAGGAGTAGGAGTGAGTATAAAAAGTGTTATGGCAGCAAAGACATAGCGAGGAGGTTAGGAGCTTATTATGAAAACTTGAGGTTATTGAGGTTACAGCTGTTGAACAGCAACATTACTGTGGTTAGGCTGACTAAATAAACATGCAAATGTTTATTAGGATAAGACATAAATACATAGAAATATACATATATACACACACATATATATACATACATACACATATATATATATGACTGAGAAAGGCCAGCAAAGTACCTGACTGAGTCTTATGGTGCAGTCTGAGTAATAGTGGAAAGAGATTTCAACATTTAGCAGAAAAAAAAAGACAGACTGGTTTTCCCTCATTATTATTAGGACTGTACAGCAGCCTTGTGGAGGGGGTATGTTCTTCCAGAGCTGGAAACCTTAACCCTAACCCTGAATATTGTTAGTACCCAAATCCTTGGCTCTATTGCTGCAGGATATAGGTACCTACTGATTCCTTTGCCTTCTCCAGCAGACTCCCAGGCACTAGGCATGGGTGCTGTTAAACCCTGGGGAGTACAGTCCCCTGCAGCTGTAATTGATGTGTTTATGCTATTTATCTGCCGAGCTGTCCGCAGTGATTAACTGCCTGCAGGCATGTGTGGAGGGCTCCAAATGTTGGATTATTACATGGCTGTCATATTTCATACAGATGGATCTGCCTGACGAGGAGCCGGATCGATTAAGTAACAGAACGTTTCGGTACGACCCAGGCCAAGACAAATGGGTGGAAAGAGCTCCAATGAAGTTCTCCAAGTACCGCTTCAGCACAGCCGTAGTCAACGGGGAGATTTATGTCTTGGGTAAGAGGAAACAGATTCTTAACAGATAGCACCATGACTTTTCCTTCTTTCCAGCAATTTGCCTTTGTGAAGTGAAATATCTCACCCTTTGTTACGTACTGTAGGACAAAGTACCTCGTACTAAATGGAGAGTATTTTTCTAAAGTTAGCTGTTCCCCACGTTATTTCTTCCTCCTGTAATTTATGTAGAATAAATTACGTGAATCTGTAGGGTTCTGTATTCATGCAACAAAAATACTTCACCTTTTAGGATACTTTTCTTTGGGGTATCAGTGCCATAAATAACAGTGAATTTTAAAAGGTGGGTAGAGAAGTCTTGAAACAACATTTCACAGATGAGCAGTGAAATGCTAAGGAATATATGCAACATCATGAAGAAAAGACATAAGGATAAAGAAAATTTTGATTTCCCAAAACCGACATCATGAGCGCCTCCTGATAAAACTCAATGAATTCTTCTCTTCCGCCTACTTCAACACAGTGCATTTAAAAAAAAATCTGAATATTTCCTTTTGGTAATTTTTGATTGAATCCTTTCAGTTTTTTTGTTTCAAAACAGTAATTTGATGAAAAGTTTTACAATTTGTGCAAATGTACCTGCCCTAGAATCTCTTGCTCCAAAATCTTATTGTAGATAGATATATGACTGGAAAATGCTTGGAGAAGCAGGGAAAAAAGTTCATCCAGTCAGTCACAGGTGGGCTGTGAGTGATTCATGCCCTTCCATGCTCCCATGGTCTCATGGGCAGCTGTAGGCCTGAAGAAAGTGGAAATTCTATCAGGACCTCAGGAGGTTTCAGTCCCCTCGGCTTCAAACTACTCCTGCTGACAAGCTTATCAAAGTGAACACAAAAATACAGTCTTATCAGCTTAATACACCTCCTGTATCAGGGTGCTCTGGCTTTGTCTGGGTTGTTACATACCAGGGATAAAGCAGGGTTTGTTCCTGGCTCATGATACAGAAAGTGCTTTGCAGGGGCAGGTATGCAGGAAAGGTGTCTTTGAAGCAGAAGAGGAAAGTGGCTTTAATGCTGCATTTGTCTTCTTTTAGAGAAACTTCTTTCTCTGAAGTGGTTTGAGAGAGGGCCCATAGGCACAACCAGGAGGAAGGGTGAAAGAAGCCCATGTGGAAAAGTGAGTTTTGCAAACAGAAAGTCATGTCACTATTGTCAAAGGTTAGTGATAGAGAATGTCAGTGTGCTGGTAAATAATGAGAGTGTTGGCTGCTCAGGTTCAAAAAGGTGCTTTGAAAACATGGAGACTTCGTGCTCTGTAAAAGGTTAAATACATATAATTATTTATCCTGACTGATGCTCTAGTGGGGCAGCAGAAGCAGCTGGAATAGCTGGGAAGAGAACAGCAGCATTCATGCGTTTCAGTAAGAAGTGCTCTGAGATCAAGACCTCGAAGTCTGTGATGACACAGGGAGTCAGGGAGCAAAAAACAGCAGCCACCTTGGGATGCATGTGATAAAGCAAACTGACAGTCTTCTTCACAGCAAGCCTGACACTGGCACAAGGAAAAGGAGTGGCTAAGGGGAAAACTGCATCCATTTTCTTCCCTCAAAACCTCACAAAGCAAGAAGCATATGTGAGTGATTACAGTAATGAAAGGTACAGATTGAATGCAAAAGACAGCCTTAAATCAGAAAAATGCCTGTTTAAATGGCATTGAGGAAAGTCCATGGTCTCATGGACCTTCAGAAGCATTTTGCTAATTAAAAAAATAAAAAGCCTTGGTTTTGTATGTGTAGCAGCCAGTGCTGCAGTATTCAGGGAGCTGAACACTAACTTGAATTCTTTCCTACCTGCTGGTCAATACCAATAATTCTGTGTGCGTGGGAGAGAAAATCTCTGTGACAATCTGATCTGCACATGGGTGGTAACAGGGTTTTGCTCTGTCTCCATCATTTTGCTGGTTCACACACCTTCCCATGGCAGTCTTTATTTGAGCCTATTCCTAAGGGAACCAATGCTTAGATTAACAGTTTGCTGCATTGGACCCTTCACTCTTGCCACTAAGTCCAACTAAACATTCACAAAGGCAGTGTTTGTTCTCAATTTTAACAGTGTAAATCTAGGGTAATTTCACTGCAATGGACAAACTTGCTCATGATTTATACCAAGGGCAACTAAGCTCACACGCTGCTCCAAGCAGCAGATTTTTGAGAAAAATTTGGCTATTTTTACCACTACATTTCTGAGCCTGCCTCCCTTCTGATGCTCTGCCCACTCAAGGTGCAACTGCAGCAAATGCAGACACGGATGAGTTACCATCAGGTAGCAGGAATATCAGTTGCAGAGAAAACATTTTCACCTAGGTCTGGGCTGCTTTCACAAACTCCTCATTGCCAGATTTCACAAAACTTGTGAGAACTTTAACACCCATAAATCTGCAAAATTTAGTTGAAACTGGCCAACAGGCACAAAAGCTACGTAAGGTAGAGAAAATAATGTGGATGTAGATAGAGAACATACATATAATTAGAGGAATTGCATAAGTCTTGATTTCTTGGGAAGTCAAATAATATTACAGCTAATTTTTTAATTGAAAGACAGGTCTGAACCAAAAATGATTGGTCAACAAATTCTGCCTTTGAATATGCTGGTTTAAATCCACTTGCAAGAATATGTGTGGAAATGGAGATTTATCTGTTAAAATTAAGAAGACAACGTGGTTATTAAATGTTAACCATCAAGTCTGAAAACTCTGTGGAGAGATTAAAGCATTTTCCAAGACCTCTCAAAGAAATGAAGCAATTTCCAAATGAACTCTGTCTGGAAACAGTGATACAGACATGATATTGGCACCTTATTCTGCAAACACCACATGTGGCCTCATCTCCAGCTGTAAACTCACACTCACCAACTGTAATTAAACCTCACACAGAAAAGCTCCATTCCACACTTTATCTGTGGTGACAGGTTCTTGTTACCGGGTGAGTTCTCAGGCTGCTGGGCTCTGAGGTGGGTCCAGCTCCCCTTTGGACACAGGATGGAAACCCTGGCTGGTGGAACAGGCAGTTCATGGCATTGAGAGGAAGGCACTGAAAGTGTGGCTGATGTGGTACTTGGTCATGCAGATTATGTTCAGGAGAGAATGGGAATGGAAAGAATAGAGGTTGATGGTGACAGAGCAAAGAATAGCAACTGTCATGAGGGTAGTAAAAGCACTGCAGGCTCCCCAAAGCTGTGGATCCCTTGGATCACCCTGCATCATAAGGAGTGTCAGGCGCTCTGGGAGTCTAGAAAGACACTGTCAAGGGTGATTTGTGCAAAAAGACACATTCTGAAGAGGATCATAGCTCACAAGTTGTTCTCATGTAGTGGCCTCAGAGATAGCTCAGGCATAATGACTAAGCTGAGCTATAGATGAGAGACTTTTGCTGAATCTCTGCTATTGCTATTGATACCCACCCCAGTCCTAATGGGAATTTCTCACGGTGAAGTGTGTGTGCACAGGACTTGGACATCTAACAGGCTCCTGTGCAGCCCCAGTCAGGGGACACTCAGTGAAGAGGCCGTTCAGAAGCATGGAATGGCACTGCTTGCATTCCCACAGGTATCCCCCACTTCTCCTACCATTCTTGTTCCTTTTGGGGTGTAGCATCTCCATGGGCATCCTGCAGTCTGCAGCCAGCTAAGGAAAACCACTGGGGGCTGCTGGAGGCAGAGAAAGGAAAGGAGTCAAGGTGGAAACAGGTAAATGCAAGATATCTTCTGTGTGCCTGGAGGACCACACCCTGCTTCCCAGGAATAAAAACATGAAATAAAGAGATAGTTCTAGCTGGGCAGAGAGATAAGATTTCTTTCAGGCAAGTCTTGAAAACAAAGTTCTTCAATGAAGTAAGGTTGTCAGCTCTTTCCAGCAGGATCTCTTATACAGGTGTCAGCACATTGAGGGACTCCAGAGCATAGATGAAAAATCATTGCAGAGAAAGTTGATCCTCTGTAATGTCTGTGATGTACAAATGCAATTTCTATCATAAATATGAAGCAGAAAGAATTGATGGAATACTAGCTTTGAATAAGGTGAAGTAGCAGACTCTTTGATAGACAAGTCTAATTTTTGTTCATAAAATTTACATCCATGTAGGTGTAAATCTGTAGTAAGTAGTCTGCTGATGGCAGTTGTGTTGTGTCAAGATCATTTTATTCTCACTCAGATCAGAATCCAATGCTTAGGCTTTGAAGTTTTAATTTCCGAAAAGTCCTATTGGCATAGCACAGAGTATGTAGTCACTGTCCAAAAACCCTTCCCAGACTAATTGCCAGCTCCAGCATGTAAAACCTTAATGACTTAAATGAAATTATTCTAGAGTCACGTTGATGGAGGAAAAATGAGAAATAGATCAGAGTTTTTGGTCTGAGTAACAGAATTGTTCAAGAACCTGTACCGTGTGTCTTAATCAGCAATCCTGCAACACAATTGTTTGGTGTGTAATGTTCCTAGAGAATCTCATACTATTTATACACCATACATAACCCTCATAAGTAAAGGAACAGCATTTCCTAAGGCTCAAAATCCTTTCTCCTATTCATCTCTTTTCACTGGTCTCAGCTCTTTCTCTTCATATTTTCCCAGGAACATAACTATATTCGTTGGAAAGCTCAAGAAAGAGCAGTATTGTGTTCTTAATGACAGAGGCAATTGAGACACTTGGACCAAAACCAGATGGGAGGGCTCTATTTAAGGTCATGCATTTTAATCTCTCACTTAAAAAAAATATCCTTTCCAGCTACTTCTCTGAAAACTTATCACAGCCAACATATAAATTAGGAAAATTTATCCAAATGAATCCATTTGAATGTCATATTCATTATTCATGTTAAAACACACTCAGTAGAACTAGTGTCTCTGAAATACAGGTCACTGGTAAAAAAAAGTTGTGTCACTACAACAGCTTTAACTATGTGTTCCTTTTATGCTGTATAATTCCTACTTTATAAATAATAATGTATTGAAGGATTTAAATGAGAAATCCTATTAGGAAAGATTTAGGAACAAAAGAATTTTTGTTTATCTTCCTCTGACTGGCATCCTACCTCTTACAACTTGGTTGTTTTTTTTCCCCCAGGTTCTTGCTGAAAGCTTCTTTTAAAAGTTTTAAACAGTTAAATGAGGTTCAATTAAATACTGAATGTCTTGATCATAAAATACTTATTTGAATATGTACTTTGGGGTCTCTCTGGAAAAGAAAGTGTGTGTAGGAGGAGCTGGAAGGAGACATTTTAGCTTTCATGCTTGAGTATTAACTGTGCATTTGAATAACACTTTCTTTTAAAATAAACATGTCTATTTATAATTATGCTTTGGACTTCTGACAAGTAGCAGCTTATGGGTCTGATGCTGAGCTTTTATACCTGTGCAACAGCCTCCAAAGTGTCCATGTGCAGGGAGGAACAAAAATAGGCAGATAAATTGGTCTGATAGATGAGATTGAAACTGCTTTCTACGCACTTAAGTATTTTAAAAGGAAGTGAGAAAAGAAGGAGCTGAATCTGAAACATTGACCATGCTTAAGAAGAAAATAATCTGTTTCTTCAGCCCTGCTTCTAATCAATCTTATATCCTCATGTCTTCTATAAGCTGCATTACCTCATCTGCTGTGCTGTGGGTTAGCAAAGGAAGACACTGCTCCTTGGTTTCATCTTTGGAAGTGCCTGCCAGGGCTGGTTTATGGCTCCCTCATTTCTCTGACACCAGCTATGCAGCCCTGCTTAGCAGAGAATGAGAGAGAAATGTAACTGCTGAGACTCAGCTTGAGTGCTGGAAATGAAGGGAAATGTTACATAAGAGATTAGCACTATTAAATCCATTGTGCATTCCAGAGATGAATTTAATAATGAATTACTTTACAGGAGACAAATCCTGGATTTCATTTGCTTGTTGAAGAGTTACTCTTTTTTTTTTTTTTAACCCATTTCCCAGGTTCCTTTGATAAAAATTCAAAGAGGAACTGCTAAGAGCACTTGTTGCTTGGTATTGTGATCTGAGGACTCAGTTATAGGATAAAAAATAACACCATCAGTACTCTGAGGGCACTAACAATTCTTGATCATCCTGAGCAGCATCACTTGGGGCCTCCACCCCACCCTTTTGTCCATAGGTCCAGGAGCATCAGTTAAACACAGGCCTGAGGGGTCAATTCCTTCCTCCTGCCATTGCCTATCTCTGGTTCTGTGGAGCTGTGAGCCATGGTGAGCTCGCTACCTGTCTCATCTTCCCTTTGGAAGCTGCTCTGCTCTTGTTGTTCCCTGATACACTGCCCTGTCTGAGAAACTGTAGTGCATGTCTAATTTCAGATGTCTCTTGCTGGGAGAACCAAATGATGTGGTGTGGATCTGGTAGTCAGTCTCAGTGGAGCACAGGCCTGTGTGGAATGCCAGCCACCTTGTAGGTGTTATTTTGTTCAACCATCCTGTCTATGCAATGAGAAATCTAGACTTAGGTCTGTGTGGTTTTCCTGGAGGAAAAGAAATTTTCACTGTTGGACTTGGCTGCCTGGCAAATTTAATTCCACAAGAGCTCAGTGTGGATGAGACTCAGAAGTGCAATTCCACTGTGCCAGGGCCCACTTTGTATCAGTGACATGGGTGAAGTCAGTGGATGCTGGAACGTTCTCTATTTCTTGTAACTCTGCTGCATGTCAGGCTCACTCCTATGGAAATATTCAGAGGCATTTAAAGCAGTTATTGGCTTTGTATCTGCTGAACTAATCATTGACAGTGACTTTACCACTGCACCATCAGTTACAGACCTTCCCCCTCAAGTGCTGGCAGGCTGTGCTGTTATTAAGGCTGATGTGTCTCTAAATTGCATTTGGTCTTCTCCAACGAGCATGGGGTAAGGGAGAGGCAGCTGACCCCAGCCTGAGCTGGGTGCTTTGCCTTCAGCCAGCTGAGCAGTGTGTGGGTAGAGCAAGGCACAGAACTGTGCCTCATTGAAATGCTGAAGATGTGCTAATCACATCACCTGCTCTGCCTTGCCTTGCCTTCTTGCATCAAAGGCTTGTCTTCTTTATCCTGACTTCTGAATAAAAATAATATATTTTATTAATATATTTATTTTACTAAGGGAGCTTCATTTTAAATTTAAAATCCACCAGTACCACTGCTTATAGAATGCCCTTGAAAGTATGTTTAATTGCAGACTAATCCAAGTGTGATATGGAAATCTCTCAAGCATTAATGGGTTGGGGAACACAAAGGTGGCTTCACTGGTTCTTTTAGTCCTTCAGTGGCATCTGAAATATCTCCTAGGAAAAGTGCAATTGTAAAAAGCCTAAAGTGTTGAAAGGGTGTATTTGTAAGGAAGGGGAAGACTGAATTCTGGGATTTAATCTTCTCATATGATCAATGTGATAATGACAGAAATGTTTAAAACTCCCAGTGAGAAATCCATCTTCCCTGCATAAAGGACACGTAATTGAGCTTTAGGCAGAGAACTAAACCAGGTGGGGTTGAATTAACCTGAATTCATGAGTGTGGCTTAACAAAGGACCCTCCCCACATCCTGGGAAATACAGGTCACTGGTCTGCCCATGGCACACCTGCTGGGACTCCCAGGAGGCTGTGGCCAGGTGTTTTACTGACCCTACCTATAGTTCTGGGAGGCACAATCTCAAGTACACCATTCACTGCTGATGGATCACTTGGCACAAGAGTGTCCCTCAAATGACCTAAACCCCCTTCTGCATTGTGCCTTAGCTCTCTAAATGTCACCCCCATTTTATGTAGAGGCTCCTGTAGGAGCAGAGCATGAGCTCAGTTTCTCAGCTGCTCTATCCAGAGAGCCTGAGATAAAGACAATGTTTGTGGTCTTAACTATAGTTCCCTATGTCTCCCATTCCTGAGGGTTTCTTAAAAATGAATGAAGAAGCCAGTGAGACAGGATGATCTGGATTCTTGAGTGATGGAGCAGAAAGTGACCAGAGTTGTCTGACACAGCAAGGGTTTTTTTCTGCCGACTTGAAATCTTGCATGGTGTATACATTGTAGATGATGAATAGCCTGGTTAATGTAAGATTCCTACACTTGGTTGTAGATGTGAATTGATTAAAATTTGAGACTTTTTTTGTTGTCAATTTTTGTATTCAGTCCTTTGGAAAGAGTTCTGACACATCCATTTCTATAGAGGAAAAAATATACTTTCTCACAGGAGTAATTCTCAACTACTGCATCTGGGAACACATAAAAATAATGCTCAGAGAGTCCGATATCCTCAGTTCCTTTGTTAGCAACCTTTCAGTGTTAACATTGCTTTAAGAGAGGAGGTTGAAGTTCATGATTTCTTGTTTTCCAGAACACTCGTCTTCTAAGTTTGAAAATGAAATCTTACCCCCCTCTGTTTTTTCCTTCTTCCTTTCTATTTGCTGACACCTTAGTTTTGCAATTGTAAATTGAATATAAAATTGCATTTAGCTGAAATAGCTGTGCAGGATTTAAATAAAATGGAGATATTTTGTACCTTCAGGACTGTCTCTGATAAAGAAAGGATTAAAAGAGGTTAAATATAAGTTGCTTAAACCATCCCATGGAGGTTTCATAAATGCTTGAAAACATGTAGTAGCTCTGAAATTTTTGAAAAGATGCACCAATAGGTCATGGAAAACTAATAACCATACAGGAAAAATATTTCGAGGTGGATCCCCTGGATTGGTAGCTGAATGTCTTCATTAACAAGTAATAGTTGTGAGGTGTTTTTGCAAAAAGTCACAGACTGCTTTGTCAGTTTTGTACCTGATTATTTGTGTTCTTTCTGAAGTTACCTTGCCCCACAGCTACTCTATTTAGAAAATGACAATAAAAACACAGTAAGAAATAAACAGCTATTATGCTTCTTGAAAACTTCAGGTCCATTTTGTTCACCTCCCCCTCCCTGCTTGAAATAATAAGGCAATCAGGAAAGTTATTGGTTTCTGACATGCTGCATGCATTCCCTAACTGGTACCATTTATTCCTATGATTGAACAAGAACCTCTTTCATTTTTCACATGAAGACTAATCTTTTGGGTGAGTGCATATTCTTCAGTGGGGTACAATACCAATAGGGCTAATTAAAAATTATCTAGCTTGACAACCAGCAGCCATCTGTCTCTGGCACCACAAAGCTGTATTTTGAAAGGGTCAATTTAGTCTGTGGGGAGTTTTAATATTATTGGTTCCCAGTTCAAACTGCCTTGAGAATCTCTCTCTCTGCATTACACTGCAGTCTGTGGACTGCACACAAACTGGTGGCAAATTGTCTTGCATGCTGTAGTCTATGAACTTGCCAATGGAAGCTGTACAGTCAGAAACTCTATGAGATAAGCAATCAATTAAATAGCTTCATCAGTTAAAAACTTGATTAGCTCTTAAATTTTTCTTGATAAATGTAGGGAAATATTGTCCAGTCCTAAGAGCGGCACCTCTCTAATGAGGCATCAAGGAGTAGTGGAAAAGACTGCACAGGAGAGGATAATGCTTCTGGCATAAAGAACAATACAATAAGTAAATGCCTGAATTCTGAAATACCCCAAGGAATAGCTCAGTGAGGTAATGCCTCCCTTTTTGACATGGAAATGATTAGCAAAATTCCATGACCACAGTTAATTTCTACCTCAGCTCTCTTAGGTGAATCAAGCCTCAGAGGAGGAGCCCATCAGAGCAAATGCTGCTTTAATTGGTGGTGTTAATACTGAACACATTTAGATGCCAGCCTCGTGTAAGCTAAGGGATATCTAGCACAAACGGCAAGGACCTTGCTGGTTGGGTATTGAGGCAAGTAAAGATTCACTGTGCTGGAATAGGAGATGGAAACCAAACTTGGTGAAGGTTTTCAATTTCAAATATTGAATGAAATAAAATACTGTTAATTTCAGCCAGAGGAAAACTTCCTGCTAATGACAATGGACATTGAATTTTATTCTAATTTTGCTGCTCTGATGAAGGTTCAACTGATTTTATCTTTGCCTGACTCTAAAATACAGATCAGGAATACAGTGCTAGCAAATTTGGAGCATTGCATTCCCCATTTATATGGAGCTTCCTCTTGCAAACACTTTTGGAGAATGCACAAAAGATTTAAAAAATAACACGGTCCATTTTAAGAGGTAGATGGAAAATCATATGCAAGTAAAATTAAAACTTGGAGCACTAGGAGCTCATTTCTCTGACAGACCAGCTTAACAGCACTAGGGTCAATATATTTTAAAAGCAGATGAACCAGCACAGGTTGCACTTGCAGTCCTTTCCCTTTGCTTATGCAAGGGCATAATTACATGCTTACAATGCATTTTGGATTTGCTCAATTGAGCAGCCCTACACGTGTATCTGGAATGCCAGCCTTCATGTGGAAATGGCTTGCCTACTGCAGTGATTTTATGTTTAAAAGTAGTCACAAACACACACAAAAAGAACGCCATCAGTGCTCATTACAGAGTATTGTGTCCATTGGCACAGATGGAAAACCTGCGCGGGGAAGTCAGCGTATTGATTCCCGAGAACCAAAGGCTGTAAATTCAAAATGTGGACTTGGAAAGGCAGAGTTTGCAAAGTGCTATCAGGTTTCAGTGTTTCCAGTGTGCATAGGTACATCTGCAGCCTGTCCCAGCAAAAGGAAACTGGGATTTGTTTCAATCCTGCACACTGACTTCAAGCACCCTAATTAACCACTCAACAGTAGGGCTTGTTGCTAATAATTCAGCTGGCACTCCTGTGTGTTGGATGGGCTTGTTCCTGGAATTTGATTTGCCTTAAGAAATAGGTGTAATTTGCTGTAAGAGATAGGCATAATATTTTTCTTTTATTGAAGAAAACTAACCAACAAATGCAAACAATTGTTGGTAACGTGTGAGGGTCAAATCTACCAACGGTATTTGAAAAATAGGTTTTGATCCATTGCAATTTGTCCAGCAAATAGAACAAATAATTATGACAATTGCCACCATTTGGGAAGAAAACAAAACAAAATACCTTTGTGTTTTGAAGACATTCTGCTTGTCCTTCCTTTGATACAAGACTTCAGAAGGGATCTTGCTTTGGTGTCCGTGGATAATATGCTCTATCTTCTACTTTGTATTCTCACAAACTTCTGAAGCTGCAAAGAGGAAAGAGTGGGAGATGAGAAGACGTCAACAGAAAATGTAGCCAGCTATATACTTTACAGCAGAATGTGGGACTGCTACATTTGACCTGTGTATCTTTTGCAGGAGGAATTGGGTGCCTTGGTTATGACAGAGGACAGACACGGAAATGTCTTGATGCAGTGGAGATTTATAACCCTGACGGAGACTTTTGGAGGGACGGACCCCCTATGCCTTCTCCCCTCCTCTCCTTACGAACAAACTCCACCAGCGCAGGCTCCGTGGAAGGGAAGCTGTACCTCTGTGGAGGATTTCATGGAGCAGGTACTAGTCCAGCATTCTCTGTGTAGTTAAAACCAGCTTCACTGGACATAGACTGACCTGATGAGTGATCAGCCCTAAAAGGTGGCACTGGCAAGCCCTGGAGCCACAGATCTGATCCTGCCCTTTGGACTGCCTGCTCCTAATGTCAATATGAATTGGGTTCTGTTTGGCTTTTGATTTTTTCCTTAACAAAACACAAAAATTTAAGGAGGTTTCTGATCTGCACTAAACCTATCCAAATCTAAAACCACAGCAGAATTATTCCAGATTTACATTTAGAGTCACAGATATGAGGAGCTTGGTGTTTTATGGACATTAGAGAACTTGAGTGTATTGGTTGAAGATTAAGGCTCTGTCCTTAGCCATGTTATCTCACTCTGCCTACTTACTTACATGCTTTTTGTAATCAACATTGAAAAAGCTTGTGTACTTAATGAGTACCCTGGGTAGGGAACTGAGATATAAAGAAACTAAAGTTCCAGATCTAGTGATTTTAAATAATCCTAGCCCCATGGACACCTTTCTTCTTTTAACTCTTCTTCCTTCCAACTTTGCTTAGCTTTATCTAGATCTCCAGTGCATGTAACCTATATTTTTTTTTCATTATAAATGCAAAGAATTGCAAAACAAGCACACTTAAACAATTCTGCTACATACAGCTGCCACCTCAAATTACTTTCTAGGAGAAAGCAATAGCACAGATAGCAATAGCAGTTACCACTGCTAATAAATGTTATTTCAGCCTCACTGTTGACCAGGAATGGTTGCATGGTATCATTGGGAGATATGTCCTTCTCATTACACTTTTACTTGTATAACAACATCTAAACTTAAAGCAGCCGTTATTTTAGAATGATGGTTTTCATCAGGTAGTTCACAGCTTGCTTTCTGCTTTCATGTGGTACTGTTTGAGGAAGCTGCTTCCTGAAAACCATTGTCTGGCAGCTCCCTAGCAGGCACGTTCTCATGTCATCTCTGATGGAAATTCTGTGACGTCAGAGAAATTATGCCTATGAGAAATCACTGTGTTTCCATAGCAAACCTTGTGCCATTCTAGTTGTCTTTTTCTCAGCAACATTATGAAAGAGCCTAAAGTTAGTAGGTAAAAATTTCAAAAGGGTAATCATGGGAAGTGGTTGAGTCACCATCCCTGGAGGGATATAAAAGATGTGTAAATGAGGAACTCGGGTACATGGTTCGGTGGTGGGCTTGGCAGTGCTGGGTAAATGGTTGGACTGGATGATCTTAAAGGTCTTTTCCACCCTAAACAATTTGATGACTCTGTGATCATTAGCACTGAAAAATGAAGCAATTTTGTTCCAGATGATTAACAGATTAATATGAGATTTTCTGACTAGGGTAACTTCCGAGCCATAAAAACACCTTCTGTACAATACCATCACATTCTGTCCCTGAGTCATGTATAAAGAGTTGTTCTAGGAGAGGTTGAAAGTCTTCCTGTGGATTTCAAGAAGGCCATCTTTTGTATATTTGTAAAATGCCAGCTCAATGGGGTCCTGATTACTCCCTCTACTATTGCAATCTATATCATTATGTATAGAACTCCTCTGCACTAATAGTGTGATTTAGATTGGAAAACAAGAAGTCAAAGTTAGAAAATGCCAGTTTTGCAGTTACCTGTACAACCTGAATTCTGACCCCCTACATGTGCATTCTGTACACCAGTAAAGAAGTAATGTGTAGTTGTGTTAGACATTGCTATGGTGTCTATTAACAAGGCAGCCAAAATAAGAGTCTCTCTGTCAAATCAGGTGTAACCACATAGTTCAGGACTGAGAGGAACCTATGCTTTAAAAACACTTTTCTTAATGTGACTTTCAAGTCACCGTAGGAAAAGGGCTTTCTAAATGGTCATGACAATAACAGCTTCTAGCTACCACCAAGACAAGGATGGGCAGAGGCCACAAGCTGAACATGAAGATGTCACCTGGCTGGCCTCTCTCCCAGCTTCTGGCCCCATGTTCTCTGCAGGCTGCAAGGGGCTCTTGACTGATGTTGGAGTGAGAGAGGGTTATTACTGTCACATGGGAGCTTGGAGAGGGTGACTTGACTTTGCACTTCCACAATTACAGCTGCTTAGCAGCTTCAAGGTACAGAACAGCATGTGCTGCTGCTGCTGCTTTAGTAGAAGATACTATTATTTTAGAATGTGTTTGTTTGGTTTTGGGCTTTGGGCTTCCTGGCATGTCACTTTGGTTTTTGTGAGGGATGCGACCGAAAGAGGATATTCCAATTCTACAAAACATTGTAATTTATTTTCATCCAATTGGAGTACTTGGAACAAGCTGGAAGCACAGCTGTAGTCTTTGGGTTTTCTGCCTGCTGAACGCCAAAGGGCTGCTGTGATCATTCAAGAATAAGAAAAAAGAAAGAGGAAAAAAGAAAGAAAAAAGAAAGGAAAATAAGCCCAAATCACTGTTGCACTGAAAGTCTTAGCCTATGGGGCTGAAACTAACCTCTTGTATAGTATAGATCTGTCCCAGTCTCTTCAGCCTTCACTTGCCTTTGCTTAAACCCACTCTTGATCCAGCTGGAAGTTGACCTAGTAAAGACATTGTTGCATGTTAATTTTTTACTGGTATGTGTCATGCTCTATATGCCTTCCTGCATGTGTATACACATAAGTGGATCGTTATTGCCCAGAGATGCTGTAGCCAAAGCTGAAAAGCAGCTGTTAACTGCTTTAAGGGCCCTAAATGTGGAAAAAGGATGAGTACTGCTCAGCTACCATCTTTTCTGAGTCCCATGTGACAACTGAAGTTTTGTGATGGCAGGATTCCCGTTCCATATGTATTGCCTGTCACAAGTCCTTCTCTGCCTGAAGGGAAGACAAATGCTGCAGCCCTAACATCATCCCCAGGAGAAAACGAAGAAAATCTGCAGCTACTCAAGAGGAAAGTCAGCTTGTACAGCTGACAGTGGCAATAGGAGTCCTTCTAAAAGATGAGTGAACTCCAAAGTGTGTTCAAGCTTCCTCTGGAAGCAAAGAATATTTTTTCAACGTTGCGATATGTTGGTAAAGCTTGTAAGGCTTCCCCTGCTGAGGCTTGCTCAAGTTAGAAGCTTGTTCAAAGCTGGCCATGGAAGAGGAAAGGGGATTAATTCAGCTGAAGCTTAGACACCTCTCTGCAGTGCCTACACTAAGCCCTTGGTAACCCCAGGCTCCCTGCAGCAGACAGAGAACCACAGACACTTCAGAGGGAGAATCAGATCCTTGGTGCTTTATATCTGCTCTGAAGGAGAAGAAAGAAATTCAGAACCCCGAGGAGTTCTCCTTCTCTTAAAGCTTCATGTTTAAATCAGGATGTGAGGGACTCTAACTTGGCTTACCTAGGAACACATCAGGAACTTGGTGTCTGTGGTTTGATGGTGCAAAGAGAGACCCGAGAGACTTCTGTATTGTTATTACTAGCTCATGAATCTTTTTACAGTCATAAGTACCAAAAAAACCCACTTCCTGTATTGAATGTGTTTCCTCCTTAGCAAGACTTGCAAAACTTCATCTGCTGGCCAGTTGTTTACACAAATTAGCTCATTTTCTACTAAAACTACTCTGGTAAAAAGGAGCCATTAACCTGCTTGTCTCAGCTCCAGCTCATGAAGCCGTGTGTTGTGAATGTTGTCATTTTCTAGCACTGTTGTAGCATTCATCAAGATAATTAGACGTGTTTTAAATTTTTTTTCCATCAGTTCAGCACAGAGTGAAAACATTACCCCTAGTATGAATACTCAGCATGGCTCAGTACGCAACAGACAGCCAGATTTCAGCTAAAATACTGCCACATTTCCCGCTGTAACTGTGGATTTTAAACCAGCTTTTGCAGCCTGACTGTACAGTATTCTTGTTGACATGTTTTATTTTTTCATTGAATAAAAACCTGTCAGCCTGCACAGGCTGACAGCTACTGACATCAGCTTGTGCCCAGCAGAAGCAGCCTCATTAGTGTGGCTCCCTGATGGAGGGGGAGCAGCTCTTCAGGTATGCAGGATTACACCCTTATAAAATGCCTGCCAGATCAGGTTCTCTTTCTTTTTGACTGCTTCTGAGCATTATAAATGTTTTTCTGGTGAAAGTAATGAAAGAAAGGGTATGTGCCTGCTTCCTGGGACCATGTCATCTGCAGTCACAGTCACTTGCAGCCTGTATCTGGTGGCTGGGGATTATAGCTTTAGTTTCAGGCTATAGATGTTGGTCCAGCTGGCTGTTTCACAAATATGAAAGAAAGAAACTGAAATCCAGAGGTGGTTTTTTTTTTTTTGAGGTTTTTAGGGTTTTTTTGTTTGTTTGTTTTTTTAACTCAAAGCATCTGGGCTGTTACAGCAACAGTGTGGCCAGCAGGACCAGGGCAGTGATTGTCCCCCTGTACTGGGCACTGTTGAGGCCCAGCTCAAATCCTGGGTTCAGTTTTGGGCCCCTCACTACACAAAAGACATTGAGGTGCTGCAGTGTGTCCAGAGAAGAGAATGGAGCTGGAGAAGGGGCTGGAGCACAGGTCTCCTTGGGAGTACCTGGGGGTGCTTAGCCTGGAGAAGAGGAGGCTCAGGGGGGACCTTATGGCTCTACAACACCTGAAAGGAGATGGTAGCCAGGTGGGGGTCATTCTCTTCTCAGGTGTTACAAGTGACAGGACATGAGGAAGCAGCCTCAAGTTGCACCTGGGAAGGTTTAGATTGGATATTAAGGAAAATTTCTTCACTAAAAGCACTGTCAAGCACCGAAATGGGCTGCCTAGGTCAGTGGTGGAATCACCATCTCTGGAGGTGTCCAAAAGCCAAGTAGCTGTGGCACTGAGGGACATGAGTTAGTGGCAGCTTGGCAGTGCCGGGTTAATGGTTGGACTTGGTGATCTTAGAGGGATTTTCCAGCCTAAATGATTCTACGATGTTAATTAAAATGCCACCTTTACTGCGATACTGTCGCCCATGTGACATCAGCTGACGTGCAGAGTACAGGTACAACCACCTCAATGCAAATTATGAAATGTGTAATAGATCTGCTCTTAGCAGCACATATCCTCTGAAAGGTCTTATAGTTTCATCAGATAATGGGGCTTGTTGTGGAACTGTCTGTCCCTGAACAGGCAGTTTTGCCATCTCCCTCCTATGTAGCTTAGAGCAAAGGAGGTGAATGTACTGCTTCCCTACCATGTATGTTGAAAATTTCTGTGATATATTTAGTCTCGTGTGCAACTAGAGCTGCTTAATTTTTTTTTTTTTACTTACTGATATCAAGTAGAAATTAATTTTTCACTTGAATAGTGTTACAGCCAGAGGAAGAGAAAAGGGAAGAAACATCTATGAAATGGACAAGCAAGAATCTAAATTATTTTGTGCTTGCAAGTGTTACCCAGGATAGGTGACAGTGATACAGAGTCCTATTACCTGTATTAATTTTGATTCTTAGAATAAACAAAACAAAACAAAAATTTACCACAGATTAATTTTCTAGTCTATTCTTCCTCATTTACATAATCTGCAATCCATGCATTGGAATAGAAGCAGATCTGTTTGCAGCAGCGCAGAGCTGTGTAGTAATTACTATATTCCAGCTGAGCTAATGAGTTTTTATCTCCACACTGCCTACTCCTAACAGTGGACTAGCTTAATAGTTATTTATTTTGACTAATCTCCCATAAAGGTTGTTCCCCTTAGTCTCCTCCATTATGTGATTTAGACGGAGAATCATTCTAGTGCTTGTTTTTTATTATAGTGGTTATGGAACATTACTGGAATTAAATATAGACATATTAAGGAGTCTGGCACAGTAAATACTGCACTTGTGAAGCTTGGGGGTTGAGAGATTGGAACAAAACCTGATTCTCCAGCACCTTCCCATGTTCCCAGCTAAATAAAGCAGAGGTTCAGACCCCGGGCTGCTTATCTGCAGTACTGTTTGTTTCCCTCTGTTAAAATTTAGTGTGCACAGATGAATAATTAAAGTTCTCCTGCCCACAGTTGCTGCCATTAGAATAAATATTCCCACCAAAGGAAGGGATTCAGGGTCCTTGTATTTTGCTCAGCATAGGACCCTGCTCAGGGCTGCAGGCACTGCCATGACTCTGCAGCTCACAAGCCACATCCACCCCAAAAAATGCAGCTTGACCTTTCACCAAATTCTACCCCAGCACCAGCATGAGCTGCTGGCACTGGGAGAGACCTCTGCAAATGCTGCCTGGCCAGAGAGGGCTGCTCATTAGCTGGAAATGTGCTGCCATAAATGAGGCCAAATCAGGTCAGGGGAATTGCTGGGCAGCAGCACCTGCTCATTTCACATCTAAATTTGACCTTCTCACTCTCTGGAAGCGTGGTATTAGCTATTCAGTCCTGCTTCTTACTGAGGCTCATTTATTGTTTATAAAGGGTTAATGAATGATTAATAGATATTTTAATGCATTTTAATTAATTGCTGAAGAGGTCAATAGGTTGTTTGGAAACATGGCTTATATCCATGTATGACATCTTCTATTGTGTTCAAAACTGCCTGTCGTGCATATAGTCTAAACATGTTTTAAATCTTCTATAAATTATATATGAACCTATTGTAAGGCATTTAGAAACAGTATTTCAGGATGGGCTGAGCCAAATAGTTCTTACTCTGATTTGCTGTTTTTCCCCGTATGAGTTCATACACACTGACTCGCTGCCTCTGTAACCTGTGATCCTGTGAGCCTGCTATCACCTGCTTGTAAGATTGTGCCTGAAAGAGGCCTTGGCCATGAAAAGCAGGCAAAATCTGGAAAGATTTCAAAAGCTTAAGCAGCTGGATCAATCCCAAGGGTAACAGCTGAAGCAACTGAATTAGAAGTTCCCTTCTGTAGACCAGCCCATTCCTTACATATATATTTTTTTTATTTTAATATCCACTGATTTGTGAGTGAATGGGTGGATCATGAAACTAGGGTCCTGAAGAACTGCACAGCAGATCAAGAGGAGAGAGGACCTGTCTATGAGAAAGAATATCTTACCTTACTCCTTGCAGGTGCTGGGAAAACAGTAAGCTGCCACAGTGGTAAATTCAAGCCCCAAACTTCCTCCCAGCTTTGAGTGTGTCTGGTGGGATACACTGTCTTGGTACTTCACATCATGAAGGCTGGCCAGCATGTTAAACAGCCAAGCCAAGTTCCCCCTCCTGTGTATTCTCTGCCTGCTTCTGCCCACAGGCACAGATGATGGATGTCCTTGACCCCACGAGGGTGCTGGCCGTGTCTCGCTAGCAAGGCTGCTGGAGCTGGGGAGCAGCTCACACACATAAATGGGATTGAAGGCCACAGACTCGATGAACTTATTATTTTTCCTACTGCAAATGAGGAGCCAGGACATCTGGTAGTAATGATCTAAATGCACTTCTATCCCATTGCAACACAAATATGAATTCCCAGGTCACCTAACTCTGCCTCATGTAATTATGAAAGCAGCTATTAGTGGTGAGGAAGATAAGTAGCAGAGGCTAGTCCCATATGTTTGAAATCATTCTCTGGTACAGATAATGGCATGAAAAAACAGGTACAAACCAGCAGTGGAGGCTGAACTGCTTCAAAGCAGCTCTGGGTGGCTGTTTGGAGTCAAGAACTGGGCAAAGAGGTAAAAGAAACACCTGAGTAAATATTTCAAGGATTGTTGAATTGGCAAGCACCTTGTGATATTCAGGTGCTTTTTTCCATGACAAGAGCAGAGCAGACAGCAACTGCTACAGGTTTGGTGTCTTTTTGAAATTTATTTATTTATTTATTTATTTATATAAATTGATTTATGGCAAAAGAGTACAGAGCATATTAGGAACCCTCAAACTGGAAAGGAAAAAATGTTGTATCAACCTGAGAACCACCATCAGGAGGAGCTCAGACAAGTGGCCTGTGTGAAGATGTCCCAGGGTACAGAGCTCAAGGACAGGTGTGACGCTGAGGCTTTCCCCAGCACACAAGGTGGCCCTGCTCTGGATAAAGTTGCTGAGGTGCTGCTGGCCACCTAACAAAGTGTCAGTGTGGTTCTGTCACTGCTAGAAGGCAGGTGAACTTGTCCCAAAATACTCTGCATATCTCTGCCCTGCACTGATGCAGAGGGACCATGACTCGTGACTTGGCACTTGCTCTCAGTCTCCACAACTCTGTTTCCTCATTCCTGCTCTGGAGCAAACCTCCCCGCTGATGTCAATGGGCTTCTGGAAGAAACAATGAAATATCAACCACATTTCAGCAAATTTGCCATAGATTTAACTCCGGTGAATAGAAATTCAGAATGTGTTTAATTTTTTTTAGTTCAATCCTCTGGACAATGAGCAGGCTACAGCAGAGTGAATTTATTTATCTTGGCTTACATACGTAAGAACTGCATGGTTAGTAGTCCTGCATGAAGTACAGATTTTCTACCTGCTAAGCATATTACTTAATTATTCTACATCTGCCTCCCTTTAGCCCTCAACTCAAACCCTAATAATTGTACCTGAATTTTCAGTTACAAATGAGAAAGAGAAAGAAAGTTCCAAAAAAAGACCAAAAGTGGCAATAAATACTCTTGTCATGTGGAAAGGTGTTCCTTCCTTCCTTCCCAGCCTCCAAATCAGAATTGGAATGTGCCAAAAAAAAAAAGTAAACAAAAACCAACAAAACCAACCAACCAACCAAAAAAACACAGATGAAAAAGCAGATCAAATATTTATGTTGCCTGCAGTCATACTGTGCCTCTTTCCAAGAATCATTCATCCTGATTTATGTTCAATCCTGATTCAAATGGCATGAGAAAACTTATGGCATAAAATGAAGTCTGGGCATATCTGGGGAGTGAATCACAAACCTTTCCAAGAAAAAACATGATTGTGTATATAGAGTGCAGGCAATCACTCATTGAAAATTAATATTTTTCCTTTTTCTTTCTGCACATTCAAAGAAAAAGAAAATACATAAAATTGTGGAAAAGTGCTTTGTTTGCAGACCAGAATATAAAGGTTAATTTAAAGATTAGACAAATTTTGCTCTGAGTACTGTATTTGCATATATAAAATCCAATTTTACCACTTATAAATTAAATATTTTCAGGTGTAATTTAAGTCTTGTCACTGGGAAGAAATGGATTTGTAGGCTCATTGTTAACCTTCAGTCTGTACTTGTACATTAAGAAAGCAAAACCATACCAAAAGAGTTCTGACTCTTTTTAGTATACTACCGTTTCTGGTGGGGATTAAGTTACACTGGGATTAATGATCCCTTTGCTGGTTTAGCCTCTGTCTTTCCTGAGTATGAATAAATCACTGTTTTACTGCTAAAAAAGGATCTGCATCAGGGTTGGGTTTGTACAACTGGAAAAATTCTAACAAAAAGTGGTTTAAATCCTGTGCAGAAAAACACAGTGTAAGAAAGTTTCTTAAAACTTCTTATGGTTAAACAAGAAGGTGCAGAAAAGCATTGTCTCATTTTGTAGAAATAAAATGAGTGAAATCCCTTCACTAGGTAAGGTGGTTGTCTGGTGAGGCAGAATAATGCCATGAGGACAGAGAGTTGTGTGGGGTGGCTTTTTAAGAAGGTAATCGCTGTAATACAGCCAATTTCTTTTTGCAGGTGTCACATGATCCTCCTGTGAGCAAAACTGGCTGCTAAGATATTGCCTTTTAAAAAATGCAATTAAATAAGGCAAAACAATGAAGAAGAATCAGGACTTATTTGTACCTTCAAGCTGTTTATTGGGATTAAAGCCCAAATCCAGCATTACAGCCTGGAATCAAAGGTGCTATTCTCTTTGAAAAGCACCACTTTTTCTGTTGTTCTTACCTAAAAAAAATTAAGAGAAAAAAATTTAAAAATAAGGCTTGAGAACTGAAGTTTTTACACTCATTTCTTTTTTAAATAGAAAAAATTACTATTCTTTTCTGAAGTACGACTATTTTGAGCAGTGCTTTGCCTCACATGAACTTTCTCATCTAAAGGGTGCTGTTTAATTTCCTTCAAACAAGATAAGACTAGAGAAATTATTGCTTCCCTTGTTTAAAAAAAAAATACTCTTTTTATCTCCCAAGGGTTAAGAGTTAACTAACACTCCATGTGCTGGAAAGCAGAATTTCTGGAGTGGAACAAAAGGAGTTAGAATATCCCATGGAAAAGGGAAACAAGGGACATTAGGTTGAGAGTCACCCGGGTCAGGAAAAAACACAGCAAGGCTTGTAAGGAAGGGTTGCTGAATCTGCCTTTGATGTTTTAATTATGAATTTTTTTTTTTTCTGAAGTGTTGTAGTCACTCACAGAATGCCTTGGTTCCAGCATTTGGTTATTTTTCCTCTGTTTGTCTCATTTTTGTCATCATGCATGCCAAAGAAAATCCAGGCATGAAAATTTATTGCATAAAAAAGACAATCTAATAAAAAACCTCAGAGACAGGAGCCTCCTATGTCACAGCTTTGGTCTGTTTGTGTTTCTGTATTTGCCTCAGGAAAAAACCTCTTCACTCTGCAGGGTCATAAAGGAGTTTGCTGGTACTGGCATGTGTTATTTGTTTGCTCTTTTTCAGTCATGTCTTCTCTCTTCACATGTAAATGGCTTTTTAAGCAGTTTGCTGTCTTCTGTCTTGAATGAGTGCAGTCTTCCAATGTATTATTATCCTGCTATAAAGTCCAGGTTCAATAAGCAAACCATCATAACTTGTTTCACAGAAAGGAATGGAACGAAGACTATTCAGATGAGACTATACCCTGAAATCTTACTCAGAGCTCCTGAGAGTAAGCTTGTGGAGGTCTATGAGAGTCCCAGAGGTCTGGCTTTGGACCAACCAAAAATTATACCACAATAATTTGTGACACAATGAGGGGGGAAATGAGAACAGGCTGTGGAAGCTGGGGTAGAAATGCTGCGCTGCCCTCCTTTATCCAGATGAAAGAGGGCGATGGTGAATGATTGGTGAGCGGCTTCCTTAGATAAGCATGACGAAAATGTGCAGAAATGTCCACAAAACTTGTGCAACATCCAGAAATTTTGTGCATGTTCAGGACCCGCAGAAAACAGAACTGTCCTGGGAGGAGAAGTCTTGTTTCCATCTGACCTCCCCACATCCCAAAGCTGCTCCTTGCAGGGAGGGGAGCCTTAAGGGTATTTTAAATCCCACCACACTACATCATTATAACATCAATACCAATTTTGCATGGAAACTAAACCATGACAGCACTGTCTTGGGGGTACTAACCCCCCAGAGTTGCTGTCCCCTGGAGAAATATATGATCTGTTTCCAGCAGGAGAAACAATCTGTGCCTCTGGGTGCTCTTCTGCTTTCATTCTTTTGCCTCTCTTCAATCCTTTAACGTCAGTTACACATAAGGGCAGTGCCCAATCCATGATGTGCAATTGATAGATGTGAGATAGGGCTGTTGCTGGGGGGTTGTTTGTATAAAAAAGCACCCCAGAAGGAATAGCTGAATGGAAATCTCACTCTGGAGCCTGTAAATTTTATCCTGTCACCAGTCTCTTAAGACTCAATAAAACAGCATTGAGTATTCAATGTTTCTTGCTACGATGGTTCTTATACCTGTACCTGTGAAGTGTCTGTTCTTGGGTCTGAGACCTGGCTTTTAATACATCTCTCCCAAGGCTCACCTGACAGCAAAGCACATGCATGTCCTCAGCTCAAAGTAAGGAAAGTTTAGGCTAAGGTTACTTGCTGTGAGAAAGCAACAATGAAATGAAAAGAAAAAGTGAGCAGAAAGGAAAGACTGTTTTATTTTTAGGAAAGATTGGCTTTGAGTAACAATTGTTGCAGAGCTCAGGACTGTTGTTAGCAAAGAAAGGGTTTGTGGTCTTGTAAGAATTTAAATATAGCACTGCTGGTTCTCTGCCTCATGGTTTTGTTTGTCTTTGTAAAAAGCTTCTTGTCTGGAGATTGGCTGTGATTTAATGGCATTCTTCTAACCTGCCTGTCCATGACAAATTCCTCAGCATTTCAGAACATCTAAAGTGCATTTAGAGCCTTGGGGGGTTTTTCTGTCTTTATTTCTCCCTAAATCACAGGATATCCAGACTGTGCACCCAAGAAAAGCCATAGTATTGGAGTGCTTCCTGCAGCCTTAGAATTGCATCTTGGTTGGGGCAAAGAAAAGAACACACTGCATGCAGGCATACTTGTGAACAAGAGGCAATACTCTGCCTCTAAAAGATGAGCATCTGACAATTGACCGCAGGATAAAATGCCACCTGCATACTTGTGCAAAGATGGAGCACTTGATGCTTTTGTCTCTGCAGCTGCACCTGGCACCCAGAGTGTGAGGACTGAATGCACTGTGGAGATTTCCACCTGCACTATTAATTTGCTGTATGTCGGCAACTCATGTGCTCTTGGTACAGTTTAAGTACCACAGAAACTACCTTTTTATTTCCCCTTTCAGAAGGTTCATAATAACAACTGCCCAAACCTCTCTGATCCTGTTTGACTTGCCCCCTGATGCCTGCTGCTGTTGCCTTTGTTTTTCAGCTCGTCACGAAGTTATCACCAAAGAGATCCTTGAGCTGGATACGTGGGAGAACCAGTGGAACGTGGTGGCCACCAACGCCCTCATGCACGACAGTTACGATGTTTGCCTGGTTGCTCGGCTGAACCCGCGGGATCTTATCCCTCCTCCTCCAGACTTAGTGAGCCAATAGAAGTTCAGTGCCTCTCAGTGCTTCCAGATTCTGCAGACACTGAAGAATCTGGGGAGATAAGTGCTGCATTGGCTCTGGATCACAGCTGAGTCCCACAGAGAGGAAAGGGCAACACGTACTTAAGGACATAATTGCCTTTGAGCTGTGCTTCTCTGATGATGCCTAATTTGATAGTGCTGGTGCTCTGGACTTCTGTGGTTGAAAGCCAAGGTTGTCCAGCCTTTGTGTGTGGCTCTTCATCTTCAATCTGGCTGTGCAAGCTCCAGTTCTGAGTGAAGCCTGGGCTGCTGGAACTCTGCCTCGCAGGCACAGTGGCAGCCCAGGGCTCAGCTCACAGCAGACATATGACAGAAAGCTCTAGCCAGGGAAATCCCTCCTTTGCTGTTCATCCCACTTGGATCTACTAAGCTAACCAGGAAGCTAAGAAATAGATTAAGTCAGCTGATGAAAAACAAGTGCCAGACTGCAACTGACTAATGCAAAGGTAAAACATAGAAAAGCCTTTGTTTGAAACAAAATCCCATTAGCCAAGGTCCATTAGCCAAGAACACCACACCTGCAAACATTACCTAAAGCACAGACAGAACAGTCAAGACATCCAGTCTTTGCTGGTAGACCTGAACCTGTGCTTGTGGAAAACTAATACTTTGGCAGCAAGTCACAAACGAGTCTTTCAGTAGGGTTGGTAGCCAGTCTCTACCAAACAAAGGAAGAATCTTAATTTTTCACATAAATCCTATTTATTATAAAGTCTGGTATGACCAGGATCTTAGAACTCAGTTAGGAAACTTCCCTTGAGAGATGAATAAGGGGATGCAAACTAAAAATTAATAAATGAGACCAATATTATCTGCATATCAGCATTGCAGCTACAGGGAAAAGAGAGATGTGCTAAACAATAAAAGTTTATATAATAGGAATAGCTTTAGTGGTGTAGCAAAGGCTAATTCTCTACCAGCAGAATTGGCTATAATCACAGGGAAGTGGAACAATTCAAACAGTGCTTCTGAAGGCAGTGTTAGCCTTTGTAGGGCTTGAAGACAGTAGGTTAGAGTGAAAATTGTTACCAGTACTGCTACCCCATTTGAATTACCAATAGCTGTTCATGAGTTCTCTGGTGCCTACCTTGCAATGTATCTGTCACTGCCTGGGCAGTGCAGACAAGAGAACTGGAAATCTCATTGTGCTCTTGGGCCACAGCTGTAAATGACAGCATGCTGCAATGCAGACTGAATGTCAGAGGCAAACATAAGACTAAACCACGATATTGTATGAGAATAATCATTGCCAGCAAGAAGTGGCTTTTGATAACTACAAAATCAGCAACAAAAGTGGAACAAAAAAAAAGGCAAAGAAATGAGAGAGTCCATCAGGTAGTTTACCCATAGTTACTTCCATTTGTATTTGAGAGCATCTCAATTTTCTCTTTCAATCATGTTTTAAGCTGCAAAAATGCCAGCTTTTTTTTGTTGCTTTCTTGTCTGCAGTGCTTATGGCAGAGAGGATGATCCAAAAGCCCTTTCCCAATTCCAACTTTTGTTATTCATTAATTATTCTATAAATATCCAGTGGGAATATTAAGCTGTCATGTAAAAACTGTTAGAAGGAAGATCACTAAGTTTTTCTGATAACTCCAGTAGGGCACTGAGGAATGCTCAGACAAGAAGGGATTTGGGGGGAAGAAATTAAGGAAAACATATAGAAAAGGAGTAAATCCATGAGCCTTACAGCTAATTGCTGTCTCCCTTTACATTTCCCAAGCAGAATGTGCGTCACAACCTAAACCTGTACTCTTGTGTTCGCATGATTTCAGTATTATTCAGCCACCTTTTTTCCTTTCCATTGCTCAAATGAAGGTTATCATCTGCCTAGAACAGAGTTGTGACAACCATGAGCTTTAGCAGTACAAATCAGTGACCAGTTCCTAAAATCTCAACCCCTCTGGTCATCAGTTGCAGCTGTAGGTGTAAGATCAAGGAGGCAAACTCTGCTTTAATAAGTTTTTTAACAAAATCAGTAGAAAATTGTTCCAATCAATAACCACCCAATACTGGAAACTCTCTGACTTTTGTTGTTACTGTGAAATAAAGGTAATTTTGTTTTAATTTCTCTACGAGGCTCTTAAAGCAGCTGGAAGCAATGCTCTTGAGCATCCATTAAGGGTTTCCTTGCAAAACTCCAAATTCTGCAACTGTACCTACTGATTTTGCTTTTTTTATCTTTTTTTTTTTTTTTTTCTTTAAGGAAGTTTGTTTCAAAGGGATTTTTTGATCTTTGGTCTCTGCTCTGTGGTCTATTCCTTACAGTTCTGAGTTCTGGTGATTTAAAGCCTGGGCAAGTCTACTGGATTTCATTCTCCAAAAGACAGCCTATTTGGAATATTTCAAGGGAAGAAGGGAGATATTTGCAACCTTTCATTAGTAATATTTGACCATGCATGTGAAACTCACCCTTTAATTAAACTTTTATTTCAGTAGTGAGCTGGCTGTTTCTTTCTCACTTCATATATTTCGCTTTTAAGACTGATATTTAATGAGCTGGATGGAAGGAAAGTATATACTCTGAGAAGGTCTGTCTTGATAACTGAGGAGAGTAATGACATATATTTTATATACTGGCCTTGCAATCAGTGAGCTTGAGCTGCACTGGGCAGTTAACAGGGTTTTTTTCATGCAGCACAGCCAGGTGACCTTCCCTCACATGCACTGCATCACCTTTCCTGCTGCCCATGGGGTCTGACTGCCAGTGGGGACTCTCCTGTGTCTCTCTCTGTGTCTGCCTGAGTGAGAAGGTCTAGCACTATTTATCAAGCAGCAGAATGTTTCTTTTCTGGACTAAATATCTAGGATGGGGGCACTAACTTCTTAATTTTATGTGGGCCCTATGCAGTTCCTGGGTTGCCCTTGGGATGACTACAATTTCCAAACCAGTATTTGAAAGTGTAGCTTGTCTGAGGAAGGCAGAAGCAGAAAGCACACTCATTGAGAGGTTTAGATCTCAGCCAACATCCCTCTGAGAGTATAAGAATCTGCAGATCTGCTACGTCCACAGGCAATCTCACATTGCTGTGAAAGTCCTTAAGAGTCTTAATTGTCTCTATGACAAAACCTGATTTTAAAAAAAAAATTACAGAGTATGCATTCTTCAGCCTCCACTGAGTGTGGGTTTCACTGAAATAATATTTTACTGCAGCAGTTAGTTTAGTGTTTCATCAAGGCTGAATTTACATCATCCATAACTCAAAAATGCAAGCAATGCTGGAAGCTACCAGCTGTTTAAATGGGCGGGGGGTTTATGAAGCAAAAGCGTATGCTACAGTTTCACTTGAAATGCTGAAGTACTTCACTAGTTCCCATACATGAAGAAAAATGTTGCAATGGTAGCTGGTCAAGTGGCACACAGGGAATAAAGAAAAAAATTAAATGCTACAAACAGCTAATTGAAGCTCTCAATTTTTAACCCCAGCTGATGTTTTATTTTGAAATTGTCCAGAGATAACTGACTTCATAAAGATTCCTGCAGATTTCTCACGTCTGTTTTCATGTGGTCAAACAGGAAACCATCAGACACCTGACTGCTCATCCTCATGCAGCACTGCTGGGGTTGGTTGCCTGTGTCTCAGTCCCTGCCCACAACAGGCAAACACACACGTGCATTTTGCATGTGTGCAGTATTGAAATTTATGGGGCAGTGTCTCTACTGTGTTCCAGCAGACACACATTTCCACCCAGAAAGTCTTGATTTGCCAAAAGAAAATTCCTTGGTGCACAGAGAGCTGTCAGCTCTTCTACCAGCACTCCCAGATATGCTCCAGGTAAGAGGCTGAGGCCACATCAATACAAGAACTGACAACAGAGATGGGAAGTGCTCCCAGAATGTTACAACATGTGGTGAAGCCAAGGTGGGATGAATGATTCTTGCCATCTCTTCCTAGGGACTGTTCAGAATTAAAAAGATTTGGTCCTGGATCCTGATCCTGTTTCTTTTTTCCTCTGCTTGAGATGTGTACTGAGATCCATGATCATGTGTCAACCAATAAAAAAATAAAAAAGCTACAATATTTTTTAAAATGTTAAGATATATTCATAAAGATCCATGTTTTCATAAAGATGTATGCTTTTCTGCTGATTTGGAAGATAATGACATTCTTTTACCTAGTGATTGCTGTCTTAGCTACAGGGGTGGTCCCTTTCACTGGCTGCTCTCTTAATGGATTATGTAGCTCCTCTGAAAATAAATTTCATGAATCACAATGCATTGAATCACCTGGTCAGAAATTCAGTTCTCATTTGCAATTGTCTGTAGCTCTCTCTACAGCTTTTCCAGCGAACTCTAGCTCCAGCTTCAAAGAAAAGCTATTTCACCCCCAGCTGTGCTCAGCTGGAACTAGTACATTTGCAATTTACTATCATTTGACATGTAGAGGTTGAAAGCAAAGGAAATATTTGGAAATGGCAAAAACATACACTGAAAGTAGGCAGAAGTACACTTGCCTTCTCTCTCGGTGAATGTCTCAGTGTGTACTGCCCTGGCTGGTGTTGGATGGAGCGAGTCACTCACCACCCCTGGCTGCACAGGCCAGGCTGGGGCTGTGTTTGCATTGCTGGAGCAGAGGAACCCAGCCCTTTGTGGAGCTGTGGATCCTGACAGGCTGCCCTACGCTGCCTAAGGAATTACCTTCAAACCTTATCTTTAGGTGTTCCACAATGCCCTGTGTGTTTTATATACATATGTATAGGATTATTTTTAGAAGTTATTTTACTGAGAGCAGTAAGATTCTTTTTCTAAAACATACCTGGCAATTCTGTCTTCTGTCTAGCTCATCAAAATACTTGAAAAAAACTGTTGGTCTTTAAATAATTGGAACTATTCTGGGCTTCAAGTCAAAAAGACCCTTAAATTCCTTGCTGAGCTAAGGAACAAATGGGGAAATCTTTTATTATTCCCCTGTGTCTTCTTCCTTCTCCAATTTTTTTGCTGGCTCTAGCACTCTCATCAGAATTTTTCTCAAACTTCTTTCTCAAAGTTTTCTTCTCAGAGTTTTCTCAAAAGCTTTATGCAAGCCTCTTCCGTTTCTCTTCCCCTAATCCCATTTCTTCCTCAGCCCACTTATCTGACCAGTCCTTAAATTCCTTTGTTTCTCCTTCAGCTCCCCAGAAGTTGGGAACAGCCACTCGGGGTTCACCAGCTCCAGACCTTACAGAAGCCTATCCCTCCAGCGTCAAACCAGCTTTGAAGGACAAAAGGAAGATCACACCAGCTCCCTGGATTTGTGGACAATCATTTTAGGGCAGGCTCCAGCCCCAGCCCAAATTCTGCTGTTCATTTTCATACCAGATGAAACCTGCCTGCTCTGCAATGCCGCAGATCCTGCGGGTATGACCGGGGTTGGGAGGTGACCTGCATTCCGCTCAGCCCTGCCCACCTCGCTGCACGGTGCCGGTGAGTTTGACGTTAAATGCCTCGCATACTGTGCGTGCCACGGCTGTAATGACTGCAGGCACAAGCCATTATCATTACCTCTGATTCCTGGACACTGGTTGCTACAAAAACTGCCTGAAGCACAGAGGGAGGCGTATTCATTATTGCATTATAGCTCATGTCTTAAAGCCAGATTTCCTCCTGCGTTTTCAGCCAGGCCAGGTTTCACTAAAGAACTGGGTCTCTAATTTATCAGGTTTTAATATTGGTATTTTTTCTCCACTTTGTCCTTTTCTAGTCATTCTTTATAATAATAGAAGTGATTTCACCAGCTTTTCTGTGGAATGCATTATCCAAACTAGCCTCCCAAGGCCGCTGGCTTTTCATTATCAGGGTCTGAGTACAGCCACTAAAGTGCCAGTCAGCTGCACTACTTTATTTTCCCATTCAGCAGCTTCATAGTAGAGGAAATATACTTCATCCATACATGCAGTAATGCGAGAGGAAACCACTTCCCACATACACAAATTCCTGACTCATTCCTTTCAAATGTGGCTGAAACAACTGCTGAATCCAAACATAAAAAGCTATAATACCCATTCAATAGGCTTTTGCAGGCTTCCCAGTATAAGGAGGAGGATCAGAGAGAAATGTCTTGTAACTAGAGCACTGATCAGAAGTTTGAACCTCTGGGGTGTGTTTTCAGTTCAATTACTCCATTTACTAGTCTTGGGCATCTGGTCTCTGCCCAGGGAGAGACCCATGCTTCACTCATGTAAAACAGTTATAATAATACATCCCTACTCATTTTGTGGGTCTGCTGCGATTGTATTTAGAGGGAGTGGTTCACATCTCTGTAATGTTATACTGAGATCCACATATCAGAAAGTGTTACACAGTGGTAGAACAATAGCACTGTTGCACTGCTCTCACCTCCTTGATTTTTGGCAACGTATTTGTCCATAGCATTCTGCAACTGAGCCTTTCCGGGAAAGGAGAGATTGGGTGTTTGCAGCCAACAAGGCCATTTTGTTTACTCCTTCATAGAAAAGCAACACCACATATCTAATTGTTGATGTGTTAAGTAGAAGAAGGAACATAGGGTTTGTTACATGTACCTTCACAGCCAGTCTCACTTGTACACAGGCAGAACTAATCTCAGCAAATTGAGAGGTCACTAATTGAGGCTAAATTTGAACAGTAGTAATTAGACGGATGAATGAACTGCATTTTTCTCAAAGCAAATCTGATTCAACAAAATATGCCACTAAGACACACTTGCAGTGAAGCAAAAAAAGGAGAAGGTGCTCTGCAGAATTGTAGCAGATTTACTGGGTAACTGAGACCTGAACATCTACCACATGTTTTATAGGAAAGCTTCAGCTCTCTGGGGAGCTCTCTAACAAATCTGTGACTGATTTAACTAGCCACTAAAAGGCCCTGCTGCACCAAGGTGTCACCTACAGAACATGTATAAAAGGGTTTAACAATATTGCTGAAACAATGTGGTATCTACTAGCTCAGCTACTGAATTAAACAAAACTAAGTAAAACTTAAGGGGTTCTTAATTTGCTTATTCTTTGAGCATCCTTCAGTAATGACAGGTTTTAAGGTTGTGTTGCCCACTTAAGTACTTGAATAGTCTACAGGTACACTATAAAGTGTATGGCAAATAGTAAGAAGATAAAAAAGTAAGAAGAAAAGTTACTTTTAAAGGTGTCTGATTCCATTTCCCTTCTTCTGCCAGCAGGAATACACCTCCATTTAGGCAAAGCTATGGCCATCTTGCTGCTGTGAGATGTGATTTTAAGCTGAATAGATGTACCCAAGCCAGATGTAATGATTAGCAGTGAAGATTCAATGGTGCAGGTGCCAGCTGTCGGAGCAATTCAGTGTGATCTCTAGCTGGCTTGGACAGCCCATGCTGAAGCCCAAGCTGTTACATGCTCACTGCTCTCATTAATTATCGGGCTCAGCTGAAGCTGAAGCTAACTAAGGTATTCACACATGCTGCAGTCAGAACTCCTAAATGAGTATAAAAAAGACTAAATCTGTAGTTCATCTGCAGGATTTGAAAAAGCATTTTGCAGCCAGATCATTTTGTAGTTTCATGTTGCCATGAAGCTACAAATTGCTTATACCAGCACAGCACAGAGAGAGGCACCGAGAACAAGCGCTCACTAAGGGGTGTGTGGCACAACAGCTGCTTGTGCCAGCACTGCCTCTTGAAAATTCACTCATCAAAGTGTGCCTTGATGCACCAGCATTCACCTCAGCTCTGGAGCCAGCCCACTGCAAAGCCAGCTCTTTGGAGTGCTCAGAGGGGACAAACAGTCAAAGGCTGTACAAAGACTGAAATAGCTCCAAAGCCTTGTCATAGCTGGTGCATTAATAGCTTACTGCTTGATGGCTGCTTGGGCTCTTACACAAAGATGCCAAATAGCAGATGAACAAAACCACAGGACAGGAAATTTACCCTCTTTCCAGTATTCACAGATGATAAAACCTTCCTGACAGTTATTGTTCTGTATTTTTCAGAAGGGATGAGAATCCACTGCTACCCAGCACTGCAGCATAAAGCAGCCATCTGATGCCCAAAATCACAGCTCTCTTGCCAGGAAATTTGCCATACTAATGCTGCTGCCCTAAGCAGCTCAGCCTTTAATCTGATTTCTTTGTTTCTTATTTCAGGCAAGCCGCTGTAACAGCAATGTTCACTAAAGGCTGCTAAGCCTCTTGGCATGTCTGTAAAACTCAGGCGTGTTAGCAATTCTCTTGCTCTTCCTAGTTGGCCAGCGTCCTGCCCACTTGCATTTAAGGAGGACTTTAATGTGTTTGTACTACTCTGATATTGCACAGATCAAGGTGTAGTTACTGTTTTATTTCCCTAGCTGAGCTAAGTAAATATTGATATAGATTTATATAGCCTATTTTCACAAGGAAAGTAAACCTTTTTAAGTAAAAATTCAAAGTGAAGCTATAACTTGCTTTTTTTGGAGCCATGTGTTCACTGTGTATTTAATCATATTTCTGTTGTTATTGGATTTACTGGATGCATTTTATAAAGTGCATTAGGAGATCCACAGGGATGTCTACTCATGGAGGATGTGACCCAGCAGGATTTTTAGCCAATGATGGAAAGAGAAGCAGGATCAAACCAAGCCTGTTAAATGTTAGAATTTAAAAAACCCTTCCCTGAGATTGAAAGATGAATAGTAATCAAAAGTCAATCTTAAAAAGTGATATATTGTAATTTATACCTAATTTGGATTTAAACTGCAATTTTTACAAAGAAAGAGATATCGAGAAAACATTTTATAGGCCCAACCTGAATCCAAACCTGAAGTTATCCATCTGCTGAAAGTCACCGTCGTTCCACTGAAAAATATGGGTGGATAAATTCTAAAGGAACCAGCTATTAGGATCAACATAAAACCCACTGTTGAACCATCCATAAAGATCATCTGCTCAATTTAAACCATAATAGTTTTTTGACGGATCTCAAATCTACACCAAATTCCACATCAGTAAATCAGCTGAGACAAAACTGGAGTCAGAGAACACTGGAAATATAGCTGCCTGGGGACAGCCCGCAGTCTGACTGCAGAAGTGCTGGTCACTGGGTTAATGACACATTGAAACCCTTTTGTAGTAGAGGGAAAAAAATCCATTTGAAAAACCTACAGAGACATCTAGCTCTATGACCTAACTGCTGCAGTTGTCTGCCATACAGTGGATTATTATGGAGATAAGCAAGCATGACAAAAATGTTACAATAACAAAAAAAAATGGGAGACTGGAAATACAATGCTGTTTTACTTGCAAAGTGTTTCTCATGAAAGTGTCCCTGGGAGATGTTTTATAATAAAGTTTGAATGAAATACAATAAAAATCAAATCAAAGCCCATTCACTACGTACCAAACAAAACAGCTCAGGTTTCAGCTTTGGTTTTAAAGCCAGGAAGATAATTTACTTGATGAATTTCTGCTGCTGCTGCTCAGAATTCCAGAAGAAAGAAAACGACAGTCGCTCAAAAGGTACTTTACAAAGAGTTTGGATTTAAAAACTGATGTTGTCAAGAGATCAAAACTGAAAGAATCATAGAATTATTCAGCAAGACCTTCAAATACCCATAAAATAAACAGAAATCACTTCTATTCTGTATCAAAAGCAGAATTTTACATGTACAGCATTTTCTTTTCCAGTATGCACATGATAATTACTGCATGCAGAAATGTCAGGGTATTACAGGTTTAATTTGCATGAAAAAGCTATGCAGCTACAGGCAGAGCTCAGCCTCACTCTGTGTGCACCCCACCAATACAGCTTTGTGTGCAAAAGTGAATGTAACTCCATAACCCTGTGTGCATGGGGTTATTCAAATTCAATATCCAAACACTGATTTGAAAACAACAGCTGATGCAGAAGTCCAATGTTCACGTTGTTATTTGACTACTGTCAGAACTTTCCAGCTGGACTAGAGGGACCCAGTGTCAGGTAAGATTTGCTGACTTGAAAATCAAACAGCCTCCTCTGTTGGTACAGTTCCATTCCCAAATACAGGTCCAATGTGATTGCAGCACAAAATGCTAATGCTAATAGCATGCTTCATAAAATTCTAGATGAAATTAAGGCTCTGTGCCAAAAGCTGTCTCTGCAAAGGTGCAAAGGCTCTCAGGTTAATAGCAGTGATTTCCAGCCCTGGCCAATTTCCACATGGGGAATGTTACAATCAAGCTGGCAGTGATCTTTATGTAAATTAGTCCATTATCAGAGCTATATGTATCTGGTTAATAGTCTATAGGCCCTCAAGGGAAATTGGCATGAGTATTTGCAAGACAAGCACTTTTTTCCTTAATGTTCAAAACACTGTTGTTTGTTGGTTTTTTGTTTTGTTTTGTTTTGTTTTTTTTAACAATGATTCCAGGTTAATAGTTTGATGACTAAAAAACAGATCATATCAAAAGCTACTTCTTAATTCCTAGAAATATGAAAACACTTGGTTTAGTTAGCTCTATTATAATTTTTTACAGAATCTAGTTAGATAAGCCACAGAAAAACAAGTGGGGCATGAAAAATAACCATTCTTCGGGGGGAAGAGTTTTTTTAACATAAAAGAAACATGCTGAAGACTTCTGAAACCTTGAAGAGGCTGGAAGAGAACACATGGGAAGCATTTAGATGGTGCAGAGACTTTAACCTTGTATTAGCTGTATTTCAGTCTTGCTGTAATACTGACCTGTTGGTTCACCATGAGCAGGTACAATTTGCAGTCTGTCAGCTGAGAACCAGCCATTATCAATCTAGTCTGGAGTTCTGTGGCCAGCAGTCACCAACACTGCATCCCTCAGGAAAGGATGTAAAACCACTTCATTCTTCTTGCATATATTTCAACTGCCCATATTGCATGAACGGGTGGTAGTAAGTATCTGTCTGACCTTGTTCGATGATCTGCATAATTTACCATAATTTTTCATAATTTGTCCCCTTCATGGCATGGTTTAGCAAAAAAAGGTACTTTATTACAGAGCTTTTTCTGAATCAAAGGTGGTGCTCTCATTGCAAAACTACACAGTACCTTTAGTTTCTACTTGAGATATTGAGGTTTCATGTGAAGATGTAGGATGAAACAGTACTCACATTGTAGTTTGGTTGTTGTTCTTTTACAAGATCAGGGTTTAGCCACTGACTCTTTGTGCCACACAAAGTGTGTGTTATACAGAAAGTCTTTTTTATCAGAGCCAGAAATCAGGATCCTCTGTATTGAGAAAGCACTGCTATAATGCTGCCAGCTGGGAGCACAGCCTGTTAAAGGTACAGTGTTATACAGTATTTTACATACCTTATTAAGTATTGCCATAAATACACGGAATAAAATGATGTTCTAGGAGAACCTGGGTGAGCAAATTTGAGAAATCGGGGTGTGAGTCATAATGGGAGTTCAGGACTCAAAACATTTTGTGCAAAGCAGTAGCAAGATATTCACTTAACCTCTCATGTCCTGATAATTATATTGGAAATGCTTTCATGCATTACAGTGTTATACTTATGTCTGGCAGAGAAGTTAAGCTTACTTCTTTTGATGTATTCTATTTCATCAATGGTTTGGATATCTCATTTTAGATATCAATATTGGAATTTTTTTTTTCGCAAATGGGCACAGGTATGAAAAAACCAAGTGCAGAGCCCAGCACTTCACAATTGTTGAACCTCATGCAGTTGGCCTTGGCACATCAGTGCAGCCTGCCCAGATCCCTCTGAAGTGTCTTCTCTGGCACATCAACATTCACACCAAACTTGGTGTCACCTGCAACTTCCTGAGGGTGCCCTCCACCCTCTTGACTAGACATTATCTTTGATGATGACATGTAACAGAACTGGCCCCAGTGTGGAGCCCTGGGGAACACCACTTGTAACTGGCAGCTGCTTGGGGTTCCTCAGGCAAGCTGGGAGATTGTCTCCGGATTACAGACTACGAGGGAAATTCTAGCTCTGTGGAAATCAATGGATCTGGCTATTGGCTTAAAGGAGCTAGCAGCTAAGTCTCTTTTAGGTTAGTAGCAAACAATTTACTTTAGGAATGTTGTCTACTCAGGGTTTCCTGAAGGTCATCCTTATATCCATGCTCATTTCAGAGCTATGTCATTCAGATCATGAGCTTCCACTTGGTGACCTTGTTTCACACGTGCTACCACCTCTGAAGCCCATCTACCTGCACAAATAAATCTTTAGGGACATCTAACAAGCACCTGTCAAAGAGCCTAAGAGACAGCATGGGGGTGGCAGGCTAAGGGGACGTCAAGTATGTCACAGTTGTGGTTGGTCCCTGGAACACTCTGTCAGAGCTGGAGATGCAGCTGCTCCATCTGAGCAGGATCTCACGGAGCTCCCCACGGGATGATCTTGTAAGAGGACTCACAGTATAGCTGTACTCTGCAGAGAGGTCACAGTGATCTCCTGAAGCCCCAGGGATCTGTCTGCAGGGAGTTCCATGCAGGTCTGTGGACTGTATCACATTATACTTAACACACGGACTTCTGGTCCTGAAAGTGGCCCTTGGGCATTGATGTACAGCAACAATTAAATAATGACAGTAATAAAACTTGCCTACACAGTTGCGTGCATTTCATGCAAGCTGAGAAGGCACCATAAATAAAGCAGCTCTTCCACCTTGTGGTTACACAGACAACTACTGGCAGAGAACTGAATGCAAACCCTGCAGCCAAACAGAGCCAGCCCATGCAGGGCTATTGCTGTCCAGAACTCCTCTTGCAGACTGATGCCACAAATATGAGCTAGCCGTGTTTTGCAAGGAGAACATCCACATGTGCGTGTGTGCACTCACACACGTGTGTACAGACAATAGCTTTGTAGTGCTCTCTGGCCATGGCAGCCTACAGGTGCTCTGAGACCAGGATCTCAACAGCTGGAAGGACTCCTGCATCCTCCCTGCTGAGGAAAGGCCTTTACTCAGCCCAGCAGGCAATCCCTGCCACACTGATAAAATGTACTGGTGTGGGAACAGGGCGTGAGCAAGTCACAGATGTGAAAAATGTTATTTCTTCAATGAAAGGCTGTAGCTGGTTTCTGCAAGTAATGACTAGAACAAAAAGGAACCACTTAAAGGCAGACACAAATTCATCTATACTGGTCTTCTCATTTCTACTCTCTGCCCCCACTTTCTGCTTTTTACCTCTGGCTATTGAAGCAATCATGTAGACGTTGCTGTTTGTATCATGGTATAATTCAGCACAATTAAGTCCAGCATCTGTAGTCAGTCACCCCAGAGCAAAGCTTGATTTGAAAAGCAGTAATTAAAAGTCAGCTTTGCACTAATGCAATAGAAGTATATTGAGATATAATTTTGCAGTAAAGGCTGAAGATTTGCACTGCGTGAAACAGTGGAACACACTGGCTAACAAACTTCAGTGCCAGTGAGTGAATACTAACATTTTTAACGGTCCTAAATTACATTATTTCTGAAGCAGGATTAGCTTGGTTATATAAGAGAGACTGATTTGGTTTGAAGAAGAATAGCAAAACATGAAAAGAACAAGCTGTTTTAAATCTACGTCTGCTTCTCAGATGTTGCTGTTCTCTAAAGAGCAGTTTATTAATTACATGCTATCCTCCTCTTCATCATCCACATTCCAATTGTACCAGCTGGCACCACTCCACACTGAATCCTCTTGCAGTAGTAGGTGCTTCCAAAACAATGTAAAAATCAGCCCTAGTGTATAAAATTCCATTTTTTGTCACATTGTCTGCAATTGGCTGCCAAAATAGCTCCCCAGGATAAACTGTCAAGGTCAGGGAGTCATACCAGGCCAAAATTTGACTCAGTGTCTCACATGGCTTTACTGCAATAATACCCCAAGAACTGTATCTTCAGTTTCTTTTGCTCTTCACTTCTGCAGAGTGACACTTGATTAGTCAAAGGAGCGTAACTTGTCTCCTCTCTGTGTATTTTTTTACTGCCGTTGGCAAAACAGTTTCTTTTTTTCACTGTAAGATCCAAGGAAAGCTTTTTTTCAGCAATCACTTTTTCTAACTAGAACTGAACTTCAATGGCAAATTTTACTTGTAGGACTGTACCCTCTTCACTCAAAATATGAAGTTGTTCAGACCCAGGAGGGACAAAATAGAGAAGTAGGCAAAATCTAATGAGTTTTCATCCTCCCTAAGTAGGCAATTCTGTGTAATTATACATTTTTTACAGTAGAGAACCAAATTATCTTGTTGCCTAAAATTATTAAAAAAAAAATAAGAATGGGAACACAAGACATCTGACAGGTGAGCCATGCAAATAACAGCCTACTTAATATTTTTTTTCTATTCTTATGGCACACACAAAGTCTACTAGCACAAAAAGCATGTGTGACTGTGCAAATTCTGGCATCTCATTGCACGCTTCTACCATCAGTCTCCTGATCAATCCCCTGCTGTGCTTCCCTATCCAGACTTCACAGAACCACTGCTGGTTCTCCCTTTTCCACTAATCAGCTCTGATAAACCAGCACAGTGTCCACATTACTAAGTCAAAACAATCTTATAGAATCAACTCTGCAAGACAGCATGCCAGTTGAAAAGCTTTATCTCTAATTAGAAATGGATGGATTAAAACCAGTTTCAATAAACTGGATGTTTTGGAATGAGTAACCCTGGGCATGAACTAAAACATTCTCAGACACATTGGCAGATATCTTCAATAACTCATAGATGAGATGCATGGTTTCAGAAGCCTGGAGAAGTGCAAATATAGAGTCCAACAATAAAAAAAACAGTAAAAGAAAAAAAATTACATGGGAATGTAAATATGTATGTAAATAGGGCTGTTTTTTAAAATCAATCTCAGAAAAGTAGGGATGAAATAAGCAAACAAAGCATACCTAAGTGCTCAGAAATTATCAGGGAGGTTTTGTGGGAGCCATTATGCGTTTTATAGAGCACATACACTGACTTAATTGCTTTGTATTAGCACCTATGTTTGCTTTCACCTTTCCCGTGACTTCTGTTTACCTTCCCTTTCAGACCGCTGATAACTGCCCCTTAGAGGCCTGGAAAACACACAGAACTGCTGAGCGGCTCTGGAAAGAAACACCTCAAACAATCAGCCGGTGTGAGCACGTGGATGTCCCGTGACTTCCCTGACACGCAGCCCAAAGCTTCTCATTGTCACCAATGTTTCATATTTTATTAAAACCCAGCTGGATCTGGGTGTGTTACACACAGGCTGCGGGACTGTGGGACACTGATGCCTGGAGCTGTCTGACATCAGACACCTAAAATACAGGGATCTAGGCTGAAGTAGTCACCTTAGTTCCCTCTATAATAAATACAGAAAAATACCTGAATCATCTAGAAGATGATTCATCTCATCTGAAAACTTGTGTGAGATAAGCAGAATAATTTCTCCAGAGAATTAAGGTAAGCAGACTATTTCTCCACTTGTATCTCCATCAACAAGAGTTCAGAGAACTACCTACATGTCACTTCTAAACGGCTGAAGGCAGCTGAGGCATTTAGACAAAGCCACTCAAGGCATTTAGACAAAGCCACATTTAGACAAAGCCACTCGAGGCATGCAGACAGAGCCACTCTTCCTACGGCCTAAGGCACGTGCTGTGTGGCGGGTGCAGGGAGGTACTTACTGCAGAGGAAGCCCTACATCTCACTACAAAAACACATAACCAGGAAACTAATTTTAAGTGTTTATTTATGTATTTATCTGTTGAAATCTCTTAAACCAGCGCTACGCTTTCTGGTAGCTAAAACACGCGTTCCCCGACACAGCAGCCCGTCCCATAGGACACCAAGATGGCGGGAGGCGCAGGACTACAACTCCCAGCAAGCCGCGCACCGCCATGGCGGTCATCCGCGCCGTGGGGGTCGTGTTTCTCTGGCCGCGGAGCACGGTGGGAGCTGTAGGCGGAGGGCGGCGCGGCCGGGGCCCGGNGCTCGGAGCCTGACGTGTCCCTGCCTCCGCGGCCGCCGCTCGCTGCTGCTCGGCCGGCGCCGCCATGGGCAGTGAGTACCGGGCACCCCCCGCTCTAGCGGCCCCCGCTGGGCTCTTGCTTCTCCCCCCGGCCGGGAAAGCGCCGTTCCCGGGGGTGGCAGCTCGTCCCGGGGAAGGAACCGGCGCCGCC
>VXBQ01015095.1:423874-476459 GCA_013400175.1 Phainopepla nitens | reverse complement strand
GGTGGGGGGGGCGGGATGTCACCTCGGGCATGACCCCGCCAGGGGCTTTGCGGGGGAGTTACAAACTGTGTCTGCATCCCAGAGTGACCTGCTCAGTGCCAATGGGCAGAGTCCCGTACCTCGGGTAAAAGCCGCTTGGAAAGCGTCTCGGTCGATGGCTGTATTACTGTAGATGCTGCAGAGACCCTTGATTTGCGTTAAAGTGAATATCGCGGTCCAATGTAACTTTTGAGACATAATCGTTTGAAATTAGGAAAATCTCTTTTGTGGGCTGGTCTTAAAGCGTTACTGAGTTGCTGCTGAAGTTGCAGCCTTCCATAAAAAGGTGGGGAGGCACCAGTAATTTCAGTTCTGCACTGTTGTACTCTTCTTAGTTCAAATCAGTCCAAAATACGTGTGCAGCCTTAGATCTGTCTTAGCAGATTTAGAATTAACTCTTCAAATTCAGAGGTGTCTGCTTATGGGAGAACTTGTGATTTTGCAAGTCTCCTCTTCATTATATGCTTATTTTAAGACAGACTTCTGATCTAAGATGTGTCTTTTTGGCTGGGAGGGGATCATGGCATGAGATGTTCTGCAGACTAACTTGAACTGATGCTTCTGAATTGCGTGGCTAGGAACTGTTAAGCAGTATGACCCAAAAATGTGTAGAAATTCTTAAGCTGTATGGCTCAAAAGTACTATATGTATATATATAATACCCAAGGCACTTTTTTCTCTAATACCCAGCTGGGGAGAAACTACCATGAAGTAAAAGTTCAGGGGTGTTGGTAAAGCAATGACAAAGGTTTTCTGGTGCTGTCAGCCTACTGGTGAAATGGGAAAATGCTTGACTTTATTTAATTCTGTTCCCAGTCCATACTGTACTTAAAACGTGTTAGTTGAATCTCTGTGTAATTAGAACAGGTTAGAATTTATTAATACAAAACTCTTCCCCCACCCCAAACTAACCAATCAAAATCTCCCCAGAACTGGAACTTTTATTATATAGAGCACATGTCCAAATTCAGTTCAGCTTGAGCTTTTTCCAGTGTTTGTTGTGTATTCACTTTGTCTTTTAACTTATTTCTGTACAGTAAAGTTTCTTGAAGTGATCAAGCCATTCTGCGTTATCTTGCCTGAAATTCAAAAGCCAGAACGGAAGGTAGGTTAATAGAATTTTCTTCCTAGGTTTGTATTTGTGTGATATAAAATGTTTGGAGTTTGCATTTGTGGGATTTGGGGTTTCTTCCCTGATGGGAGAATGGCAGTTTTAGGTCCAGTTGTTTTTAGTGGAGTGCATGTGTGGTGCATCTCATGTGGATGTGGTTGTACAGGAATAAATGCAGATTTAGGTCACAGCAGTGCATGGTGAGATGTTGAAGGCAGTACAGATTGAAGTGCAAACCAGAGTAAATTAAAGCAGCAACTTGAAAATCTTTGCTTCGTAAGCTCTAATCTAAGATTATTTGCTGAAATAAGCTCCTCCCTATAACAGTTTTTTTTCCTCATAATAAGCTCTTACTCATGAAAATGTAAGACTCATTTCTGTGGAAGCTATAGAATTACCTTGCATTGACATAAGCTTGTTTATTTGGATTAAATTTTGATTAAAGCTTTGTAGCTTTCCTTGGTCTTATGTGGGATGAAGGGGATGAACAGTGCATTATTTTCTTTAGGGTGTTCTGTACTTTGTTCCTCCACAAGAAAATCAAGTGTGCTGCTGTGAGAATTTGCTTGATGGGCTAGGTCTTGTTATCTTGACAGTTTATCATCAGTTGTTGGTTTTTGGTTTTGTGTTTTTTCCCTTTAGATTCAGTTTAAGGAAAAGGTACTATGGACAGCTATCACACTCTTCATCTTCTTAGTATGCTGCCAGGTATGTTTCCTTCCCTTTTTAAGGAAGAGCTGAAATGTTTAAAGCATGCTATGAAGTCTCTAATTTAATCTCTTGGTTGGAAATGCAGATTCCCTTGTTTGGCATTATGTCATCAGACTCTGCAGATCCTTTCTACTGGATGAGAGTGATTTTGGCATCAAATAGAGGTATGGCCAGACTTTCAGGAGGGCATTTTTTCTTAGCTTGAATCAAAATGGCTTTGGACTTGCATTCTGCTCCATTGTAATGAGTATAAAAACCGAAGTGGAGAGTGAAAAGTAATTTTTCTATATTATTTAAAGTCATAAATCAGTGTGGCATTGGGTAAGGTACAACTTTCTGGACAAAAAGAGTTTATGGTTGACTGTGTGCAATCTATTAGATGTACAAAAATGGAGAGTTGTTTTCTTGGCTCTTTTTTTTTTTTTGAGGGAAATGTTTAGGGAAGAGACAGTTCCTAATTACCTGCATTGCTGCTGTTGCAGTCTTCAAGATTTGTGGTTTGTGTTTCAAAATCATATTCCTTGAGTGCTGTGGTTTCCTGGGTGACTTCTTTGAGTCTGTCACACAGAAGATTGAAATGCACAGTAGTTTATATAAATCCCAGTTTCTTGTAAAGGCTTTGTAATGCAGGTATGAGGGTTAAAATTCATGACATTTTATATAAATTTCTATTTCTCAGGGAGGCTTTCTAATGCAGCTATGAATTAAGTTTCATGAATTAAGTTTCATGAATTCACTTTATCATTCTATATAATTTGAGCTATCAGTTTATATCATACTTTGTTTTATGCAGAGTAAATCTGTTCTTGACAGCAAAAGTCTTTTTCAGTGAACACAGTAATTTTGAGGTACTGAGGAGTACTACATATCAAACTGACTTCTAACAAACTTTTGTTATAATTGATAATCTTTACATTTATGGAGATTTTGAGTTTTGGATCTTCTCCGTTGTGATGTAAAGATTGATAAAAACTAATTTTGAACTTCACTGTTCTTCTGTGTCTGGCAGGAACGTTGATGGAGCTGGGCATTTCACCCATTGTCACTTCAGGGCTCATCATGCAACTCCTGGCAGGTGCTAAGATAATTGAGGTTGGTGACACCCCAAAGGACAGAGCTCTCTTCAATGGAGCCCAGAAATGTGAGTAACAGCTCATGTTGAGCACGGGTGGTTTAGAGTATCTAACAGTGGAAAGGGTGAATTTGCCATGGGATGAGTGGTGCAGTTGGACTCGAGGGTTTCTGTTGTGCAGTGTGTCGTGTTCTCTGCAGATACCTGTATTTCATCAGTCTTTCACTGACAGCTCTGCCTTGTTGGCTGTTTAGCTGCAGAAAGGTGTGAAAAGGAAAAGTGTCAGTGCAATTGGCATTGCTGCTGTAATCTCCCCAGATAAGTGAAGCAGTGCAGAGACTGTGGAGACTCAGCTTTTGAACTGTGATGGGCAGTGTTAATCTGAGTATTTCATAGTGATTTAGATGTTGGTTGTAGCTGTTTACACCTTGCAGCTCCAGGTGTGTGTCTTTCAGTAAGGGGTCTCTGTGGTCAGTTGCTAACGACTTCCAGAAAAAAATTGGATGTTTTGTAGCTATTTGATGTTGTACACTATTTACTGGTATGTGTACTGGAAAAAATAACTGCTACAATAATATCTTAACACGTTCAGAGTTTTCAGTATCTAAAGCAGCCTTTGGTAACCAGTCTCACTTATTTCTAAGTGCGTATGTTTCTGAACTATCTGTGTAAATTTCTATTTTCGGTGCCAGATTTCAGACAACAAAGTTAATTTGCTCTTGAATTTAAACATCCTGTGACTCAGGTATTCCTTCCCAAGTGTTGTGGTTTAACCTCATCTGGCAACTAAGTATCACGTGGGACACTTGCTGGAGAATCAGAAAAAAATTAATAAAACTCTCGGGTTGACATAAAAACAGTTCAATAATTGATACAAAATACAGTATAATAATAACAGTAACAACAACTGTAACAAAAAGGAGAGAGAGAAATAAAACCTCAGAGAAACAAGTGATGCACAATACAGTGCTCACCACCTGCTGATGGATGCCCAGCCAGTTCCCGAGCAGTGATCAGCCCCTCCTGGCCAGTCCCCCCAGCTGTGTGCTGGGCCTGACGTTCCCTGGTGTGGAATATCCCTGTGCCCACATTGTCAGAATATCCCTGCTGAGCCTGACATTCCATGGTGTGGAATGTCCCTCTGGTCACTTAGGGTCAGCTGTCCTGCTCATGCTCCCTCCCAACTTCTTGTGCACCTGCTGGCTGGCAGAGCAGGGGACACAGAGAAGTCCTTGACTTGGGATAAGCACTGCTAAGCAACAACTAAAACAACAGCACATCAGCCTGTTATCAGCATTATTCTCATGGAAAATCCAAACCACGGTATTCTACCAGCTATTACAAGGAAAATTAACTCTATCTCAACTGAAACCAAGATTCTCTACAAAGAAGTGATTTCTGTTTCTCTAATTGCCCACTGACATAAATATCCAGGACAAATACATACTTTTTCTTTTTATTCTGTAGTGTTTGGAATGATCATTACCATTGGACAGTCTATTGTGTATGTAATGACTGGAATGTACGGAGACCCATCTGAGATGGGTGCTGGAATCTGCTTGCTTATCACAATCCAGGTAATTTCTAGTCTTCTCTACTTACTCTTCCCCTGTAAGGGTCAAAAAATCAGCCTTATGGACAGGCTGTCCCACATGCAGAACAAAAAGGCCCAAGTGTACCTGCTTCTTCACATATAGTCTAATCTTTTAATTCACATTATTTTTTTAACAAAATGAAAAAGCCATGGGACTAATGCTGTTTTTCTTTTTTTACTGTAGCTTTTTGTTGCTGGTTTGATAGTTCTGCTCTTGGATGAGCTGCTCCAGAAAGGATATGGTCTTGGTTCTGGCATCTCTCTCTTCATTGCTACCAATATCTGTGAGACCATTGTGTGGAAAGCATTCAGCCCCACCACAGTGAACACTGGGAGAGGTAATATGGCACAGTCTGATTTCTTTACCAGTAGTTTGTACAAAAAGACAACATCTTTTTTTTTTATTTTTTCCCACTGTTAACTTAATGCCAAATGCTGTTACTACCATCTTGGCTGTGTAGTGAATCTTGCTAATGCAGCAGATGCTGCTGTGCGAAGTGCAAGCACAAAGACATTTTTTCTCAATTCATACTATCTCACAAGATATTTACTGAACTTGAATTCCTTACACTGCCTTCATTAAAAGTCAGCAGTAGTAGACTGCCATTGTATTATGGTTGTTGTCCAGCTTACTGACCCAATATTAACTGTTTCTTTCTGCTCCTTGCTGTTTTTACACTTTGCTCTAAAGACCTTATTCTCCAAACTTCTCTGGAGATGATCCTGTTTGCTGCTGTATAGTAGAAAACGGAAGTGAGGTTATGCCATTTGCTGTGATCCAAACAATAACTTGCATCTCAGCACAACGGACACTAGAAAGCCTGATGCTTCCCTGGAAGTTTACTTTTATTTTTTTTTTATCAGGAGGAGGAAAGAAAGAACTTGGTGCTTGTCAGTGTTTCTAGAGACCAATAAAGTTATCCCATGCTGGGTTGTGATTTAGTTTCTAGGCCACTACAAGGGGATTTAAAAAAAATCTTGGAAATAACATAGCTGATATGAAGGGTGACAGTATAAAAAAGCCTGAGAATATACTCAAGATGCAAAAGACTCTTAGAAATCCCATTCTGAATCCTGCAGTTCAGGAGTATGCTTAATGGGACAAAACACTGAAGCTTGGAGATAACCACAACTCTCCTAACTTTTTCTTTTCCTTTCCAAGGCATGGAATTTGAGGGAGCCATCATTGCTCTGTTCCACCTTCTGGCTACTCGCACAGACAAAGTGCGAGCTCTTCGTGAGGCCTTTTACCGTCAGAATCTTCCCAACCTCATGAATCTGATTGCCACCATCTTTGTCTTTGCAATTGTCATTTACTTCCAGGTCAGTTGGAATAATGAGGGTTGTAAAACTATAGAGAAGTAGTCTGAAATTTGCTTTCAAATTATATATTCACAAGGCTCATTTTTGTACCTGCAGGATCTGGATGTTCATTATACTGCCTTCTCTTAAGCAGTTTCCGCACTTACTGTAGTCACACAGAAGCTTTGAGACTTACTTTGGTCTCAAAAAAAAAAATGAAAATATCCTGATGCATGTGTGCGTGTGATATTGTCTAATCCAAGTGCTGTTGCTTTTTACTGGGAAACACTTTTGAAGTTTTTAGTGTATCTCTTACTGTTTGTTGCTGAAGAATATAGGAAGTGTTAATGTTTCTTTTCCTGGATGCTTTGTTCCGTCTTCTTGAAACTTCAGATTTCCTCTGATGTCTAAATCCTTCTTACCTTCCTGTGTGTGGGTGTGTGTTTAGACAACCATGCAGGCTTGCAGCCCCTTTGCAGAAGGGTCCTCATGGAGAGGAGAGCCCTCTGGGCAGAGGATTTGTACTTGCACAAAATGATTGCAGGTTTCTTCTCTTGCTGTCAAGGCCTTGCACTTGCAATTTATGACCTCTGGTATGGGTTCACATCCAGATGTAATGGGGGACTTTCTTTTGAAACCTTTCCAGGGCTTCAGAGTGGATCTTCCTATCAAATCTGCTCGCTACCGTGGCCAGTACAACACCTACCCTATCAAGCTGTTCTATACTTCCAACATTCCCATTATTCTCCAGTCTGCCCTGGTGTCAAACTTGTACGTCATCTCCCAGATGCTTTCTGCCCGCTTCAGTGGCAACTTGCTGGTCAGCCTGCTGGGCACCTGGTCTGTGAGTATTCCTTCTCGTCTTGCATACATCTGTACCGTTGGAATGGGGGCTTGAAGAGATGGTCTCTGAATATTAAGACACAGTTTGATAGGTGGTCATGAACACTGAAACTCCTAAATTAGTTATTTGTTTGAATTAATGCTAGTAAATGAGGCTTGCTGTGATGGATATAAATGCGTGTGTGCTGCTGCAGTAATCATGATGCAAAGTGACACAGAGGTGATACAAACTTTTCTAAGACTTGGCTTAATGGCTAAGAAATAGAACATTGGTGACTGACTACTTGCTTTCTTCTTCCAGGACACATCATCTGGAGGCCCTGCTCGTGCTTATCCAGTTGGTGGACTCTGTTATTACCTGTCACCTCCAGAATCCTTTTCTTCAGTGCTGGAAGACCCTGTACATGCAGTTGTTTATATTGTATTTATGTTGGGCTCCTGTGCTTTCTTCTCTAAGACGTGGATTGAAGTCTCTGGCTCCTCTGCCAAAGATGTAAGTTCAAAATGACAAATTATGTAAGCTTACATGATGAAAACAGATGGGCTGTTGTAAGAATAAGACTGACTTTCTTCTGAAAAAGCTGTTCTGCTATCGTCTTGTTGGTAATATTCATTGTTTGTGTGAACAGCACTGTGTATTTTTTGAATTAGGAAAAATTAAGACAGAATAGGGGTCATTTTTTCCTGTTTTCTTTACTGCTTTTTCAAAATAACATCAAAGCTCAAATTGCTTTAATTGGAATCAGGAAATTTAGAACATAGCAACATGTGATCAGTGTGAGAGCAGGAAAGGTAACAGGAGAGGTAGAAACACTCAGTGCCACATGACAGGCACTGTGTGCAAGGCAGTTGCTACTTAAACCTGCAGATAAAGCTCAGACAACCATTCCTGACAAAGAGAGTTCTGAGCTTCCTTTTTGGGAAAATTAACTGAAGGTTGTTATTTTTAACTTGAGACCACTGACAGTGGAAAATATAGTGCAGTGCATTAATGCACCTGAGGCTAGCTTCTCAAAAATTCCATTTGCTACAGGGTATTTAACATTCAGTAGCTATATCATCCTGAAATTGGAGCTGGAAAACAAAATGGAAAATAGCTGTCATTGTGGTATATTTGTATTGTGTGGTTTGGGGTAGGAGGTGAAGTTTGGCAGCCATATGGAATGGTTTAATCCGTTCTTTAACAAAAAAGTAATTGCACAGTTACTGTAACAGTGTGAGCACTCTCTTGTTCTGGACTTGCATTTGCATCTTGCTGCTTCTCAGGCATGCAGGGAGGCACTCACAGCCACATACAGTCAGGTTTTGATTTCAGAGTAAACCAACAGGCAGCTTTTAACACTTTAATACTTTTTCCTGATGCTAAGTAAAATTATTTTAAGTTCATGCAAAAAAGGTCAGAAATAAAAGTTGATAAATCATTACTTAAGTGTTCACTGTGTAGTGGAAAACTGGCAGCTTACTCATCTGAAGGTGTTTTCTCAGTGCATGGAGTCAGTGATGAGCACCTACAGGTTCCCCTGCTAGTGTTTGTTAGCCACAGTTGTTAGTAAAGTGTTTGCAGGGCTCTGTGCAAGTAACCCTGTGCAACTGCAGAAATCCAGTTTCAGAATAAAGTTCCAAGAAGGAATTCTAAGTCTAGTTTCTAGTGTGGCTCAACAAATAAATAGTTGACTCAAATGAATGCAGAAAACTGAAACGGAATGAACACTTCAAGGAATGGTTTTGCAACATCTACAAACACTCATCAGGAGAAGGGTAGATGGCAAAACGAGGATTGAATTATGTGTATGAGAGCCTACCAGTATCTAAACTTTCCTTTTCTCAGTAGGACTAGAATTATCCAGGAACCTTTGTATAACCGACAGGTAGAAAAGTGCCTGTGACTGTAATTTATCTGAAGTTAAAATACTGGATATTTTTAACTCAGATGAATAATATAAAACACAATCCAAAGCCCAAAACGATACAGAAAACGTCCAACCCCACCACCATTTACTGCAATGCCTTGCCTCTGTCTTCCCACTGCATTGGTAAATGACACTAAACTTACTTGCTCTATCCCTTGATTCAATACAGGTTGCCAAGCAATTGAAAGAACAGCAAATGGTAATGCGAGGCCACAGAGAAACTTCAATGGTACATGAACTCAACAGGTGAGCTACATATTCACTGGCTGCTCATGCAAAGTGTTATTTCTAGATCCTAGAACACAGATACTATTTCAGCTTTGATGTTACATGCATGAGACATAGGACATTATCTCATTAATGGAAGACTTGTACAGTACAGCTTATTTTTGCCTTGCCTTTAAAGAATTTGCCTTAAATTCCAGACCTTTTATTTTCCTGTTTTATTTTTTCATTTATATACTCTTCTCAGGGTAGCTAAGAATGAGCATTTCAGTGTACTTTACTACTTCAAGCTGACCCAGAAGTATTTTCTTACTGTCGTTTTTTGTATGTTATTAGTCTTGAGTACTGTCTTCATGCAGACCTTGCTTCTAAAACAAGTGGTTACTTAAATCTCCTCAGTGGAGAGGTGGGCAGGCGTTGATGTTTTTAGGTTTTCAGATTTCAGGGTAGGACCTGTGTACCCCTTGTGTTATAGGAATGTTATTGTAACTTTGCATTTCAGTCATCTACAGACGATTTGAGGAGCCAGTAGCCATAAGTTTAATATTTGTGCATAATTGCATGGTGGACTGTAATAGCTTCTCCTCTTAATATAGCATTTTTTCCTTCTCCAGTCAGGTTGAGCATTTTATTTCCTTACCCAGTGTGCTGGCATTATTGCATGTTCTTTACCTTTGCTTGCAGACCCACGACAGAAGAGAGTATTCTGCCCTTGATTTTTGTTACTGTCTGAGCAAACTCTAATGGCCCCTTTTGTATTCTCCTGTCATGTTTTACAGGTACATCCCTACAGCTGCTGCCTTTGGTGGGCTCTGTATCGGTGCCCTCTCTGTGCTGGCAGACTTCCTTGGGGCAATTGGCTCTGGAACTGGAATTCTGCTTGCTGTCACCATCATTTATCAGTACTTTGAAATTTTTGTAAAGGAACAGAGTGAAGTTGGCAGTATGGGAGCTCTTCTTTTTTAAACCTAGCTTCTCATGGACCTGGGAAAGAGAGGAGAGACATTGTCAAAGTGTAGCCAGTCAGGGGAAAAGAAGTATCATAAACTTGATAGTGTCATTCTATAGAAACACATATTTTAATAATGTTTCCAAAGCACATTCCCTTACATTCAAACTTTTCTAGCATACTGTTTGCATTTTATAAATTGATGAGGAAGATGTGCAAAAAAATTTTTTAAGAAAATTTTTTTTAATTATGTGTTAGGAGAGTCAGCTTTCTGACTTGGATTTAGTTCAATGATGCCTGAAAATTTTTTGAGCCCCTTTTGCATTTAGTAACGTGAAGCCTTTACAGGTTTCAATTAATGTTCGTTAAATGAATATTTGGAAAGGATTTTTTTCCATTTAACTTGTTCTTGCAGCTCCTTTGCAGTAATGGTGAAAAAACCTCTCCATGTGATGCTCAAGTTGCATAATTACGGTTGTAAGCACAAATGGTGTTTCATGTGTTTGGGGTTCTTTTTCAGTATGGCAGATTTGAAAGGCAGTTGTTTCTTTTTACTAAATGGTATCTCTAATTCCAAGTGTCTTGTCTTGTAATTACTACACTAGACCTTGTCAGCTGTTGAGTATTGGCTTGAGACTGTTTTCAAGTTTCTGTGTAAGAAAGGAATTTGTCCTTTCCCACCACCTCTCCTCCACAAGCAGAAAACTCAGGTAAATCTAGATTCTGCCAGAACCTGTGCCTAAGAGTTGCTACTTTGAAACTTGGTTAAACCAACTTTGTAAAGCCTTCTAATTAGTCTTTATTGCCATTAGTGGCTGTACTTGTAGTTCTGATGCTGGCTGAAAGGAATGAGTGTTATGGTTGCTCAGATGCAAATCTGCTTGTGCTCTTTGCTAGAGTGAAATTTCTTGATAATGAATTCTGGTCTCGTAGCAATCAGGATGTTATCTGATTACTCATATCTAGTGAATTTTGAGTCTCATTATCACAAAAGAGTGGAAAGAATGGATGTTACTTGTCTGTTTTTGTAGATCTAGATACGAGACCCTTGTCAGGTAACTCCACTAAGGGGCTTATGTAGAAGGCTTTTCCATCCTATAATCTCACGGATTTGAGTGGTACATAGGAAAATACTCTTTCAGAAGGTATTGGGTTTCCTTTTTTGAAGATCACACCTTCAAATTGGAGAGTTTACAGTTGAGACTATAATGGACTAGAATGAAAGTTAACTTTCCATTTTAATTTAGATTGTCACTACTAATCAGGTGCCTAGGACCAAATGCAAATATTTGTGTATGAATCTTGTAAATACACTTCTCCTCAATCAGTATTGGACAACATGGAAACCGGAGGAGTTGTAATGCTGGAACTTTTCTTTACTCTGCATCAACATGCCTTCTGTGCATTTTGGCATGTTGGGCAGACAGTATGTGAGTCACTGTTCCTGCTGGAGTGGTGGGACTCTGTTACACACCCAAGGAGCACAGATGACATCCAGAAACCCTTGTTAATACCCTGAGGTCAGATACCAAACACGTGGGAAATCTGCAAATGTGGAATGAGATGCACCTATCAATGAAAGTCAAATGCCTGGGATGAGGATCACGATTGGAAAAGGAATAAGAGAATTGGATTGAAGGATCCATGAAGTGATCACTGTCAGCCATTCACTATGATGTCACACTTCATTCAATCATTTTTCTATTTCTCATAAAGCACTAGTTCACCACAGCACAACTGTGACGTGAAATGGAGACCATTAAAAAGTGGCATTAAAAGGAGAGGGAAAGGGTTCTGCTTTGGGGATTTTTTTGTTGTTGTTTTTCCAGGAAGCCCAATACAAGCTTTGTTTTGATATAAAAGACTCCACTTCTGTGCATGCTGCTCTGGCTGGGCTGGAGCTGTACTTGTATTTTTGGTCTTATCTGTTTGAACTGGTTGCAGTTTAGACCATTTGCTCTTTGGTGTCTAAGCAGCACTTGTTCTGTGCATCTGTATTTTTGTGGTCTAGTGGTAAATCTTTGTTATCAAACAGCCATGTCCTCAAAGCAGGACCTGATGGCCATACAGTGGATGTTCACAAAAAGAAATAATGCCTAAAAAATCTGCTTTATAATGAAATAAAGTACATATTTGGAGCTAGTGCTTGGCTTTTGGTGCTTGGATACTGTTACAATTCTAACACTTGCAGAAGGTTACCTACCTATGAGACTGAGAAGGTGGTGCCCTCAAAACACCTGATCAGTGTCAGTGTGATATAAAGACAATCTATACTTGCTCCAAGGTCTCTCAGTAGTGGGTTGCCAAAATAACTGAGCCTTGACCATTCCTTTGGGCTTTTTTTTTTTTTATTTGCAATTCTAAAGGCATTGCACGAGTAAATAGAGGGTGAGTGGCGTAATGATGTATCACTGTAACAAAAACTGTTTCCATTAGAGATACAGTGCCAGTCTTTTTTGTAGTGTGATAATTGAGGCAACAAAACTCAGAGCTGCTGATATTCCCAATAATGTTTTGCCCTTTGAGTTTTTAAACTTAGAGTAGAGGAAAATTTTGCCTTCCTACTGAATAGAAATATCCCAGTATTTGAAAGCAAATTTACTTAAAATACTGTTACTGGATGCAGGAAGTTCAGCCACAACTTTGGTCGTGTTTGAAGTCACTCTGAACAGCAGCCTGATTTCTCTCTTGCTGTTTTATTTTTCACCAGGAAACTTGCATTGATGATTATGGTTGCTGTGGGAATATTATGTCATCACAGATATAACTGAGGTCACTGTAGATGTGATGAGTTATGTGCAAGAGAGCTGGATGAGAACCAACACCAGGGCAACATCTGACATCTTTCTGCTGGGGTTGTTTTGTGCAAAATTCTTGACATGTCCTTTTCTTCTGCACTGCAGGTTTTGTGTGAAAGTTTCTTTAGCATTTAACTGCTGGCTATTTGATTTTTGTCCCTTTTGTCATTATTCATGAAGCCTTAAAAAATCGTCTGGTTTATTCTAGTTCACTTATTCCTAGGGCCTATTTCCATGTAATTTTGAGATGGCAAATGGACTTTTTTCTCTAATTTCTCAAACATTTTGTTGTTGGCCTTTTATATTTAAAAACAACTTAATTCCTTTTGGCTGCAACTATAAAAGTTGTCGCTTTACTCTAAATGTTTCATGGCTGGGCTCCCTTGCTTTTTTTCTGGGGATAACCCTGTCCCGTTCTGTAAACAGACTGATTTGTGGAACAGGCTTCTCAGCCAGCTTTTGGTAACGGAGGAGGCAGGGTGGCCCAGTAATTGTTTTTCCTAACTGTCCCCTATTGCAAGGAATAACGAGCTCGAGGTGGCCCTCGGTTTTTCCAGTGCTGTGGGGCGTCTCCGAGGTTCCTGTGAGCTGTTTGCTCACGGATGGCTGTGACACGGCCGGGTCCCCAGCCAGCCCCGCTGCCTGCATCCCGAAGGATTGCCGGGTGCTGACTGCGTCCTCCAGCCCTTCTCACAGCCCGGCTGCCTGCGGGCAGGTCCGTGCAGGCTGCAGGCTCTTTCCGCCAGAGGAAAAGGGGGCTCAGGGCAGGGAGGGACACTGGCGACATCTCTGCTGTACCCGGTGTGCGCCTTGCCTGTCCTTCACTGCCCTTTCCCTGCTGCTTCTCTGGCAGGGGACCCTAGAGGAGTGACCCCAGCCTTTGGCGACCCCCTGCCCCTAAAGCTGGGGTTGAGCCGGGGCCGGGGCTGGGACAGCGCCGGCTGCTCGGGGCTGCGGCTCCTGTGCCCGCCGGGTGGCAATGTTCCCCTGCGAGTCAAGCACGGCCATCGGCAGCAGCAGCGAAAGGCGGATCAAATCTGTCCCAAATGTGTGTCCTTTCTTTTCCTTCGCTGCTGTGCCCATGTCATACGATGTACGGAGTTCGGAGCAGAGTTTGCCAATATTTATTTGTGCTTCCTGGAGCTGCGGCCAGGATTGAGGTTGTTTTAAGATGAAACACTGAAAATAATCTTTCAGAGCGTTTCTAATGTTTATAATATTTTCTAATATAGTTCAAGTATGCTGGGTGCCAAGGGGCAGTTGTTCTGCCACTTAAGCCTAGACTGAGACAGTCTATGGGATTGGAAAGAAGACAAGAAAAGAAGCATTTAAAACCAAAATCAGTATTCTAAGCTGAGGACCTAATTACTCAGCTAGGCTTTAAGCTGCTGGTTTATAATATGCTCCTGGATGGATCTGCTAAAATTGAAACTCTTCTGTGGGCCAGGTTCTAGCAATCCTCTGGCCACTGCCAGCGTGGTTCCAGCCAAGCTGGCAGCGTTTGGCAGGAAGGAAATACCCTGACGATTGGCACCTCCTTTGGCAGCTGTATCACAGGGGCTGGAGACTGAAGGAGCACTGACATGATACACTTTGTCATCGCAGAGGGGGTTGTCAAGGTCAGAGATGAGATGCTGGCTCTAAGATATTTCGTGCTGAAGAACAAGAAGACTGGGCCAATTTCTCAGAAATAGGAACACCTGGGAGCTTAAAACAGAGGGAACAAATAGAACAGCGAGGATACATATTTTTAAGAAGCTCTTTCAGATACTTTTATATTGCTTTGAAGAAAAACAGGATACATGGCACATATATAAAACCCCAGATTCCCCTTCCTTAGATATTAAGGCTGAAGTGGATGGTTCCAAAAATGGTGTGGGCATTGCTGGGGAATATTAGCTATCTGAAATCTCAGACGAGTATTATCCACTTTAATCTTCAGTGTGTCTGAAGCTCTCTGATGTTATTACAGCTCTAATGTGTCTCTTCTTTATACCTGTGGTGTGAAGATTTATGAAAGAAAAATGCAACTCTGGACATATAGGAACAGGGAACAGTGAGCAGAACATTCTGCCTGAGTAACCTTGCTATATAAGTATGATTTTTATTTTTGTTTAAATAGCTTTATCTTTTGGCGGTGCAAGAACATGAAATTGTTGCTGCTGGATTCCCTAGGGCTGCAGAACTATGCCTAATGCAGGTAGAGCAAGGGCTCCCTGTGACCACAGATGTGGTCACTTACACAAAGATTTGGGATTACAGAGCTCAGCTGCAGAAAGTAACTGGTGGGTGTGTGGTGAGAGGCCATGGAGGAGCTGTGGGAAGAAGCAGTGCAGGAGCCAAGGCAGTGAGGGGATGTACCCTTGTGAAGCTGGGATGTGGTGGTACGATGTGCCTAGACCTGAAATCAGTATATCTGAAAATGCTCTTGAGCTCCAGGATTCTGAAGACTGCTGACAACAAACTGTGAGTGCCTTGTGTGGCTGTGCATGGTGATTAAAATGCAGAGGGGCAGCTGCCTGCTGGATCTCCCTTGCCAGACGAGCCCAGAATACCTGTGTGCTGTAGAAATCAATGATTTGTTTAACCTTGGTATCCCAGACTGACCTCATGTTTCCTTTGCACTGTCCAAAGTTTTCTTTGTATTCTGCAGATGTAGAAACTTGTAAGATAGGAATGTGTGTTAAAATAATTCCTTTTCCAAGCACTTTTATCTTGGATGTTTGAGGATAAAGCTTAAACTGTTGATTTTTAAGTTATTAGAGGAGCATTTTTTTAACCTATCCCCCTTGCTTTGAGTGACTCTTGAAAGGAGGAGAGATTTATTGGGGGAGACCTGTTAATTTCCTCATGTAGGTAGAAAAGAGCTGCCTCTTATCTCAGTGCTTCCCATTTCTTAAGCAGTGCAGACTGGCGGAAACAAGCCAACATTTGGGATAAGACTTATCTAATTTAGTGTTGAAACACAGTAGCACAATCCAGGGAGTCTGACACTACTTTCTGCAACTGAGGTACATCAAAGTCATTTTTATTTAGGTTTAAACACGGGTATCCACCTTTTTGTAGAGGATAGCTGGGAGCTTGCAGGATCCATTAAACTGGGATATCGATATCACATGTGAAAAGAGAAACGTTGCTTTTGCAGAGGAAATAGACTAAAACTTCCCATTTTTTTGAAGTTCTCATCTGTTATTTGTGTTGCAAGGGTTGTTTCTTTTGCATGTGAGCTCTCATTTTTGTGGGTACTGGCTGTAATTACAATATCATGGAGATTTTTGGTTCCAAAAATTGTATGCTCTGAAAAAAAACCTCCCACTTTTAAAAAGAAAAGGAAAAAAAAAAAAAAAACTACAGAGAAGGACAAGACCTGTCCTCAGTCCTACAGCTGATCATTACAAGAGTCCTGGCTCAAACAATGTCTGCCACATCTTTACTCGCCTCTGTTAACTCTGTAGTGACTGAAATGCAGATCCAAACTGCATACAAGTATGTATATAAAGTAGCTCTCTTTAAAACATAACTATCAACAGTTAATTAATGATATAATAACCTTCATTCTGTCCTTAATCCCAAAATCAGTGTGTGAGCAGTGAGCTCGTCACTGTAGGAGAATGGGGGTCAGAGAATCGAGTGGTCCATGTGCCATCATGGTCATGTTTTCCTTTGTTCGTGCAGAATTGCTGATACATCACAGTCTTGATATTATTTCACCCTTGCAGAATATTTCTACTTCTCCATATCCTTTATGCATAATCCATTAAATTATGATCAGAGCTTTGAGTGCCTGCAATCCATCAAGTTTAACACTTTATTATAAGAGAAGACAAAACCATTTCTGTATGGTTTTGGTTGTTAAACATAATAGCTATAAAATTGACTCAATCTAGATCTTTTACCTAAGCAGAGGTGACAGATTGATGCTGCTGGGGTTCTAGAAGGTGTTATGAAGACATAATGAAGTTTCCTGCAGCCTGTTACATTGCTTCAGCTCAGGGAGCTCTGTGTGAGCATAATGGAGCTGCACCCTCTAATCATCAGGAAAAAACATCTTTATTTAGCCCAGGCTCCAGCCCACAACTTGAAAGACCTGAGCAAAAAACTCCATTTTATTTCCTTGTGTTCCACAGGTGAATCTGTGCTGGGAGGTTCTTGCACAAAACAGGTATTTCTCATGTCAGAGCTTCAGTCCTTCTGTGGAAGTGACCCTTAGACGGTCCAAACCTCCCATTTCCCATCAAAATGTGCTGCAACAAATGTAAACACACTGGGGAGCACTCTGTTCCCCTGCCTGGAGCCCCCTCAGCGGGTACCTCTGTCATCTGAATAGGTCCTGTTTTGTTCCATTACAGAGCCATTACTGCAGCAATAATGTGCAGCTTTGCCTTTCTCTTGTAAATCCTCTGGCAGGAGCATGATGTGGCTCTTGCCAAATACCTCTGTCAGGGGTAGGAGGAGCCAAGGGATTTGAGGAGCAGGATGAATGCCCAGAGAGATGGGCAGCAGAGGTCAGAGACGGCCTTTCTTCCCCGTGCATCAGAGCTTTTATGCACATATATCTGTCTGCTGGAAGGCACAAGAGCTCCTACGTGAGCTGCCAAATCAGATGGGGCACAGGAGCTTTGTGACCTTGCCCAACATGACCTTTCAAAGGGTGTGAGATGAGCTTCACACAATTTGGTTTTGTCTTACCACAATAGCAAGAGCACTTGACCATGTAAAACTATTTTGCTATATTTCTGTCTAAAAGGCTTAGCAATTCCTGGATGTAATTTTTTTATTTTCTCATTTGTTCCCATGTGTGTGTTCTGTTGGTCTTTAAATGCCATTTGATGAGTGCTTTCCTGCTGCCCTAGCACTGGTTGGGTGGGGTTGCCTGCTCTGATTCTGTGTGAGGGGAGGTGACTGTTTTTTCTGAAGACAAGTGATGATATGTGTGAATAGTCCTGGCAGGATTCTGCCTTCTGGACTGGACAAAGCAAATTCATCCTCTGAAAAAATCTATCCAGAGAGATAGGACCCTTTAGGAATATATAGTTATCAGTCTCTGTAATCTTAGGTGCCTATCACCTGTATCCAAGTTGTACAATACAGATGTCCAGAGGGGCTGGATCCATTCAATAAAGCTGCTGCAATAGTTCTTTACATTAATACTGAGTTGGAACACATCACTCCTGTGGTCACTGCTCTGGAAAACCACGTGCAGCTCTCAGACCTGGAGAGCACTGGGGATAATAAAAGAATAGACAGGCTGAAGCTGGGCTGAGGATCCCGACAGTCCCCACTTGGGACCCAGCAAAGGTGGGGCTGGGGAATTGTTTTTGGCCTCTGTGGCACTGTTTGGCTTGCTAGCTCCCAGTGTTTACCTAAATATATTTTGGATTGTTGCAGCTCCTATTGTTTGTGATAAAGGCTTGGACAAAAGGTCTATTGATCAGGCAGTCCTGGCCATCCATCTCTGTCTGCCTCTCAAGACAGCCGTGCTGTGGTGGCAGCGATGCTGCTGAGCCTCTGCTCTGCACCAGGCTGGCACAGAGTTGTGCTCCCTGGGAGGGAAAAGGTCCCTTTGCCTTTCTCCCCACATGCACACGAGAATCACTGTGTGAATACAGAGTGATCAGGGCTCTGAGCCAGGTCCAAAGCTTATGATGATCTTGCTCCCATGGTCTGGTTTAGTAAGGAACAGTCTGCCAGGTTTGAATGCTCACGATATTCAAGCCTCACAGAGCAGAGAGATTATCACTGGAAAAGGTTCTGAATTTTATTTTTTTTTTTTTAATAAAATGAAGTCAACTATTGAGTGGAGAAAATCTTGTGATGGGAAGAAAACCCCTGGGTTTCTTAGGAAAAGTGAAATATTTCCTGTAGTTATTGTTTGAGCTAAACTTTGTCTGCTTGTCTAATGATGAAAAATGGTTTGTGGTGCAATTAGATAACACATGGAAATAGTAATATTTCTGGAATACTTGTTATTTCTTTTACTGTGTCATGGTCAAAATACAGGCCACGTTAGAAATTAAATTGCATCTCATGCAAAGATTCTTGCACTGACAGAGAAATTAAAAACTTTTATTCCAAAAATAGGAGAGAATAAGATATTGAAAATAAAAGGCATCAATACTGCTAATGTGTATACAGAAAAGAAGGTTATATCTTGTGGCTCTGAAGTGGAACTTACAGCCAGACATAATAATGCAGATACATAAAAACTTCTGTTTGGACGAAGTAGCTAGGGGAAAAAACAATGTGAGATTTCAGTATAGATTCTTCTTAATGTAGTTAAGAGAGTACAATATTAAGAACTGACAGTAAAGTTGACCAGCAATAAATGGGAGTTGTAGTTACCTGTTTTAACATGTAATAACTCAAACTGAAGTATTTACTCATTTTATAGGCGGCTTTCTTTTCAAGCAGTGGAGTACAGAAGTAACATCACTTGAAAATGAATGTATTTTTATACGTGTTACCATGTGTTCCTAATTTTTTTTTCTTTTTCTCAGCTGAGCCTTCCCCGTTTCTGACACCTCCTGTGGTGAAAGGTGGGGGTGGGTGTCGTGTGGCGGGGGCTGAGCCCAGTGCAGCAGCTCTGGCTGTGCTGGGTCTGGGAAGGCTGAAGAGCGCGGNACCGGGACGAGCCTGGGTGCAGCCCCCGTGGCTGGCCTCGAGAGGGGCAGGAGCGGGACAGGAGCCCCTGGGTCCCTGACACCTCTGCAGGCTTCGCCCGTGTCCGCTTGCCGGACTGGCTGAAGTGTGGAAGTCATTAACCTCACCCGGATGGAGAAATTGTCCCGTGCCGCCACTCCAAAGGCGGCCTGCGGTGGCTTCCTCCGTGCTGGCCCTGCCCACTGCAGCTCACGGACCTCGCGGCTGCTTCCTCGTGTCCCCGCCGTGCCCCCTCCGCGGTCCCTCCTGTCGCCCCTCGTTTGCCGCCGCTCTCATCAGCGCGGCTCCCCCGCGGCTCTCCCGTCCCCGATCCGTGCCCCGGGCAGATCAAGGAGCGCTCGCACAATGGGGACATTGTGCGCGGGTTCCTGTGCCCTGCCCGGGGAAGCGAGCCTGTCCCGCACAGCCCCAGCCCCGTGTCCCTACACCTAGCAGTTCACGAGCCAGGTGACCTGGGACTGATGCCCCAGAGAAGCTTGGGTGGGAGTGAATTGTGACGGCTTTTGGCTGGTGAGATAATTGAGGGGAACCGAGTGATAAAAGGGGTGCAGGGTTTGAGGTCCCCCATGCTCACAAATTTGGAAAGCATGTGGCCGAGAAGGTGTCTCTAATATGAATTGAATACATTATTTGATTCATAACTTGAAGTAAAACCTCTGCCTGGGGTTTTGGTAGATTTGCTTCTCTACTCAACACCTTTTTCCCCCTACCCTGTACTTGTTTACTGGCATTAGCTTCCTGGGAAGAAAGTTGCCAGAGAGCCTGCTGCGTTTCCAGGGGGTTCCTCTTTCTCTTGCTTTCTCCATTTCACCTTTCTACTTTTCCTCTCTTTCCCTTCTCTTGTGATGCACAACCTTCTTTCAAACACCCCGTCTCACTTGTGCTTCTCCTCTTGCTTTCTCTGGGATTGCATCTGCTATACAGAGGGTTTATTCCTCCCCTCTGGTTGTGCTTTCTTACCTTTCTTAGCATATTTCTGCCTTTTTCTTTTCCTTTCCTCATTATCTAGATTTTCTTTCTTCTTCCTCACACTTTATTCTGTTTCGGGGAATTTTATTTTCCATTCTCTTCTTCCTTGTATCTCTCAGGTTTGCCATCCTCCCTTGCAGTGTCTGCTCCTTGTTCATCAGCCCTTTCCTTCAGTCCGTTCTGTCTTCTGCTGGGTGTCTCACAGCAATAAACTGAGGTCCCATGGCCAGGCCAGAGGTTCTGTCCAGTGTGATGGACAAATAGGATCCGACAAATGAACAGAGGACTTCATCTGTGTGAGGTCACTGGAAATTGCATCTACCTTGCCAGCTCACCCAACTTCACCTCTCTCTGGTAGAGGATAGGTGGTGTCTGTTGATCAGCCTGACCTTCCCCTTTGGAAAAAGTGGTGTTGAGCCCTGCCCATGTGTGGTGAAAGCAGGGACGTGGGATTATTTTGTTAGGCAATGTGCACCTTGTTCCATTATACAGTCAAACCTCATCACCCAAGAAATACTGGAATTAATCAACTCAGATGGGAAACTTACCTCAGATGCAGAGATGTTGCAGTGAATGATTTATCTGAAGATGGTCTTGGTTCCTGTTGGATGTGGATGATAATTCTGGGTAGTAGAGAGAGTCCTGTGCTGTGAGAGGCACTCTCACAGCACTCACACTTCCACGCTTCCTGGAGTTGGGATGGGATTGGGCCTGAATAATCCCCACTCCTGACCATTCAATCCCAGTCTCAGTAGTTCAGGTATATTCCATACTTTCTTTTCCAGGCTGTATATTTTCCCAGACTTTTCCAGTGTGGCATTTACCTTGCTCCATCAGTCATATCTCACCCTAGAGATGGTTGTCTCTTGATGGCAGATGAAGTGGAGTGATTGAAGCACTACTAGGCTGGGCCACTGTAAAATATTCTTTATCAAAAATGAGCCTTGCAAAGAGGGCTGTAATTCTTTTGACCCCCTCCCTTTTTTATTTTTTCCTGTAGGAGTATTTCAGCTATGTAATTAATTTTTTTTTTAATATCTCTCTTTCCAGACTTTTTATTCTAGTCCCCCTGCCTGTGATTCCTGTGGGGTGTGAGGAGGAGGGCTGAGTGACAGGCTAATAACCTGCTCTGGCTCTCGCTCCAAGCCCAGTGGCAGGTGTCCCAGAGCCTCTATTGAATGCCACCATCCAAAAAAAAATTATCAACAATCTTCCTTCAACAATGATTTATTATTGCCATAATTTGCCTTGGTACAATGAGCTGCAGAGTGTATTTCTGCACCCGACTGACAGGTATTTGATGGCTCCAGGTTCCTATTTTATTTAGTCTTGAGCCTAATATGATTTGGTTACCCTCGCCCCCTCCTTCCCATCCCTCTTCTCCCTCCCCACCCAACCTTTTCTCATTTTGTTTTGTTTTCTATGAGTGTGTTTCGCATAACCCTGGGCTGGCTGACAGCGCTTGTAAAAACCAGAAGTCGATCTTGCAGTGGCTTTTCACCATTAATCAAGCTGCCTGGAATTGGAAAGTAACACTGACAGGCTTTTATCTTGGAGAGAAGGAGGATGGCAGATGTATTTTATGGTGGATGAGCCTTCACGGCTTCTATTAGACTGGGACTTCAGTGGTACAAGGTGGTGGTTTGGGGAGGAGGGGAGCGAGGGGGAGGAGAAGCCGGGGAGCAGCCTACAGATAAATAGATCCGTCAGTCAGGCGATGTGGAGGTCTCCAGGCGGCCAGCCATTGTAGGTGACAGAAAAGGCAATCAAAGACAAAACAAATCAAAAGGTACATCTTATCAGCAGCAGGCCAGCTGGACTTCCACCGCACTCGGAGGCCCCGCCGAGGGCAGGAGAAATTAATCCTGCTGTCGAGGCCAGAGAAATTGTCGCTGCTGAAGGTCCAAGTTCAGGCGAGCGGAGGTGGCCAACATTAAAGGAGAGGGAGAGCGGGGGGCGGTCGGAGAGGAGCCGGGAAGCGAGAGCCGCTGTCCCAGCACCTCTCTCCCTCCCTCCCTCCCTCGCTGTCCCCGCGGCCCCCGCGGGCTGCTGACAAGTGCATTCATCGTGCGATGATAGCTCGGCACCTATGATTGGTACCTTTAATAATATAGCCCTCGCTCAGCTGTCACCCTGAAAGAACAATTTTTCCTCCCGCTTTCCTTGATGCAAAGATACATCTGTAATGAGAAGGGTGACAGAAAGTGGGAGCGCGGGGAGCCAAGGAAAGTTTGGAAGAACATTAATCTAAAAGTGAAGTTGGAGGTGATGCTGGCTGCTTGAGGTGCCTGTGCCTCCAGCGGGGAGCCAGCAGTGGATTTGAAGCTGTTGTCGTGTTTCCTGGCCTTCAGTGCTTCAGGGCCCCCTCTGTAAAGGGAGAGGGATCCTTGGCCCAGCCTTGAGCAAGAGAACTTTGAAAGCCACCATCCTCCTGCATGGCAGACCTGGTCATGGTGGGAGGGACTGGCAAAGAGCCCCATGTGCTGGGAATCCTTGGTATAAACTGGAATGACCCCAGTGTGTGTGTGGGTAGGGATATCTCTTCACCTCTGCAGTGTGGAGGAAGAAACATGTGGTTATAGGTCCTGTGACCATCCCTGCAGCAGGGCCCTGCTCACATCCCACTCTGGTCCATCCTTTGGTTTTAGCCAGACTCAATCCACAGTGCCATCATTAGCAGCTCTGTGCAGAAACTGCCTTATTTCCCCAGAGGAGTTCTGCCTTCCAGGGCAGCATGCCCTTGTCTCCAGGCTGCAGCATGGCTGCCCCTGGCTCACGTTCTCTTGGGGTTTCCTTGTGCATTAACCCAAAGCCTCCCTAAAGCCCTGGTTATAGACCAAGCTGCAGGGTTGGGCTGCTTGGAGCCACTGCCCACATGTTCTGTGCCCAGGGCCATTGCAGGAGCTGCCCAGGGATCCCACTGCAGGTGCCCAGCTCTGCACACCCATCAGCCCCTCCAAGCAATCGTGTGGGGGGAGGCAGCTGGGAGAGTTTGTGGGAGTATATTCCACTCCAGATGTAAAGGAGACACTGTCAGCCCAGTTCTGGGGGGCTGGGGAGAGCAGCAGGTGCCCAAATCTGCTAGAGGCACTGAGGGAGCTCGTTTTGTTGTATTTAGGGAACATGTCTATTTTAATTTAAGGGATAAGCAGCTTATCCCTTAAAGTTATGAGCAACATCCTCAAATGCAGTTATCTCCTGTGGTTTTTAGCATCTTTCCAGGCTGCCCAGCTCTGCTCTGCAGTTGTCAGTGCCTCTGAAGCCCCCGGGTTTGAATTCTTCAGCATTAGCATTTGGCAGTCGGTTCTTTCATTCTGTGCTCTCTTGTCCCTACAAATGATTTGCTAATCTGCATCTGGTTTGGTTTTTATCCTAATAAAAGTTGGGATTATATGAAGATCTGTATCAAACAGGTTGTCTGTAAAATCAGGGGTGCTGGTCTCTGTGGTCCACAGTCTCAAATCCCACAGGATCAGCAGGAAAGCTGATTAGGGTTAGGCAGCACCTCCAAAAGAACTACTTTGTTCTGTCTGGTCTCCAAAAATTCAGTGGTGATTACTTCCTGCCTTCTCCATGGAAGCAGATAACTTCTGCAGACAGTGGTTGGTGGGTGTGTGAACCATATGGCTGGGATAAATGTTGGTAATAATGGGTGGTGAAAACAGTCTTTGAGGAATGTTTCCCTCATGCACACAGAAGTGTTGAACCCAGAATGGATAAGCACAGCTCATGCAGGGAAGCAGAGCTCTGTTCTCCATGCAGATCTTACCGAGGACTCACAGGAGGGGAAATGGGTCCTGCACAGTTGGTTTGGTCTGTCTGTGCAGGAGCTTCAGAGGATGCTTAAGACGATGAACCCGTCATACATACTCTGCAGAGATGATTCAGATATGTTTTTCTGGTGCTAAAATGAGTAAATAATGCTTTTGTCTGGTAACATTTTCTGCAGTCCATGGCCTGGAGCTGTAGGAGCAGGGAGCTCTAATTCAAGTGCCCAAGATGATTTTGCAAACTGAACAAGAGACATCCCATTCAGGACACATACAAGGTTACTAGACAGTTTTAAAAAACTTTTCTGCTTTGCTTCATCTTTGTTGCAATGCTCTGGGGCTCAGTTCAGTTACCTGAACACACCTGGAGGTGAGGTGTGTGTCACGGGACCCCACAGCAGCTCTGGGGGTTGGCAGCTCTTACAGGTGGAGCAGCCTCTGCAGGGGCACAGTGGGTGTCCATGGGGGCCCTGTGATTGAGTGCTGGGCTTTTGTGTGCAGTTGCTGCTTTCCTTGGGCAATGTCTCCACTTCCACAAGTGAATCTGGAGTGTTTTGTGGTCTGTGGGATCTGGCAGTGCTGGTCTCGCTGTTCTGCACTGCAGCAGTGGCTTCAGATGGGCTCCCTGGAAGCCACAGATTTGTTTGAAAGCAAAATCTGTTTGGTCCCTTGCACAAGTGCTTGATCCCTGAAGGTTAGCACCATTGCTTTTGAGAGGAAATAATACTCCAGGGCAGAAAACAGAAACCAGGCATCAAGTGGATGAATTGTTGACCCAGAACACATCAAGTGTGCTGAGCACCCTGTAAGGCAGAGCTTGTTGTGGCCAGGGGAGTTCAGTGCACTGGGGGATGACAATTGCTGGGACAGTGCCCCAGTTCTAGGGGATCAGGCACATGCTGGGAATGCTGCTTTTGTCCTTGCTGACACTTGCTTGACAAATGTCCTGAATAGGCAAATGACTTTTGCTGTGGGGAGCCCAGTGCCACTCCCTCTCCCTGCTTGCATGGCAGCAGCCTCTGCCAGGAAAGGCTGGATGAGGGCAGACCTGATGGTCTTGGCACCCCTGTGTTCCCAAAGCCCAGGAGCCCCTAGCTGGCCTCGCTGACTGTCTCCTGTGCTGCTTGGACTCAGTCTGGATGTTGTTTTCATGGCAGCTGCCTTCAACAATGCATGTGGATTCCACCTTCCCACAGGAGAAAGGATCTGCACGAAGTTGTGGGATCAGAGGCTGTGTTGAGCTGGTAGTAAAACCTCAAGTTGTGCCATTTTCCCACTTTTCATGCAGACTCAGGAATTTGAACTTTCTTTGGGAAAGAAAGCATCGGCTGCAGATGTGAGCATGTTCTTTGCTTCTTTGCCATCCCTGCACCCCTTCCTATGCCTGGTTTCCAATTGTGAAACGTGCTCAAATCTCTCCTCTTTACCTTTGTTTGCCTGGTTTTACACCAGAAAACCATCACAAGCTAGTACCAGGTTTGGAGATTGGGGCTGGGAGCCCAGCAGTGCTGCACAGTTACAATGTCAAGTGAATGTTATGTCCTCTTCTGTTTGGAAATCCTTAATTGGTACTCAAAATAAAAACCCAAGTGAAGGTTGGTTACAATGGTTTGTAATAAAAATAAACTCATTCTTAATTTTGTTGTTTAAAGGGAAAAAAAGTCTGCTCTTTCCCTGGCCTGCTCACTTTATCACAATGTTGCCAGTAAATAGATTTTGTGGCTGTAACTCTCAGGATACCAGTGCTGGTGCTTTGCTGGTGTCAATGACTCACTTTGTCATGTACAATTAAATATGTACATGGATGCACAGGCTCCAAAGCTATTAATTGGCAGAAGAGATACAAATTGTGAACTGAGAGCCCAAAGTATGTTTATAACCCAACTCCCAGAGCTGGTGCAGAGCATGGCACTTGTTCGTTCATGTTAAAGATACCAAAATGTTAGGCAGGAAAAGCTCCTGTTTGCTTCAGGGCGTTGTGAGGCTGGATGAGAACAGTGGTGTTTAAAATGAACTCCTGCTAGTAATGACTCCTGGATACCAGGACATCTTCTGTCAAAAGAAATAAAAAGCATCATCATCTTCACCTCTCTGAAGTGTTTCCCACCCTGAGGAACACTGATGTACCTCACACCCCAGCTGTGTGCACAGGCATAGGTACAGAGGAAGGGTTGCCCACAGAGGAAGGGTTTCTCAAATGAATGTTTTGCTGGCCCTGCAGGGTGTAAAACAGGTCACTGGTGTAACACCAGCACGTCCTCTGGCCATCCTGCAGCTGAGGTAAGGTTGTACCTGTGTCTTGTGCCTGCTGACCCACAGCAAAACTCCTACCATGCTTGGAGCTGCTGCATTCACCCTGGTGCTGTTTGTGGGCACCCCAATTTCGAATGGTAAAAGCCAATGCAAGAAGGGAATCAAACTTTTTTCCACTGAGGGCATCTGGACCAATTTTTGAGATGGGAAGTTCTCAGGATGTATACGGTCTTGAGTTTTCTTGACAGTGGTGGTTTCCTGGCTGGGTCAGCTTTCAGACTGTCTCTCATTTTTCTCATAAAGGTTAATTGTGTTTTAAATGCTTTTGGCCACATGAAAACTAAAGACACTGCAATTTCTGCCCTCAGTGTGTATAAACAGGAGGAATCAACTTTCAGGTACTACCAGACCATGGCATCTGCACAGGAGGCACGTGCACTGGATTTATGTGTATCCACTGTCTCGGAGCAGGGTCCAAGTGTGGCACCGCTCCACACCGAACGGAAATCACAGCTTATAATATTCAACTGGTTACTATAACCCTCACCCACCCCAGGTTTAATATTAGAACTATTTTTCACGTTGAAAAAGAAATAGTACAAAATATGGGCTTGCTGTAATTGTTGTTAGATTATGTGTCACCCTGATAAGATGTAACAAATATTTTCCTATACAGCAGGACCCGTTTCCCTGCAAGTAATGGATGGAGAAACTTCTCATAGAGTGTAGGCAATCGGTCGTAAAAACTTCGCTGAGAAGATTAATGCACCAAGTGCAACCTTTGTGGAAAACAGAAAGAAAAGAATTAAAATAATAGTTTGTTCTTTCACGTTTAATATTAACCAAACTTATTTAGTGGGAATGTTCCTTGCTGCCTGTGCCTTCCTCCTTCGAGGGGCAGCTTTGTGTCAGAAGTATTTCTACTTTTTCTGAAGATCTTTCAGCAGCACCTATTGTATATGGTGCAGTGATTCTTTCAACAGAACTATTTTTATCAGTAATATGAAAGACTTCTTTTCATGGGCAAAGCTTTGACACCAGTAAGTCTGCTGGACGTCACTTAATAGGCTAGATAAACATTGGCTCACCATTTAGAGTGGAAGGATTTTCCCTTTGTGCCACAGCTCTTCATCTTCCCTGGGCACTTAATGGCCATCAGAGAGGTGAGGTGGCACCCTGGGGACAGGGTCCTACAGGGCCCTACAGGGCCTTGTTTGCTGCACACACGTGAAGGTGCAGAAGGGAAAAGTGGGGCCCTGCTAGGAGCAAAACCTGTAGGTAACAGCAGCCCCTCCTGAGCACACTCTGCACCAAGTCCTGCCTGTTAGAAGGGTCCTTGCTCCTTTCTGGGGATTCTTTGGGACCAGTCACTGCTCTGCCACACACTTGGCAGATGTAAGGATGGTCTTACATGATGATGTGATGATTTTTTTTTTAATTAAGGTTTGGGAAAAGCGATTTAGTTTAACTGCTGCTGCTTTTCCCTGTGTGTATTTTGAGATCTTTTCTTCCTCAAGTAGCTTGTCCCTGCAGTCAGTCTCAAGTGACAGGTACCATCAGTCATGAAGTCTGCTGTGAAACCAGGGTCGGATGGAGCTGCTTATTTGCAGTGTGGGGCACACAGTTCACTTCTTCCCAGGTCTTTGCTTGTATCTGAGGTCTGGCAGGCTACCCAGCTTGAGTTTTACAGAGAATCACTTGTTTTACTCTTGCGAGAGTAGATATTTCTTCCTAGTTTTACAGAGATTGAATTTTTATAAAGAACATTTTGTAAGCTTAGAAACAACTGGCTTGCTAAAGTAGAAACAGGAGCTTCTGCCCCTTCCTGCTTAAGTTAAGTGGGAACAGTGGTCTTAAGATTTCAGTATTCCAGGAGATACCACCCTTCACTGCCCCAGTAGGTCTTTTGCTGCCAAGGGAACAGAGACAAATTTATCACTAAAAAGTCAATGCCATCAAACATTGATCGGGCTTTTGAACTGCTCTGGCATTCAGAATTATTTAGGGCTTATTCAAACTTCTTTCTAAATTGATCAGTTAGATATTTCAGAAAATTCAAAGAAAAATGGTACTTATATTCTTAAATAACTACATTCATCATTGCCAAGAAGGATTTTCAAATTGCAAGAGAAAAAAAAAGGTTCCATTTTGATCGTGCAGCAGCTTAATTCACTGTGTCTCCTTCTATGCTGCCATAGCACTAAAACAGAACGTGCCATCCAGCCACAGGAAAAAGAGATTTTAGAAGCACTGTGAAAATTATTCTGATGGTGTAATTGCAATCTTCATTCATGTGGAGTTAGTAAGAGAGTGGATTTTTAGGTTTGAAAGCAGGAATGCTCCTTAGCCAAAAATATTCACAGATAAACCAAAAATCATTCATTAAATCTATCTGTCAGTATTGTTTATTTGCAGATGTAGAGAAAGGAGTAGATAGATTATTTAAAGTACAAAAGCTAATTAGGGCTGGCTGACAACAGTACCGAATTTTACTTTGAAGAATGGGACAGGTTTTTACATGACTGAGATGGTAGAATATGATCAAAACATTATTTAATCCAAACCACCCAGCTTCCTTCCAGCTCTATTTTTTCTCCCCAGCAGTCTCTTCTGTCCAGTCCACAGCTACTGGAGCTGAAAAATCATTAGCAATTTCCACTAACAGCACTTCAGCACAAGGAAGAGACAAGCCTCTAGAGGATAAAGGGGTGAGGACAGAGATTTTTAGCAGTTGGACTCCTTCCCCAAGGAGATGATGACTGAGCTCCTGTGTGTCTTAAAAGGCAGAATTCCCTGATTTAACAAGGGAGCTTTGTTATATTTGATATGTATCATTTAGCCCATGTAAATTATTTTATACAAATGCGCATGCCATGGCTTTGTGACAATTTTAGCTTCTTTAACTGCCACAAAGTCTCCGAAGAACACCTCTTAGGAAAGCAAGATGAATAACAGAGGTAAATTTTACCTTTAGGAACAAAACAAAAGAAAAAAAAACCCTAAAGGCAATTGTCTGTGTCTGCCTAATTTGTCATCACTGAGATTCTCCCCACACGAGGAACCACTGACTTCCTGTGAAGGGTTCACAGAAGGCTGAGTATGTTTGGTATTTGTGAGGCAGGGTCTCATTCAGGAACACAGATTAAAATTTAGAAGTATTAATTGAAAACTCATCCTCTTCACTTTGCAGATGCTGAAAAGGACATTTTAAACTGGCCTCTTGTGATAAGTTACTATTTTTTCCCATCCTACCCCAGGAAATGCTTATTTAAGTGGTGCACATATACAGTTTCAAATCCCTAAAGGTTCTAATTAGTCACTTGATAAGGCCTCTACATTTTTTCTCCAATACATGAGTTTACATTGTTACAGAGATTTGTATTTCAGTGTTACAAGGATCTAAATTGTTAATCATTTAACCTCAAAGTGCTGTGAAGCAATCAGGTTTCCCTGTTTCACACAACAAGGAAGTACACTGTGAACAAGAGACTAAGCTGAAGTTCATCCAAAGTCTATGCAGAGCAGGATTTCAGTTTTAGTTTGAACATTTTTCCTGATTCTGATCAAGAATGTGGGGATAGTGCAAAAAACAGCTAATCATGATGGAAACCAATTTTTATTTAATCTACTTTAGGAAAACCCAAGAAAAATTTCAAGTTGCTCTGGTGAAAAGGCTTTAAATAGGGCTAAGATGATTACGTATTTCTACATTCTCCAAGGAAGTTTCCAGAAAATAAAACCCAAACCCTACAAAGAAGTAAACACTTCTAAAAGGTCCAATCTATCTTTCCCTTTGCTGTGATCTATTTTTGTGCTGCAGATCCATTTCATTCATATGAAATGGCTTTGTTAATTGCCATTTATTTTGACTGTTTCTAGGCAGGTCAACACCCCGAGTGAACACACAACTTCCAGTACTCTTGACATGTTTTATTATAAAGCACTTCAGACAAACTTTGATTCAAAACCAAAAAGTTCTCATCTGTAAAAGGAAACTATTTTAAAACAGGATTCATAATGAAAATAGACTGTTCTTAAGCATCAACTTCAGGTGGAGCTCTTCTGTAACAAAATCTAAAGACAAAACTGATGGGTCAAGAGCTACTAATTTCACATATACTGATAAAAGGGAGACTAAGATGTTACACACAAACCATGGAGCATCTTTATTGTTGACAGTGAAATAGGAACACTCAATAGTTAATTTTGGCCTGACAAAGCAGTCCAACATTTAAATATTCTTCAGTCCCAAAAGAGACAAACCATTAACATTTCTCATTCAATAACTAAGCCAGCCCTGGCTAAGGGTTAAAGCTACTTCAAAGCATCTAACATGATAAGCTTTTCATTTCATGTACTTCTCCTGTTGATCAGCCAAGATTTTTGCTGAGGATTTAGCATCATAGAAAAGGTCATTTATTTCTTCAATATGCTCTTTCTCAATGCTGTCTTTCCCATTAATCTTGGCAAGCAGGTTAGCTGGGGTCAGCAACTGCACAGCATACCTGTGATCAAACAGAGGCAGATGAGTAATTACAATTCAGTGCATCCCAGGGAACTGATGATACAGAGGTGGGACATTTGCTAGGAAACAAGCTCTACCAGCAGTAGGAAGAAGGCAGCAAGCACTCCCAGCACATACACTCTTTCAAGAAGAAAAGAGGAGCATTACCACTCTTTTGAACAGTTGTTAACAGACCATGTCATTGTAAAGGAAAGATTTGTCTCCTTCCAACGGTGAGTTATCCGACCCAGTCATGCTGAAGAGAAGAAAACTCTGCCCAACTCACCTTAGGGTTGTCTTGGTACCAATTTCCCCTAAGTGGTTTAGAGCTTCTTCACTGATATTAATCCCTTCTGTCTGAGCACGAAGTTTTGTGATCTGTTGGGAAGAGCAAGTGAGGTATTTGCCCAAACAATTAACATGCTAAATTACTTAACTTACTATCTCTAAACTGTCGGCTTAGAGAAGAGACATGCTACAAAACAAGATGGTGTGGAGAGTTACCCTGGTGTAACTTATCACTAAACCAGAGTAAGTCTCTGAACAGGCAAATAAAATGTTAAAAAAACTATTATCACAAAAGGAAGGTAAAGTAATACATCTGGGCTGCTAACCCTCCATGGTAACTCTGCACAGTTAGCAAAGCCTACCTACTAATAAGGAGCAGAATATGAGAACTTATACAAGAAAATAGAAAATATAGGTTAGAAGTTAGTGGCAGCTGGAGGCTTCTGGTTAGCTACACCAGTTACTGAATTCTGCAGTGTATCACTGATGCTGTACAGCAGAGCCCTCCAAAAAGCCCTACAGAAAGCTACACCCTTTCTTTAGCAGCTCACAGCACACTTTTTATTCAATTGACAAGAACATAGTAAAATAAATCAAAAAGTTACTTTCTGTGATTCACCTATTCCTTCAAGAAGAAAAAAAAATCACTAAGAAGAATCTAATCTTTCAAGAACAGTCTCAGGCTTGTACCAGTTTGAAGATCTTTACAAAGTTGGAGAGGAAGATATCACCAATAAGCCTGAGCATATAAAGCTGTAACAAAAGTGGCACAAGTCTCTCGGTAGTCTGTATTACCAGCTGAGTGATAAGGGGCAGACTGGATAATGATGTTGTGTTGTAGTGCAGAGATAACTCTGGAACTGCAAGCCTCATATAATACAGGTATTTTTCACTTTGGCAGCTTTGTAAACAAGATATCAAGAAGCACTCGTTTAAATTAAAGCCATAAAAATGCGCTCAGGGAGCCAGGGTAGGGAGCAGAGTAAGAGAGGGGCTTGAAATGGCAGAAAGTTGGTGCTAAGATATGTGCACTGAATATTGGCAATGCTGCTGCCAATTGCAATTTCAGGTTGAAGATTTTTTACCTGTAGATCACCCAGACATCCCCTTCCCTTAATTCAAACACTGCTACTTTGTTCTTCCTCTGCTACAGGGAAGGTATTGAATGCCACATCTTCAACAATGTTTTTTAAAATAACTTTTTATCTAGCAACTTGGTAGAACATTACTGAAGGACTAGGGCCCAAGCCATTAATCCACCACTTGCTTACATATGCATTTGCTATGGAATAGGAAAACAAGTGTTTATCAGGTGAAACACATTAGGAACAAAACATCTCAGTTATAACCTCTAATATCCAACAGGAGGCACATAAGCAAAAAAGTCTGATTACAACACCACCTGACTAGAATAAGCATGAATGTGAATTTTTCCCCTATTCTGGTTGCACTGAGGTTACTGTGTGTCTTATCTCAGAGCAGCACTTCAGAATGGGATTTCCACTTTATCAACATGCAGAAAAAGAATGCTTCAAACTGGTTATGAACAAGCTTTCTGCTTTTCCAGCAAACTTTCATGACCAGATTCTGTGCTGATAAAGGAATCAATTGTGAAGGCAAAGAGTCTCACACGGAAACATCAGCAGCAGAAACTTCTTCCTAATATGAAAGACAAGTGAGAGCAAAAATAGAGAACTAACTTGCATATGCTTTGTTTTTACCCCCACCCCAACGGTACTTAGTTAGAAGCCAAAGTGCAACATAGCTCCTCCCTTTCTCCCAAGAGAAGTTGCCATACAAAAGCCTTAATTTAAGGGAAAATGAGATTATCTGACTGTGGGAACATGATTTATGGGGCTGAATGTTTGGACTCTAGCTTTAGGAAATGCTACTGTGAACACTTCCTTTACTTCAGCCCTTCAGGAGAGGGTGGAAGTCACAGCATTTATCCAGCACTGCTGAACATCAGTATTTAGAAAGTGTCTTACCTGCACGGTAATACAGCACTAACTACACAGAATTCACTTACACTACAGGGAAATCCAGACAGTCTTTAATACCCCAGGTTGAGTAGAAGTCACACATGAAAATTAGTTTTGTACAGAGACTAAACCTAATTTTATTGTTAAATCACTGGGCTGCTTCCTACTGCAGCCTGCACTACAATGCTTCAAAGTCTCCTTTAGGTACAAAAAAAAATAATCCTGAGAACAGCTCAGGATAGCACCAATGAAAAGCTCCTCAAACCAAGTGAAATGAAGCTTTGCCTCTGTGTTTACATTCGATAAATGCATCCATGTCACCTTGGCACTTCTCCAGCAGCAGGAGACCATTATCTGCTCTCCTCCATTGACATTATCTCTTAAATAATACAAAGAATTGACATGGTAAACCCTAATGTCTTCTGCATTATGCCACTTCCCAGCATTGAGACGCTAATGAGGGGGGATCTTTGACACAATGCTTCATAATGGCACCAAGCATTATGATCAATACACAATACATTGTGATGGCCCCACAGGAAAACTTCCAGGCATTTGGAAGGATATCTGCAACACTTTCTGTGCTTACATTTCCAAACTTGACTAGGAGCACGACAATTTCCCCCGTTTCAGGAGACAGCCCCAGTAGGTTAAAGCTACAGAACAGGGCATAAAGGTAAAAATGCAGCACATAAGAGGCTGTATTCCTCAATCCCTCCCACGTCTCATGGGAGGGAAAAGCCTGAGGTCTGGGACTAAAGATCCCATGATCCCATGAAGCAGCACTTCATCTTATACCAACTGAAAAAGCACTACCTGCTGAAATCTGCAAACTATGGAAAGCACATCTGTGCAAGAGATTGCTTCAGCTAACAATTCATGCCTTCCTGCAAGTGAGGTGCCACTTTCAGCTCCACTGAGGACTGCTTACAAATCCTCAGTGGCTGGGAGTCAGAGAAGATGTGTGCACAGTTTTAACCAGCTCACTCTATTGACTCCTAGAGAAGCAGGCTTTTAACAAGCAGGAAGCTTTCTGGCATAAGCCCTGGTGACCACAGAGTCAAACATCTCCACAGTAACAGAACAGGCAAAAGCTGTGCACAACTCTGGGGAGTTGTTACAAGTTCTTTAAAATCCTGTGCATACCTGCTTCATTTCTTGGGGTGTATAGAGCATGGTTCGGATGATCATTACTCGATCCAGCAGGTCCAGTGGTATTCCATGGGGAGACACAATATCCTCTGTGCCTCTGGAGGAGAAACCAAACAGAAAGAAATCAGACACTATTGTGAGCTCAGTACATTCATTTGGTTAAAATCAGTAGTGACTACACTAGTTTACAATCGTGTGCTCACAGAGACACACAGCCCCTGGGTCAGAGACAGGAAACATTCTGGTCTAAGGCTCATTCTAGACAGCCCCAGGGAAGCAAACACTATTACTGGAGCTCTTAAACACGCCTCTCAAAAACAGTGAGAAGTGCTTTCTTGCACTGTATCTCACAAATACAGCCTTATCTAATGTTCCAAGGTATCTTCCAGCAAGGAACAAATCATTCTTACTAAGCTGTTCAGCAGTATCAGCAGAAATTATATATACTATCATCCATTTGGAGAACATCCCCTGTTGCTGAGCAAGCCATTCTTTCCCCAGTCCCCCCAGTGAATACATCAGTGGTTTACATTCCATGCTTGCAATCCAGCAAACTGAGAAGTTTAGGTCTCTGTATGAAGGATAGGGCAGGATCTAGACCCCAAACCATTTTATTTGTTTGACATACAACACCCAACAGCAAAGCCTGCAGACACATGTACTCTTGTGTTTCCCAAGACCACTGTAATTTGCTGTGAAGTCAAAAGATACTCAGATTTAATTTATGAGAATTACATAGATTGCACTAAAAAACAGTGAAATGCTGGTAAAGAACTACACTTTGAAGTTCAGTGCTAGCATTTAGGTACTGCAGCTCTGGCTATGGTTCTCCAATATTAGATGTCACTATTCCATGGAAAATTTCCTTCCTTAAATCACAGCTTTCTCATAACAATATCTGCAGTGAATCCATGCTGACAGATCTCTACTTCCTTTCCTTTTACAAGATGTCCTTTTTATATCTTTGCAAAGAGTGTGGTAATGTCCATCTTAAACATTTTTGAAGGGCTTATCATTCTCACTCCTAAGCAATGCAAACAGAGAAAGATTAATACCAGATGAGCCACTATGAGGGAAAAGCTAGTTATACAGCTGAATTAAATCAATTCAAAGGGTAACAATCATTGCTAATGACAGCTTGTTTAGACATAATTAGACCTAGACCACAAACTAGTAGTAGAACTTACAGAAGACTCCGAAAGAGGGGAGCACTTTTACTGAACATGCAAAGAATGCTTTTTGTGGGTGCAAAATATCAAAGTGGAGGCACAAAGTGAAGTGGAGATGAAAAACAAGCTGGTTGGCAAGACTGAAGAATCACAAAAAGCCAGACCAACATAGCAGGAAAAGGGAGAGGCTGAACTGTGACACACTTTACCAGTAAAAACAAGAAGCTGAAGTCTGGTGGAATTAGGATAGCAAGCAGCAAAATAATCCAGAAGCAGGAAACAATTATACTAGAGGTTTGTAGCTCTGGTGCTTTTGATGTCCCTAACATGCAGGCAACAGATGCATTAAGGAATACAATGAGAATGGTAACTGTCACAGATCACACAGGAAGTGAAACAATTCAGAAACTGTTAGAGGAGGAGAGATGTGTTAGGGGAAAGGAGGAATTTCAGTCAGCCTGGTCTTAAATGCTTGTCCCATCATGAAGCTCATGAGCAGTTCTTGAGCACCAATGCAGCTTGCAACTCATGCAGAGGATTACCACAGGTGTCAGTGTCACAGACAAAAGCCTTCCAAGACTGCAACTCTACTGACACAGCTAATTCCAAGGTTTTTGGACCAATGCAAACTGGAAAATTCAAGTTTAGACATCATACCTGATAATGCAGTTTCCTCGATTGGAAGCAAAGATGACAATGGGGGAAATAGAAGATTCCAGTGCTCGGTGCAGGTATGTGAAACACTCAATATCCAGCATGTGAACCTCATCCACAAAGAGCACACCTGGCACTAGCTCTGCAATGCCTTGATCAATGTATTTGTTCACCACCTTATTTATCTCTCCTCGAAGTTTGTCTGAGAACAAAAAGAAACTGTTGGTTGTTCTGCTAGTGAACTATAGGTCAAAGAGGGTAAGGCTACAAGCAAGGAAAATTCTCCTTGAACTTTCTCATGGTTTGGTATCTTACAGCCACAAGGAAAATATGTGTGACACTAAAATTTTGTGACATTTCACACTGTGTTTGGGAGATATCTGTGCAACAAAGTATTTCTAACTGAAATAGTCACACTCAATGTGAAAAATTGATTGTTGCAGGTTTGTGGAGTTTGGTAGGGGGTAGAAGATCAAGTCAAACCTCATTTGAAACACAAAACTTACTTAAGTTTCCAAGCATGGCTGAAAAGAACACCACTGAAAGAATGAAACCTTGCTACTCTATTTAAGCAAATAAATTGTGTTTAACAAAAAAAAAAAAAAAAAAGCTATATAAGTTCCTGTGAACCTACTGCTCTCAAAGCTATGCCAGGTTACATCAATATATCTGGTATTACAATAAGCAAAGCAACCTCTGGGACAGACAAAATACTTCAAAAGACGATCATTCAGTTAGGTATTGAAACAGATTTTGGTTTAAATTTAGATAGAAACTTAGTGAAGCATCATTTCTTTCAAAGCAAAAAGGAGAGCAGATCTGTCTGTGGATACTGTTTTCTCCAAAGACCTGTAGGCAGGAAGAGCAGCAGTGCATGTGGAGCATCAGGTCCTTCAACAGCTGTTACAGAGATTCCATTCTTCCACACCACCAAAATTCAGTAGAATTTATCACTGCTGTTCAGTCTGGCTCTTTGTTGAAAGCCTGAACCTCACACTGTGGCAAGAACGTTGTGGGATGGGCACTGGCATTCTGACCTCTCCCCAGGAAGAGGGCTGCAGAGCACTGTACACATTTTACCACTACATGCCAGTAACCTGTACTGCCTCCAGACACTGCAATTCTAGCAACTGTACCACTGGTTTTTAAAATCTGAGTATTTATGAATATGTACTATGTAGGCATTCATTTAAATATACTAACTCTGTTTTTATATTTTTTCCAACTGGAAAACACAGATTATATAATCTCAAAATACCATACAGGTTTCATACCGGTAATTTCAGTTTTCTTAGGTTTCATCAACTGTCCCATCATAGAAAGGATGTCTTGTCCTCCCTAGGAAAAGAAAGTGACAGATCAGCTTTGAGGTCATGTAGTAAGCACACACCTTGGGAATTTTATAGATCAGGAATTGGTTAAAGAAGTTATTTCTTACAGTTAACTGGATCCTTTATATGAGCAGTCTTTGACAGTCTCTCAAAGTTTAGGTCACCTCACCACAGGAGTATTCTAAACATAATAACCTAGCTACCCCCTCATCCTTGCTCATCTAGAGAGAATGAAAAAATCAAAATGAGATATCCTCTCTTGAAAAAACTGTCACAGAGGAACTGTTAAGGAATGAAATTGTCAGGGAACACAGAGATTTGGATTGCCTGCATGCACAGTAGGTGTTCAGCCTGTCAACACGGGAAGAATTATTCTAAATTTTTTTGACTTTTTAATACCAGGATTTTTATCCTTTTTTTTTTTTTGTAGATAAGGAAGTTTATTTTGAAATTAAGTTAATGAGTTGTATTGTTTTACAACAAAAAGGGATTCCAGCCTTTAAAATTGTGACTTCTATTTTTGACACAGATAGAATTCCCTCAAGAGTAGATTTATGTTAAGACACAGCAAGGAGTAATTCTTCTATTTTTGGGGTTTTTTTGCTGCAATACATGCAGAGCTCTACTGAAATTCACAAAGTTTAACAAGTGGCTATGAAACACTTCTGAAATAAGCAAGAACATCAACAGAATCCACAGCAGTCAAAACTACTTAGACGCCTTTTCTCCAAGTCCTTGCAGTTTCCATTTCAAGGTTATGAAACCATAAACACAGAGCAGAATATATTAATCTGCATTCAGAACTTCCAGTAAATGAAATGATGCAGGTCTGGCTGCTGCTACCTCACACCTGTAGGCAGCTTTCCTTCTGGAGAGAAAGCAATGATCTCTTTTTCTGGTCAGAGACAACAACCCACAATGCTTTTTCTGCAAGTGATGGGGCACGGTGGTGGAGAGAAAGAGAGCAGGGTCTAGATTATGCATTAACTGTGAAGGTGGTGGATCTCAAACACCTGTGTGGAAGCTGCTCTCCAATCCCAGACCATTCTCTGTAGTGCTAGGTGTGTTATGCTGACCAGTATTCCATGACCAGGTGCATGAATCCTAAGGAAGCCACTGCCTCTTTCACCTCCATGGCAGGGCTCTGAGGCTGCCAGCTGCAGCATGGCCTCCCTGAGGAGAGCCAGACTGGCCTTCAAGGTGTACAGCTACTGCTTTTCCTACAGTGGAATCTCTGAGGATGAGTGGCTAGCCCAACTTCCTACATCTCAATTATTCTGGTAACATCTCTGAAGTCAGATACCTGAGGTCGAGCATTGGCCACATCCAAGTCATGCAAGGTGACATCCTGAATAATTTCCTTTTTCTTGTGCACATCACCTTTTGGCAAGGGAACATACTCTTCAGCTTCAAGGTCAAATTCTGTAGCATAGATATCACACCTGCCTTGCCTCTGAGGAACAGCAAAGAGAAACCCAGGTATAGAATTAATTTCAGTGCCAAAACCTTGAGTGACATGAATTTGATAACAGGGTTAGTTCACAATTCCAGTTCTGACAAGCTTCAGCTGACAATTCAGACATCCCACTCCCTGCTTAGCAACAGGCATACCCTATCTACTGATCAAAGCTCAAAAACTCTTGAAAAACACCTGATATTTTCAGTGGCAAGAATATTCCATTCCTCTCTCCCCTTCTCTGACTGTATGCAATTCTTGCTAAAGGACAAATCCAGCAGATTAACCTGAGATTGGGAGAACCTCCTTTGTAGGTGGGTGATTTATTATATGATAGAAAATATTATTCTCATCCATTAAACAGCAAGTATCACTACACATTACTTTCTAAATCAGATATGAAAAGAATGCTAACTAATGCAGTATTCCCTTCTACATGTATATATCTTGTGGAGAAAATATCAAAGTGATAAAAGAAAGATTAAATACACTGCACATGTCAGCCTGAAAATGACTAAAGTTGTTTGGTTTTTCCCTACTTCCCTTAGAAATGCCTTGATCTTACAGAAAAGAAAACTCATCCAGACAGCATCAGTGATAGCTTCCTTGCCAGATGACCTTAATTGTGAACCAGATCACCACATTCTTTGGTTGCAAAAGAGACTTTTCTCTCCAGATAAGGAAAGCACTGGGCTCTTTTTAAAATTCCCATGTAACCATATCATGTCAGTTAAGGTTAATAAATCAGAGAGCCTTCTGACAAAGGCAGAGAAAGGTCTGCAAAAAACATACACCTGCATAAAAGTGCAGAACTTTTCTTTTACCTTGACAGCTCCACTGTTTGCTTCAATATAAATAACATCACCAGTTTCCACCCGCTCCTTCTGCAAGCTTTCAAAAATGCTCGGGTCCAGCTGGAGACAAACAAACAGCACAGTTGATCAAAACAGCTCCATATTGTTATGGTAATCAAGGTAAAAATCAGTTTGAAGCTCACTCCCATCAGATGAAATTAAACTGCAACTCACCCTGGCAATAGCTCTAGGATTTTATAAAGCTGTAACATTTGGAGTAGGGATAGCAAATAAATCTGGAAGATGCACAGAACTTACTGTCTCACAAAAAAATCTGTTATCCAAAAGGAAGTGACAGTGCCAGAAACATAATGGCACTAGCTACAAAACATACCTCTATGTGACAATGTATTTATACCTAAGAAACAGTAAGTAGTTCTCTAGCTTTCTAGGAAAACTTTTATAAAAAATCTGGCTATAGCACTGAATTATGTTCCTTGATTTCTTGAGTCCTTATCCTCTGTGGAGCTCTGTGAGGAAGAGTGGGTGTGGAATATATTACATGCCTTTGTTTCTCTTGGTACATGTTTATTCACTTTTGCTCTTCATTTCCTTGTTTTCAGAGTGAACAAATGAAAGATGATACTTAACAACAGAGACAGCTTTTAGTTCTCTCCAAGTCTGACAGGGAAATTGAATAGAGACAAGAAAACAAAAGGAAAATGGGCCTGAGCTGGCAACATACCAGCTCAATTTCCAGTTCTCTATCAAATATTCACTAGAGCATGACACCCTGTGTAGAAAGAAAAGATGTGACAGAAAGAACAATTTGTATTTAAACAGGCAATATTTCCCAAGCCATCCTCAAAAATTTGGTTCCTGACAATCAGGAAAACAAAACCAAACAAGGCCTTTTTCATATGTTTATTACCATGAACATTAATTTATAGCCAGGGTCAGAGTGTATCACAGACTGAGACAGAACCAAGTTCAGATTGCCAACTCAGCCCATTTTTTGTGGTACTTGTGATCTACAAAACTGCATCAGAATCTCTTCCCATTAAAACTCACTTTTAACTCCTTGAAGATATACAGGTGTGTGCTGAAAAACAGAAGTAACAGCAGCTGCTAACCAAGTGATGATGGGTTTATCTCTTATTTACTTAGTAAGACACAAGACCAGTACCCAGATATTCTACATAAAGCAGGAAAACAGTCAGGATAAAGCTGTCTAGCCAAAGAAAGCAGCCTCCTGGCAGCCCCACTTGACAGAGACGGGGATCAAGAGCTTCAAATGGAAATAAGAAGTGTTAAAAATAGAAACTGCAAACCCAAAATACTTAAGGAAATCTCTGAGACTACCACACATACCTTCAACTGTTTGGTTCCCTTTGCAGTTTTGAGCCCTATAATGACGTGGCTGATGGTTTTGCCATATCCCCCCATAGGATTCTCAGTCTCACAGGGAGTTAGTTCTGTGACTTCTCCTTCATAAACTTCCTTGGTCTCTTTAATCCTCAACCCTGCAAGAAATTGTTTAAAATAGTTTCAGTATACACTTGGGGGTCTGCTGCTTTAATGTCAGCAAAAGATAACAGATTGTTAGGGTGTATTACATTTCATGGTAATGTTTTACTTTTAAAGGCAGAAAGATGAATTATTGTTGTCTTCTTCAATATTAAGTGAAAATATTCATCCTGAGCATCAGAATGAAAGCTCAGCCCAAGTCCTGACCTGCTAAGAAGTTTATTAAACTTTTAGAAATTACTTTCTTCTATTCACTATTATTAGTTCTTGAAGCAAATGTTAGGATCCTGTCTCTTTTCCCTCCCACAAAGAGGGAATTGGCTTGATTTGTTCCCTATGCTAAAGCCAGAAACACAGACCATCCTCTGAAATTAGTGACATTAATATAACAATGAGTTATCATTTTTGGACCATCAAAAAAACCCTGCAAAGTTAACAAAAAAGATGGAAGAAAATAAGTAACTTCATTAAAAACTTTACATTTTAGCAACTTTATTTTTTAGAGTTAAAAATATAAATTGAGTAACAAGTATTTGCTAGAACATCATAAAATTACTAAAGGGTTAATGTATAATTTCAAATATTTCTCAAGTTAATAGCAAAAGGTGAGCGAGATAAAATTTAGCAGAAACTGCTACAATGCAAATTTTAAACTATTTCAAAATAGCTGAGAATTACATCCTCACTTTGTTATTTTTCAGATAGGCAAGGAGTCATCAGAATATCTGGCTATCTTCTGTTCTAGTCACAATTACTGTAATTAACTAGGTTATTTTAAATTGATAAATAATATAGAGCTGAAGAGATTTACAGGCAGACTGTTTCAAAGCAAATCCACTATCATCACCACCACCTCTACAATTATGTATGTTCTAACTACATAAAAGTTCAAAGAATCCACATCTGAAGAAACTCCATAAAGTATTTTATGAGACACACATGCCATACCAAAAATAATGAATGGGCTGTAACAAGATATAAGGAAGTCATCCTGCCCAGTCTGAGGGTATTGTGACTTTATAAACCTTTCCTTGTTCCCTAACTTTTCATTTTGCTTTGAAATAGATCAGACACTTCACCAGTAATTTTGAGCTGCTGATAGGGGCTATAGAGAACTGTCAAATACGAGTCTGTCTCCCTCTACTGGGCCCAAATTCAGACCAGGATCTGAAATGTGACAAACAGCGTAACTGTGGATAACATGACAAATTCTTGGTAAGAAATGTTTGCCTTCTCTTACTTCAGAGGACATAAAAAGTTAAGTGCAAAGTTAATTTCAGTAATTCTTGAAGTATTTCTTAGGTATGCCAAACACTAGACAGAAATGAATGAACCTCTGAGTTACAGAACTGACCTAGACAAGGCTGCATCACACTGGCTCATATGCAACGAGTGAGAAGCAATAAGGGAATCTGCACATTGAAACTGCTACTGCCACAAACTGGACCAGGTTTGGCTGTTCTCTCTGTTTTGCTCTTAAACTTCCAGCACAGGCTCTACTCTGCTCTGAAAAGGTGGCAGACTCTTTGTGTGTGAGGTATGATTTGTATGCTGCTGAAGCATGCAGTGAATCTTCCAGTTCTGTTTCATCTGGAAAGAATCCAGCTCATGTGCTCATTCTGCTCCACAACACAAGTCAAAGCCAAGTCAGCGAGGGCAAACCCAGGGATTTGCTTCAGAAGCGTTCCTGTAATCCAGACTAATGTGCTCTTAGAGATGAGTCTGTAGAAAATATTTACAGATGAACATGATCTCAACAAAGGTAATTGATGCTTTGCACTTGCTGCTGATTATCCTTTGATTCCAAATGAATATGTATATGTCAACTATAAACTTCATTCTCAGAAGAGTTCTTAGAGAGATCTCCTGCTTCCAAATCAGACACAAATGCAAGGCAGCAATTGTGGGCTATTTCATGTTTTGGTTCAACAGCACTGGAGCTAACAGTGCTTGCTTGACTCACTGGCAGGAACCATTTGGCAACACAAGGAACAGTTATACCACTGAAGTGGCTAATGCAGCAGTTACTTTTTTACTGCAACTGAGCTCTTAACATTAGCTCCTGTCATCATCCTCACCAGCTGCTAATGAGCTCTACACTCGATTAATCTCTCCCAGGTTAAACTTCTTTTAACCCATCCAACAGTCTGATCTCCTCATTTCCCACTCTGTCCTTTTATGTTTCTTACACAGTATAACCTCTCTACTGCATCCCAAACAGTACTTGGCCACGAGACTATGGCAAGTCTGTTATCAAGAGACTCTCAACAATAAAACTCCTACTTTCTTATAAAGTGATGGGTCCAAACTAGTCAGACTCTGTAGTTCCCAAGAAAAAAATCCCAACCATTAAGTAAAAAATTTGATGTTAACATCTCTGAGAATTTTTAAAAATTCAGGTGGCTAAACCCCTTGAAAGCAAAATGCATGACATGAGCAGTGATGATGTACACAGAACCTGCTACCAAGGAGACATACAAACAAACAAAACTCAATAAAGCCTAAATGAATACCTGAAGTACTAATGGATGTGTGAACTGAAGCTTTCCTTGCACCCAGACCCAACTACACTGCACAGAATATATATTTTTTTTAATGCACCCTTATAAAATATTTCTTTATCAAGCAAGGAAGCTAAAACCTACCTGAGATTAAAATCCAACTGGAAAGTGTTTTGTTACAAGAAATGGTGGTTTACTAGTCCTTCAAAATAATTCAGAGACTTTTTTTTTTACACCCATAAAAATATTCAATAAAGGCTGTGTTATGAAAATGTGACATGGAATTCAACAGAAAGGAATAAAAGAAGTTCCATCTTTCATTAACACTAATATTTGTTTAGAAGTGTCTCTCTATTGACATATTGACATTCAGGGAATGCAGGGAACTAACAATGTAGCTGGCTGTTAAATCTCTGCTATCTCTGGAACTGACAACAGGGATAGCATAAGTTTCACCTGTTGGTTCAGGTTTCCAAATCTCTGACAGGGAACTTCATCACATCAAGGAAATTTTGCAGACTACTGAGGCTTCCCTCCCCCAGGCCCTGCCAATTTCATGGCAACCAGAAGACCAGAGACTACTGAAAGTTGCTTTCTTATAAAAGTCAATGAAATACTTTTCTTTCACTGAAGAACTGACAGACTTCTTCACCCTGCTGCTGCCACATGAAGTCCAAGAGGAAACATGGTACTGAAACAGGAAAATTACTGTTAATAGGTTTAGGACAAAAATCAACTGGGCTCTCTTTAGCCAAACCTCACACAAACAAGGGCCACTTCTACCTGCATTTATCAGCTGTCAGCAGCAGTTGTGGAAGAGATTTTAGATAGTCACTGAGGCTGTGAGGCAAACTAAGCCAATTTACTTCAAACTTGTAAACGCACCGTAGAACTGAGGAAGACATTAAGTTAAAGTGTTTATTTAGGTGGCATGGAACTTTCTCTGTGGAGCAGTAAGCCAGGCTAATGCCGCTGTTTGGGAGCCCCTGATGAAGGCTGTTTGTTTAGCAGGGTGAAATCACTAAAACAAAAAAGAGGACGAGCATTTTTCTGTCTCCAAGTATTTCTGCTGATGGAAGAGACTAAAAATTATTTTTTCTTTCATCTTTATTCAGCCACAGGCAAAATGGAGACGTAAATGTGGAGGATGAGAGAAGAATTTGGTGAAGTATAAACAAAAATACAATAATTAAAGTGTGTAAGCAGAAAACCTGAGTCCACTAAGTGTGAAAGAGATTCACTAAATTAGGATCAGCACTGAAGAAAATAAGCATACAAAAACCTGAAAAGGTCTTGACCACTGAAACGCTTTTCCTTTTTAGATGACTGGGAAACAGCAAAGTAACTATTGTGCAAACACTTAATTCTTCTGTACCCGAAACTTACCAATTGCACGTCGGAAGTTTTCCATGAGAACTTCTGTTTTCTTGATCTCAGTGGAATAGACCTCACTTCCAACCATAGGACAAAAGGGAACTTTGCTTCCCAGTTCCTGAGCAATAGCTAAAGCCAAAGCAGTCTTTAAACAGAAAAACAAAACCAAAACCCAGACATTAATTTTGAAGAGAATTAAGAAACTATTCTTTTTGCACAACATTAACTTTCCTCATTCTATCAACTTCTGTGTATCAATTATCAACTTAATGGTTGGTAGACTATTCTGTCTAACATATACTTCTCACATATGACAACCCTCCTCCACAGATGACCTTGGCCAAAGACTTAAAAAAACCCCTGAAGACACACTATTGGGCATTTAAATTTCACAGCTGACACAGATGCAAAAAGCCTTAAATAGCATGGGGGGGAAAAAAGCAAACCAAGCAAAAACTATTCTGGCTTTTAATACAAAAGAAACTTCTAAAACTTTTTCAGACCCCTTGTTACCTATGTGTTTAGTAACCTACAAGAGGTGGTTTCACATTAAAGATGCTGAACACACCACTGGGTACTGCCAGTGTTAATGACATGACAAAAGTAAAAACATAAAGTAGAAAACCACATCAATACTTTGATTGGAAAAAAAAATTCCGGTATATGAAAACATTTTAGAACCACTACCCTAAAACAGTTTTGACAATAAATTAAAATAGATTTGAAAGTATTTCGTAAGAGAATAGAAAAATAATACCTTGCCAGTTCCAGGAGGTCCTGCCAACAGCACTGCTCTGCCAGCCATTTTTTTGCTTTTGATTAGCTCCACTATAACCCCACATGCCTGTAAGTTAAATAAGTATTTATACTGTTAACACAAGTATTGATACAGTATCTTTTGTTCCAACAGCACTTAAATTGTTTAAAAATAATAGGTTTTACAAAAAGTAAAGATTTCAATTTCATGCACACAAGAAGACATGATCAGAAAAATACATTTTCTACAATCATTTTATCTGGCACAGACATTAAAAACCACAGACAATAAAACTCACTTTGTGAGCTTCGAGTCCTTTTCCCTCCCGCAGTCCCAGCACAGAGAAAGGTTTGAAAGTAAAGCAAGAAATTAATCTTGGTTGCCTGAGCCGCAGATGCTCTGCAGGTCTCCACGGCCAGGCTGCTGGGGCTCTGAACAGCCTGGTCCCGTGGAAGGCGTCCTGCCCACGGCAGCGGGGCTGGAGCGAGAGACGATCTTCAGGATCCCTTCCAAACCAAACCAATCTGTGCTTCTACGATGGTTTAACCGGCCACCGCATTGAAGCGGATGCTCCAATGCCTATTTGCATCAAATCTGTTGACTCCTGCTCGGCTCCGCTGCCCGGGACACTCCGATTTCTGCGCCCCACACCCGGCAGACCCTCAGCGTCCCTGCGCGAACAGGGCCAGAGCAAGCACGGCCCCGACCGCCCCATGGCGTCTCACACCGCAGCAGCCCCACGCAGGAGCCCCGGCACGACCCTCACTCGCTGCCGGGGACCCCTCAGACGGCCCGGCCCGGCCCCGCGCTCACCTCCCGCGCGTTCTCCTGCCCCACGAGCCCGGCCCCCGCCGGCTTGGCGGCGCCGCTCTCGTCCAGCCCCAGCCCCTTGACATGGCTGTGGGCGGCGATGCGCTGCGTCTTGGAGGTGCTCTTCACCTCCTCGATCTTCATGGCGGGGCGGGGCAGGGCAGGGCAGGGCAGGGGCAGCTCCGCTCCGGCCCAGCNCCCCGCCGCGGCGCTCCGGGCGCTCATTGGGTGCCGAGCCTGCCCGTCAGGCGCAGGGGCGCAGGGGTTTAGGGTCCGCCCGCCCGTTTCCGCGTGCGGCGTGCGCGGACGGTCCGGGCGGGCGCGGGCGCTGCGGAGGAGCAGGGCCGGGCAGGAGGGAAGCGGCGGAGTCGCTGTCCTGGGGCTGCTCAGGGAAACACTGAATGGTGGTGGNNAATGGTGGTGGCGCTCGGTGCCAGGGTCCGGTTTAGAACCTGCTGACCCGTCGTAGGCTGGACTCTGTGATCTCGGAGGTCTTTTCCAACCTAAGTGTTTCTGCGATTCTCTGAATCGGCAAGGGCGGTTTGGGAAGAGGCGAGCGGAGCTCCCCTGGAGGGGGAACAGCTCGTTCTTACTCGCAAGTTTCTTGGCCCTGCAGCACCATAAGCACTTCTTTCTTTCTTTCTACAGTCCGATTTGGCGCTAGAGCCAGCGTTTGTCCCCGGTAGGGGGTCCTGGGTGTCCCCGGCTCGGTGTCGTGTCCCTTGCCCGCCCGCAGCCGCTGACAGGGCGCCAGGAGCCCTGAGCCTTGTCAAAACCTCGGCTGGCTTTAGCGCGCAAAAATAACTGAGGCTTTCCAAGGGTGTTTTCTAAAACTTTGTCAAAGATTCACAGAATCGTTAAGGTTGGAAGGGACCACTGGAGACCAGTCCAACTAGTCCAACTCCCCTGCCAAGGAAAGCAGGGGTGGTCTCTTACCTGCTCGGTGTCGCTCACTAGTTTTAGTGTTGAGTGAAATTGCAGAATAATTCTGTTCTGCATCTTGAAAGCCTTCCTGTAGGCGTTTGAGGCTGTTACATGTGCCGCACCTACAGCACGTATTCCTTTCGAGCTTTGAGCAATTGAAATTGAAATACTCCAGCTTCTCAGCAGGTCGTTTCACGGGCTCGCAGAAATATCCATGTTTCGTGAGGTCTGTGGTGCTCCAGCTTGCAGGCTGGTACAGACAGCTCCTAACTGTGGTCTGGTGGGAATTCTGCTGCACCTTCTCTGAGGGGTTTAAAAGCTTAATATGGAGATCACTCCGTGAAATTTTAGATGACATCTGGGAACCTGCAGTTCCAGTGAGTTCTCGTTGTTGTAGATATTGTGATCTCTCCCACAAAAAAGACAGGGGCACTCTTCCCATGGATATATAGGGTTTTCTGTGATTGTAAAACCATGGCTGTGTCTGCAATGTTTAAAGCCGGTGGATTAATGTGGTATGAGGCAGGACTGATGTCTGGTGCCATCTTGGCTTTCCTGTGCGCTGCCAGGGGAATTGCAAAAGCAGTCCTGTGACAGCACAAACTCGGAGAGCAGTTTTAGGGAGGATGGGAGTTATAGTTCAGTTTGCAAAAGCCCAGTGAACCATATAAATACCATTCATTCCCTCTTTGTTCGAGAGCTTCCATTAGTTTTGTTATAAATGTAATTTGGCAAAGAAAGACTTTGCTTATTGTTGCTTTCTTTTTCTGATAATTGTTCTGTCAGTCTATATTTACATACTCTAGTTTAAAATTGTAATTACAATATAATTGCACTCATGTGTGGTTCAACACCTCTGTAAGAGTATCCTGCTATACAACTGTTCAGCTAAGAATTTGTGACTAACAAATATGAGCTATTCATTAAATAATTAGAAAAGTGTGCATGCCATTAGACTCTCTGCATCCTCTCAGGGTCATATTAGTCACAGAATACAAATGCCTACTAGGTACTGAGCTGCAGACTTTTTCCTTTGTAAAAGAGCAAATATACAACTTTGATTTCTCCAGTGCATTAAACTGCCGCAAGTGCTGTGGGTAAGTCTGGTCAGAGTTCAAGTTTCTGCCAGTTCTGGAAGAATAATTAGCAAGTCTGGTAAGAGCTCTGAAGGCAGTGATGTTGCTAGCAAGGGGTTCAGGCTAGGTATGACCCTCTTTTTCAAAAGGGTGAAATACATAATAATTTGTTAATTTAGGCTGAAACCTGTCCATATGGTCCGTGTTATCTTGTTTGATGTTGCAACAAAACCTGTTTTTGAGATTATGGCATTTCAAAGCCTATTTAATAATATTTGCTTATTTATTTTTGGTGAAATTCAATATACAGGAATGTAGATGGTAGGAATAGAGAATTGCTGTTAATCTTCACAGTAACTTGGAAGAAGGATAGAAATATTCTATGTCTATAAAAATCAGATATGCTACATAAGGTTCTTTAACTCTGGAAATACTAATTAGGGATTTTTTCTGCTTAAAGTGGATAAGAAACAGAGTGTTGTTTGCCTAGAGCAATAAGATATTTCAAACTCAGAATTTAGAGCCTAAAACTTCTGTCTGCTGGTGACCATTGCTGTTCAGTAGATAAAATCTGCTGCCATAATGAAGGTACAATTTTAATATTGACCTGCAGAAAACATTATTAAAATTATTTGGGTTTGTGTTTGTAGTAGAGGAGGATACCTCAATAGAAATAAAAGTAAAAAAATAGTTTGCTGGATAAATGTAAGGCTGGCTTCTCCCTCTTCTTTGCTCATAGGTATTACTTAACTGTGCCAGGCTTGGCATTGCTCATTGTATTGATCGTTTTACTCATTCCATATGTTCTTTGAGCATTGTCCTGAAGTTGCAGTTAAAGAGGGGCAAAAGAGGATATTCAGATGAGGGAAAATAAACAATAGTCCTTTAGACCACACAGGATTAATTGTTTATTCCCCGGGAAGAGCCGAATACTGGGAAGTTTAGAACCAAACTTCCATATTGTATATCATCTTTTATAGCTGGTGTCTTGTGTTGTGATGCATCAGTATGAGGAAATATAACACCTCAACTTTTACATGATTTTCTGTCATTTTTTAACTAGTTAAGTTATGGAGAAAGGGAGGGAAAAAGAATTCAATTGAAAAGCATGAGCCTTCCTCCTTTGTCCAGGCCACCAGATGGAACATAAGTAGGTTGTGCGACCATTCTGCCCAGCTCATTCTGTGGATGCTTTGAGTATAATTTAATATTTCACTAGCCAGCTAACCAGAAAAAATAATACCTGTCACTAACAGTCTGAACTGTTATTCCCTAGGTTTAATCAACTCATTTTACCAACGTTTCTTTTGCCCCCTGGTTTGAGGTCTCCTGTTTGGCACAGACGTCATGCGATACCCGATGTGGGAGCTGGAGACTTGAGAGCTGTTTTCCTAGACTAAATGTTTGAGGTTACAGGACGTAGCCTAGTTTCACATAAGCTTTCAAATTTCAGTGGGACATGCTGAATCCTGAAACTGTCAAATAGTGTATTATTTTTGGAGTGAGAGAGAGTATGTGTGTGTGAGTGTGTGAATGACCTTTACATTTTTACCCTATCCCAAAAGTCTGACTTCCTGCCCTTTCTCCCATGAGTCCATAAACTGTAGCATTAAAGTGAACATGTTTTAAGGAAAAAATTCCATACAGAAGAGAACAACTGGGATGGGGAATGGTTTATTTAGGGGAAAACAAGGAAAACAGCTAAATGCTACAGATTTTTTTGAGGGATACAGAAAAATCTGGAGAAGTTTGGATTCTTTCATTTTGCCAGGTTCCCCTCTCCCTCATAGTAATACCAAGACCTTCGTGTAGGGGTAGGGAGTGGTGGGGATAGTGGTCATGTCTTGTTTTGTTCCCTGCAAAAGAAGCTGATTATTTTTCTACTCTTCAAAGCAATAAGAGTGATGTGTCCTACCAAATGCCACACTCTAATTTCCAAATTTGTCATTAATTCTAAAACTTGTAAGATAACAGAATGGACCTTTCTAAATGCTGAATAAAAATGATTATGTCTGTCATCATCAGATTTCTTCTTTGATATTGGTGATTGAAGTTATTAATTTCACAGGTAATGTGTGCACTCTAATATTTCCTCAAGTGATATGTGGCAAAATCAGATCCACAGGCTTTAAAACCCTGGAGGCAGAGGGATGATCTCAGTGGTAACAAGAAAGCTGTAGGCATTGAGATTTTTATCCTTCCCTCTACAGAAGAGCAACTGCTTCCCTATCCAGAAAGTTGCAAATCTTTTCTGTGTCTAAAGGGAGAAAACCAAACCTCCATTTCTACCTGATACTCCTCCTTCTTGCAGGTCACTCAGGAGTAAAAGAAGGGTCACTATTGGTATGTGAGGAGTAGAATGAAATCCACTTTCCTGTGGATTTTTATCTTCCTTCCTTAGCTATCCCTAACAGAAAGAATTATATTTTTTTCATCCCCTAAGTTCTGTCCAGTATCCTCCACATTCTGGCTGAGCAAAATGGACCTCTTTGTTAAGCTGGCAGACCAAAATGGATCTCACCTGAGCCATGCTGTGGCCTCTTATGCTGTGAGTATTGAAATGGGACCTCCTTGACCTCATTGCCAGTTTTCTCAAGAGTTGTAGAAAGTTTTAGACCTCTCTACATTGTCAAGGCTTGCTGAAAAATAGCTGTTATTTTAGCTGTTTCAGGAGGCCTTCTGCATACTACCTTTTCTGGCTGAGAATCAGACCTTTTCCCACCTACTCATTCTGAACCTATCTAATAATGCTAAAAGAAGAGAAGTATAGGGTAGGTTATGTGATACAGGGATATCTGTGTGGATTGTAACTTTTTAGGGCCTTATGGGAATTGATGTAAACTTTCCCTTCCCTTTGCAAGTGCACATTGATGTAACAGATTCAGCGCACAAGGAAGTGTGTGTGAGCCTTATGATTTAACAGGAAACTATTCAAAGCCTGGGAACTTGGTCTGAAAAGCGACATTATGCTTAATTTGGCTCCCATGACAGAGATTCCATCAGGCTGAACTATTCTGCTCAAGAAGCTGATTAGCTGGGCTAGCTCAGTATTCCTTGTGAGCTCAAGTCTTTCCTTTAGGGAGATAGTTTTCTCTCAAATAGCACTTAGTACTAGGAAGAAAGGCAATTTTTCCCCCCTTTTTCATTTGTCACTGATTCTGTCATCTTGACTTCCATGTGTTTGGGAAGGAGGAGTAATTTGCATCCAGCTTTAAACTAAACTCTTATATACCAACACTTTCAATATAAAAAGCAGATTTCTTTGTAAGAAAAAAGCGTGGAGTTTGGAGTCAAAGCCTAAAAATCAAATCCATGATGTTGACAGTAGCCTTAGGCAAGTCATTTTACACTTCTGGCTCATTCATTAGTTATTCAGATATGAATGTTATTACTATGAGCAAAATGTATTACTGCACGGAGTGAGCAGAAAAGCAACTGCACTGCTCTCAAAGAAAAAAAAAAGTAGAATATAGAACAAGTCTAGTTTACTTGGACACTTGTGGGAAGTCCATGACACAGCCTTGGTTTCTTGGCTGTTAAAGAGCTGTAATCATTTGAAGAGGTACTTTGGGCTCCTTGGTCACTATTGAAATGCCGAGCACACGTGTTAGGGTTTATCCGGCAGAGCATTTAGCTCCCTGGGTTATCAGTTAAGCAAAGTGACTTAAACCAGTGGAGGAATCATGCCTTTAGCCTCTGAAACGCCCTCAGGCCTCTCCAATGTTCATCTTACTTGTTGTCTATTTTGATGGTGGTAGCAGTGGTTACCAGGAGTTCTGTTCATCACTGTTAATAATCTTGGATTCTTAATTCATTAAGGGTATGATTTTTAAAGCAGCGTCTTACCTAACTTAAATATCTCTTGACAGGAAAATGAATTATGCAAGCCTAGAATATTAAGTGTAAGGAGAGTAAATGATCCAAACGTGAGCTGCTTTTTCACGTAGGTTTGCAATGTCCGTGTGTCACCTGTTCCAGCAGCACCGGGGCCTGCTTGGGGGCAGAATGGAGGGGGTGGTGTGACAGTGAGCGTGTTTAAGCTGTGTCTAATCGGGGTGGTGTGACAGTGAGCGTGTTTAA
>VXBQ01015095.1:224690-423573 GCA_013400175.1 Phainopepla nitens | reverse complement strand
GGCGGAACGGCGGCGGCGGGGCCCGCGTTGCCGCAGGGGCGCTGTGGGGACGGACCGGGCGGGCGCAGCGCCGCCATGGCCGCCCGCGTCCTGAACGTGAACGTGGGGGTGCTGGGCCACATCGACAGCGGGAAGACGGCGCTGGCGCGGGCGCTCAGCACCACCGGCTCTACCGCCGCCTTCGACCGGGCGCCGCAGAGCCGCGCGCGGGGCATCACGCTGGACCTGGGCTTCTCGTGCCTGCGCACCGCGCTGCCGCCGCAGCTGGGCCCGGGGCCCGGCGAGCTCCAGTTCACGCTGGTCGACTGCCCGGGGCACGCCTCCCTCATCCGCACCATCATCGGCGGTAAGGGGGGCGCAGGGGGCCGCCCCGGTGGCTGTCGTGCCTCCCGGGGTGCTCCAGCCCCCGCTGGGGTCCGCGCCCGCCCGTGCCCGCGGAGGGAGCGGGGCCGCTGGCGCTCGGGGTGTGCGGCCGTGCCCGCACCGAGGGGACGGGGCTGTCAGCCTTTCCACGGACCTATGGCTTTGCTACGCTTGCTCGTAGTTGCTCTTCAAATAAAAAAAAAACGGTGCTCATAGAAAAGTACTTTTTACTTGTGAGTTCTTGGAGTGCTGTTTGGATGGTCAGGTGTGCTCAGGTTTCTTGCACTTGTTAGAAAAAAAACCGTCTATTTATCGTGTATGGAGGTCTTATTAATGGCATTGAACGGCCCTATAAATTTCTGTTTTCTTGCTTGTTAAAGCTGTCAGAGTTTGATGTTGCCTGTAGTTGAGAGCTGTGATACAGCTGTAGGTAGCTGGACGTGCCCAGGTTGTTCTGGAGGAGTAGGGAGTTGTAACGTGATAATTTTAGGCTTAGAAATAATTTCGTGGATTTTGGTAACACTTCGTTTTAGTCTTCACAGGTGATATGTGAAGGTTAATTTGGTTTGCATTAGGACTCATTTTAAATTAGTTCATCTTATTCTATCTCCCCCTTCCATCTCTCCTAAAGAGTGTTAACAGGTGGTCGGTGCTTGACTGAGGATATGATGGAGTCACAGCTGCAGGAGTTTAAAGTAGTCACAGGTTGGTGCAACTGCGGGGATCAGCCAGCAAGTTCAGTTCCTCTGCCAGCGTCTCTTTAATGTCAGCTTGGTGGTGGTTTTGTAGGACAATGTTTCTTGGCTAAATTGAGGCTTAGGCTGAGTTACTTGTCATGCTGTAGGAATTTTAACACCCTTTTGAACAATTGCGTTGTTTGAAAGTTGCATTAGCGGTAACTGTGTTGTATTGTTTGTGCTTCTTGTGGGCAGGATGATAAATATTTACTTATTTGTCAGTTTCACTGGCAGTAAAACGCTCTGTATCATCGGTGTGTGCTCCACAGCTGCAAGGGAGGAGTGGCTTAATTCCAGCAACTTGTAGTGTTATGGTCATCTCTTGTACTTGACAACCCCTTATCATTCTTTAGTAATTGTAAGCACCTGATCCTCCTCTAAAGAGCAAAGTTGACTTTGGCAGCTGTTTCTTGGATGTACTGAAGAGTCACTTTAGTCAGACATTCCTTTCTGCCAGAAGCAACTAATTGGAGTGGTGTAAACTTTCCCATGAAGGGGATGTGGGAAAACTTAGGAATCAGCTTTAACCAGTTTCGTTTTTCAGTAACATTATTTGAGGGTGCTTGTTTGATACACAGAGTTCTCATTGCTTTCTGTTATTTTTATGAAGATCTTCAAAGTGTTTTGTCACAGCTGTCCACATCAGCTGAATCAGTCATTCAGATTTGCTTATTGATAGGCTGTGCAGGGAGAAGGAAGGCTTGGACAGGGTGAGGTGATGATAGTTTTCTTCCCAGCAAAAAGAACTCTTTACAGGTGGTAATTCAGACTCATAAGCACATCCAACTTGCTTAGTTCCAGTCATACCAGGTTCTGGATCTTACTAAAGTAAAACAGTTGATTAGTGTGACTTACTGCAATTCTGTGTGCTGAGAATGGGTTGTAGAGAAAATGCAGTGGTGTTTAATAGTTTAAAGAATTAGGAACTTCTGTTTTCTGCTTGATAACATAGATGTATCTTGATAGTGGATGCTTTTTTTTTGTTTTTTTTTTTTTTTTACTGCCAGGTTTGAAAGGTGAAACCTTTATGATAAAACCTGATCTGTGCCTGTGGGACTATTTAGGTGCTTACAGGTTTGGTGAAACTCAAACGGAAGTGTAGCATGTCTTGTGTAACAGGATACGTTCTTTGGTGTTCATATGTGTTTCAGTAATGCCAACTTTTTCACCACTTCTGGAATGGAAAGTGAGTCCTCCCAGATAATTGAAAAATTTAGGCTATTTTCATCTACTTCCTTGTTTCTAAGCATTAAGGGTTCACCATTCCAAACATTTTCTCTGTGACCAGGAATGCCACTACCCTTTTCTTGTTGATGGAATCTGTGATTTCCCTGTTACTACACGTTTTCTCTATATATGGTTTTTCAGTAAGACATAAGTGCAAAGTACTTTATCTTCCTGTGTTTATTCTGCACCTCAGATTTCCCATACCTCTTTAAAATATCACTGTTCTTTTCAAATCCTAGGGTAGCTATAGGTGGAAGTTGATCTGCAGAAAAACTCCAAGTAGGATGCCTGTGGGCAAGGGAGCTGGATGTGAGGATTTGGAAGGTGGAATGACAGCAGAGATGAGGGCTGCTTCCGAACTCTGTGTTAGTCATCTGCATGCAGGGTTTGCAGGAGAAGCTACTGCTGTGAAAATATTATTGCATCTTCTTGTTGCTTGCAGTTCTCTTTTTTCACTGAAGGTGGGATAAACTAGTTGGCTTCCCCTTGAGTGATCCCAGCTCATGGAAACACTGTCTGCTGTGGCTGGGTAGCACCAGCATTGATCACTCAGGTCTCCCATGAGGTGAGGAGCTCAAGGGTTTTCTTCTGAGGAGTCACTTCCTGGCTCTTCTCTTCCAAAGTGCCATTTTCACCAGTGGTGTCCCAGGTTATCTCTGTCTTGTGTCATCTTTTCTGTGCTCCCACAGTGCTCTAAGGGTTAATTCCTTTGCTGTACAAAGCTGATAAATCTCCTCAGGTTAAATGTTACTATTTACCACTCTAACATTTCTGTATGTAGCTAATTCCTGAAGTGGATTTTTTCATGTCAGAATCTAGTATTGCATTTTTGTCATGCTGTGCCAGGTAGTGCTTGACCTTGTGAACACTTCTCACAGTCACTCACAAGATGCTTGTTCAGACACAATACCTTAGGATTAAATGAATGCAGAATATTTGAGCAGTAACCAAATGGAATGAAAAATAGAAGTCATATTTCATTCTGTGTGGCTACATTTCTTGCAGAGCTTGTCCTTGAAAACAAAACATATCAAATGTTAAATCAAAAGTGTTTTGTTTTGGTTTATTTATTTTTTTTATACTTGCGTGCTGAGAATTGGAAATGTTGCAGACAGTTTCACCCAAGATGTTTTGTTTAAGTTTTAGATGGAAGGTGATAGTCAAGGTTGGAATGGAATAAGTAATAGTCACTTGGTGTACTTCATCATGCCTTTCACTTGTATTCAAACCATACTGGTTTATATTCTTCTAAAGCTCTTGTGTGTCTGTGGCAGGAAGGCATTAAGTTATTCTGGTAGCTGTATGGCTTGGACTGTGCTATGTATTTCTGTCTTACTCTCAGAACTCTTTCTTTTAAAACACAATTTCAGACTTTTCCTGTGCTATAGCAGGATCTTGTCTCAAGCAAGGCAACAAAACCAGTATTTACAGCCATTTGTGTCTGACTTGCTAAGGAGAGCAAATGAACCTGAGAACTGAACCTTAAGGGCCAGTTCTTAGCTTGTCCCACATCAGCCTTACACCTGGTTTGTGCACTGAAGGAATGACTGCAAGATGCAGGACTGATATTGTTGTCATTACTGCAATCTTCTCTTGCTGTAGAGATTTAGGTGAAATTTCACACTGTGATGGGGTAGTTTCTGTCACAGCACTATGGGGTTTGTTCTGTTCTTTTGTTCATGTTCAGCTCCTCATCTTCCACAAAGCTGATGTTAATGTGATTGAAACAAAGTAAGAGTTGCTTTTACATTTGTTTGTCACAGACCTGTGCACCAGTAGGGTCTGGAATAGTTTCTCAAATGAGTTCAGCAGGAAGGGATGCCTGCAGAGAGGTTAGACAAGTTAATCTGCCAGACGAAATTCAATCCCCATATTTCATTTTAAGACCACTTTGCGTAGCAAAGTAGTTTAAGCAGTAGCAGATTTTTTCCTTGCTGATGGTTAATTTCATGCCCTACAAAGGGTCAGCACACTAATACAGGAGAACATGATTACCTCATCCCAACTTCCCCCACACAGGCAGCCAAGGGATACCGAGTGTTTGCTTTAGGTGAGCTGTTGTCAGATGCCCTTTATCTGTTTGATTTTGAGATGGGTCCTCAAAAGAGCTTCTGAATCAGAATTGTTTTTTTCCCCCCTATGAAGTTCAAAGGACAGAGTATCCTTATAGGGTTTTAATTGGAAAGCTACTGCTTGACCCTGGTTGTTTAAACCTGGGCTGGGGGGAACTCTGACAAACTTGTAGTTTTGTAATCCTTACGCCTGTCTGAACCTTTGACCTTTTTACTTTATAACTAGATCTTCATTGTCACCGTTTGTCCCTGCAGTTCCTTTCAAAGAAGACTGCCTTGCGAGTGTCTGTTTCCACTTTGCTGCTGTGTTCAGCTAAGGAAGGGTATTAATTCATACCTGATACATTGGAGGGGCCAAGACTTTTGAACTTGCACTAGAGCTTGGAGAGGGGGAAATGAGCATAGCAAAAGCATGTCTTGCTGATGCAAATGAGTACAATGAAAACAGGCTTGGGAGATCAAGGGAAATGTGGTCTTGCTACCAGCATTCAAATTCAGTCAGATGCAGATTATTTGTAAGATTAACATATCACAAAAACCCCTCACCTTTTATCACAGATTAGTTGTTTTGCTGAGTTTGTTATAAGCTTTTAGGAGGATTTGTAAACTCTGGGTTACATTTGCATTGCTGCAGTGAAAACACACTCCTGTCAATGTGAGCTTTTGTTTGTTGAGACATTTGTGAAGATGTTATAGTTCTTGTTTTTTTCTATTCTAGATGAGTGAGCAAGTAGACTTCTATAGCTGTAGATGTATATGTGGATGACTTGCTGTTGAGTACAGATGTTGAATGAAGGGAAAAGTCTGGAGGAAGAGAGTGCCTTGTATTTAGTGGATATCATTCTACTCAGAAGTCACTAGAGGGTCTTGAGATCCTTGGCTGCCAGCTTGAAGTGAGAGTAACATAATGAACCCTGTTGTGATGGAAAAAAAAATTACATACAACTCTTGTGTAGTGTAATTCCTATCCACAAACCTGGATGTAGTTGTTGATGTTATGGAAGTACTCATGGGTTAAGGGATTTCAGCTAGCACTAGTGAGAATGTTTTCTGAAACCTATTAGACTCTTTGGGTTCATGGTGCTTGTGAATTGCTGACGCTGCTTTGTATTAAAATTTCAAATAAACTTTATTTCCGTAAATGAAATTGAAACAGTGTCCTTTTTTTTCTTTAGTCACTGTAATTTGGCTGGTGCCAGATACTTGTCTGACAACACGAAGGAGTATTTTTATTGACATTTTAAAATGAAAGCCACTTTTTCTTTTTTAATTAAGGAGCTATGCGTGAAGAAAGGCAACCAGCATAAAAAATTTCTTGCGTGGTCTCCTCAACCCCCGGAATGGAACTTTGTCTCCTGGATGTTGCAGTGCACAAGAGGGCAGTGTTTGCTTACAATGTGGGATCTTAGGGCTAAGTACCGGGGTAGCAGGTCAGCGTGGGGGGAGTGACCTCACTGGGAATCGAAACTGGATTAAGTTGACGATTTCGAGCACAACTCTGGGTTAATTTTTCTCGTTCTTAAAGAAAACATCCTCTATGTTTTAAGGAAGGTTAGTCTTATTTAATGTATAATTGGGATTGTGCTTTTTATACCTTAGACACTAAAAACGTATGAGGTGTTGTGTTATGACATGAGACACAGGTAACAGGTGAGAAAAAAACAGCTGGTTTGATGTGAGAACCATGGAATTTAGTGTGCACAAATCTTTTATTTCCTTTCCCCATGTCCCTAGGTAAAAGGAAGCTAGTTGTATTAAATCTGTGTTGAACCACTACTGTGTGAAATAGGATTTGTTGTGTGATAGTGGGTAGAATGAAACTTGAGGGGAGTGTATCAGGGTACTTTAAAATATGGGTCTTGTGGAGTTTTTATCTGTCTATATCATAACTGTAATGGCTCTAACTTTCTATGTATTGCATTGCTTCTTGTTTCTGTGGGTTTTGTGAGTGATGTGGCTGCTGCTGTTATTTCTGTTCTGTGCCCTCTTCCGCAATTTTGACTTGAAGCTGATTTCCCTGTAAAAGCTACACGTTCAACAACTTCCTAAACTTACACAACTGCTCTTAGGCAATATTAGAGACCGAAGCAGGAGGAGTCTTCTGTTCATTTATTGGGTCAAGTAGTTTACAAGGAGCAATTGACCCATCGTGTCCTGATATTAAAAGTTATAGTGAATAATCACGTTCTCTTCTGCTTCTTCTTAGAATCTTGTCAGAAATGTACTGGTTTCAGTGTGCAGTTCAAAAAATAAAAATAATCATGCATTTCTTGTTTGGAAGGTGTGATTTACAATGGAATTATCAATCTTAAGTTTAGATTTTAACGAGGAGTGGTTTTATTGAAACTTGTTTGGATGTGAAATTGTCCTTTGCTAACATATGACAATTGTTCTGCAAAGCTTCTGCGTGGTTGTGTTTGTTTGCTTGTATACAACAAAACTGTGCCATTTGACACAAAACCTAATAACTGAACACTGTAATGGTGCTGTTCAAGTCTGCTTGATCATTTTTCCTATTGTTTTAGAAATAGAATCGCTTTGTTCTAGGATACTGTGTGCAAGCATTCATCAAATAACCACTTTTCACATCAAATAACCACTTTTCACTTTTGTTTCATGTTTATTCTTGCTTTATTTTGTAAGCTGTTTGGAAGAGCGAGGAAGCTTTGTTAATCAATTTTTAGATGCTTTAAAATATCAGCTAATGTAATGGAGTATTATAAATAACGGCATAAAATCTAGAACAACTTACTGTAAAATATGAAGCATATTTATAGGTAAAATCACCCTAGTCAAAGTAAATTTAAAGCACATTTTTCAAAGTAGTGTTTTTACTGATGATGGATATGTTTGCTTGCTAAATAGTCCAATTTAGCAACTCAATGGTCTGGTAATCAACAAAGCAGCCTCATAAGATTCTACTGTATTGGTTCTGTGTCTTGATTTAGAAGTTGACTTCAATTACTAGATGGTAGATATAAGCAGAATGATATGTTGCTTATGTATAAACCCATTTTTAATAGCTAGTTAGCTTGATGGAGACATGAACTGAATTTTCTTAATATATTTGTTTTGGGGTTTTTGTACTTAAAATAATAGATGTTTTTGCATGGCTGTTGTAAAGTGCTATTTATGAAAACCCCTAGAAAAATTGAGGTTACAATTATAAAGCAGACGTGCAACAGATCTCACTAAGTGAGCAAACCAAACCTGCACACTGTCATTGCTAAAGTCTTAAGTGTAATAAAAAGTTGTTTTTCCTTGTGGCAGTGAGTTGTTTTCTGTCTGGGAACCCTGAGGTCGGCCTGGCAAGCTGAAGAGCGAGGACAGATGTTTTGCAGTGGTAATTTCCAGCTGGATTCTTGAACACATTGTGTTCTGTGGGCCACAGAACACAAACGGGGTAAAACTGAGTGCGCGCTTCAGCAGAGAGACTTGAGCAGCTCGTAGATAGCTGGGATTGCAGAGATGCTGTGAGAAAATATTCCTTGTGCTATCTGTAAAATTCAGATTAGGTAGCTGTTCTGAAGTGCTTCCTTTAAACTATTTGCTTTCAGAAAGTGCTACAGTCTAAGTAAATAACAATAATTCTTATTTCCCATCTCCTTATCAATTTTTTTACCAAAATGTTCTTGTGCAGTTTATCTAATCTCTTCAAGTGAACATGAAATGGTTGGTGTTGGCTTCCAAATTGAATTACAATCTTGGTTTCAAACTTAGGCTGATTAATCCTACGTTAGATTGTAATTATCAGCATTACCAGCACTAGGTGTAGTTGGGACCAGGCAAACAATAATAAATATATATTTATGTTAAATGTAACAGCAGAAGGAATTGGTGGATAGTAGAAGGAGAGGAAATGGAATAGATAGGATAGCTTAAATAAAAATGAAGAAATTGTATTCAAGAGCTTCATGGAGGTAAAGGATGATAAGGGGGAATAAAAATTGAGGTTTGAATTTTGACATTTTTATTGATCTGGGTAAGAATCCAGGTTCCCTCACCTCTAGAGAAGAGATGATTCATTTGGGCTTATGGTTTTGTTGAGAAACTCCTGTTTTACTTCATGTTATTGGAGGGATGATGACGATTCTTTTTTCCCTGCAGATCTGGTTTTTTCTGCAGTACTGGAAAAATGAATTTAATACAGTTGCCTGACCAGTTTCTTGTCTTTTGTGCTTACCTTTTCCTTTGTTTTCTGTCTTATTTGGGATGCAATGTATGATTGGCATATGAGAATAAACTGACATTAGATCTCAGAAGCTCTTTTCAGTTGTTAAACTTTGCCTTAATTTTTTTTTCAGACAAGTTTTACTTGTCTTGTCTCCATTAAATGCATTGTAGAGCAGGTGAACATAGTTTAGATATGATTCTCCTGTATATGTAAAATTTGAAATGGTTTCGAAGAACCTGTTGGGTAAAAAAAGCTACAGAAGCGTTTGAGAGTTGTTGATGGAACTATCATGTTAATAAGGATAGGCATAGGAAATTTTTTTTGTCATAGATGTTTATTCATGCTCAAATCTACTTCTCTTTTATTAGAAACTAGCCTTTCAGCGGTGTTGCTTTGGGGAAGAAAGTTTTCCGAAGTATGCAAAAACTGCGTTTCAGAGAGAAAAAACAAAATTGTAGCTTTCTTTTTTAGGATCAAGAAGAGGGGGAGGGAAAATAGTTTCCTTGTATTTGACTGTGCTGTTGGATGGAAGACAAAGCTCAGTCTCTCTTGCTGACTAATGTCATCATCAAGGCATTTTTTTCTCCCACAGAGCAATTTTGTCTCCATTGAGACCCCCACAGCCATTGGCAAGACCATGGCCTGAGATTAAATCTCACGCTTGGGTGAAATTCTAATGACTGTAATTGTTTCCTCTTTTTAAGTCTGTGGTCCCTTCATCAAAGGGTGGTGCGGAAATTATGCATTTATGTTGTAAAAAGAGAGGTCAGGATTACCTGAACCTGTGGTTGACTTGGGGGGATTCTGTGTCGTGTTCTGGCAGTGGTTATCCACGCTGACATTGCGGTGTGTGAAATGATTTAGAGAGTGGCTTAGAGTGCACGTGCAAAGTTCCAGTGTGGCACAGCTCCCCTCTGGCTCTGTGCTGGCACTGGCAGCAGCTCCTGTGCGCTGGTCACCTGCTGGGACAGGAGGGAAGAGGCAGCGAGCTGGGCTGAGGGAGGGTTCTGTCAATGATCCCGTGCAAAGGGCTCACCAGCAAGGGTAATTGTTAACCCTCACAGTGCTTATTGGAGGTGTTCAGCATCCTGAAGGATGGCACCAGTGTGGTGGTGCTGGTTGTGGAGGAACCCAGTGTGAGTGTGGATGTGCAAAGAATTGCAGACAGCTTTGTGGGGTAGATTGCCCATCCTGTAAAATGTGGAATGTACGTGTGCAGCGGTGTTGCTGCGTGATGGAAAGATTCGCTTGAGTGTTTTGTGTTATTTGGCTTTAGTGTGCAATTCTGTATGTACACAATTTTGGCAATGTACTGTCTCTTAATTCTAAAGAACTGTGCATTAGGTAGAAAGCTTTTTGAGTTTGTACTCTAATTTAAGCAATATCCTTTAAAGACGTCAAAAGAACTTACCAAGACTCATTTCATCAGAGAATACAGAAAATGGTTCAAATAGTACCTAATTTCAGGTTTCTAGGTTGCATTTAAAGACTAAAGAAATCCCAAAACATCATCATTCTTAAAAGCATTCAGTGTTAGAATCTTTCCTTGATCTCTGAAATTATGAGTATTCAGTTTAGAGTATTAAGAAAAAAACCAAAAAGCCACCAATTGTCAGCAGTTCTGTTCACTTAAGGGACTAGCTTTGGATATTTGACACTGAAACTGGCCCCTGTCTGGCTGTAATATAGATCAAATCATAAGATAATGTACCTAATTTTAAAAATTCCTAAAGTGTGAAAAGCAAGTTTTTACACTGAAATTACACCTGTTTGTTTATACATGTATAAATAAAGGAAATAATAAAACCATTGAAATAATAATTAATATTTATTCCTGTGTAGGGCTAAAAATTCAAAAGTCACAGGTCAGGCACCTCTCAAAAATTTTTTTTTAAGGAAGTCATTTTGTTCTTTGTATTTGCTTGCTGGTTGATCAGTTTTCACCCTGTGGGAGGAGCCATCATGGGTATTTTTTTCTCTGAGTGGATATTTCACCTGACTAACAGCTGAGATTCTCTCGTTATTTCGCACGCAGGGAGAAGGTTTTGGTGCTGGTGGTGTTTGCCCATGTGTTTGTAGCTGAGCTCTCCGTTTACTCTCCCTGCTGTGTGTTGCCATATCCAGCAGTGGTGGCTTTTTCTGTCTAAAACTGTTGAACTGCAGTTTCTTGTGGGAAGAGATTCACCTGTCTGTTGTGCTGCATAGTTCTTGTAAGGGAAATCCATAACAGAAGTGTATTTGGTTAAATTGAACTGCACCAAACTTGTGCAGAGAAAATACCTTTTCTGGTTAAGGGAACAAAAGAGTTTTAAACTGAAGCTAAATTCTATTAAAAAAAAAAACCAAACCCAAAAAACTAAAACAAGTGACTGAAAATTGAGTCTTTATGGAAAGTTTGTCTCAGAGGTGTTTTCATTTCTGAACTGTCTTCGCTAACAAATTATGTGGAGGCAGGTGTTTGGGAGTTCTTTTTATTGTATGTCCCTAAAGTTTCCTTTTTATTTTTCTTTTTTTTTTTTTTAAACTTTATTTACAGCATAAAATAGTTGATTATTCTACTAATAGCCAGCACTGCTTTTGTGTGGTTTAATGTTTTCTTTGTTGCAATTTAAAGCCAAACAAATCAAAGTGAAGATAAATTTAGCTGTCTATTTCTTTACTTACCCTGCACCAAGAAACCAGTGAGTCCTAAACTCACTATGTAAAAGAATGCTGTTTTTTTTTTAAGACTTGCCATCAGATTGCTGCAGTGGATGGAAGTTATTTTGGTCACTGTACTTGTTTCTTTTTCCTTTGCATTGTAAAGATATTTATTTTTCTCTCATTAAGAAAATGGTGGAATGTAGCTCGGAAGAGAATAGATCACACAGAAAGTGATGTCAGGTTTATGGAATTTCTTGTTATGTTCTTGTATATAATTGAGTCAATCCTTGGTAAAACCAGAAATTACTAATGTGAAATTTAAATTAATTGACAGTATCCTTTCAAGGCTTGTGTACTGTTTTAAATTTTTTTGCAGTAACTTAGGAGCTCTTGTAAGAACAGTTGGGATGAAATAGTTTCAAGAATCTTTGAGGTGAAGCTGTCTAGTGTTTATTTTAGTAAATACTAAACAGTAACCCCTTTCTTTTGGAAAGCTAACAATTTTGTAGCATCTCAAGAGTCCCTGTATTAACTGTTGTTATTGGATGGTGAAAATTTTCAAGATGACACAATGAAATCATCAAAATGCACTCATTTTGTGGATGTTGTTACACTATTTAGCAGCTTTATGTCAAAGAGTTGTACTTTTGTCCCAGTTCCTCTTTATGCAGTGCTTGCTGAGATGCAGAATAACTAAGTTCTGTGAATGAAAAATCAGTTTTTGCTAAGAGGATGCTAAAGTGGAGTCTGATGTTCTCTAACAATAACAAATTAAGTTCTGTGTCAGAAGCATCATACAGTATAGATGGAGTCAGAGCAGCCAAGGTGAGCTCAGCTGCAAGAAACTGTTTGAGAAGCTATCATAAGAGTAGAATTGTGTGGTTAAGTCATGATGGAAATATGGGATGCTTGGGCATAGTCTATAAGTGGCAAGTGTGATTTTTCTAATAGATCAGCAAAATATCAAGCCAGTTTTTCAAAGTTAAATACATTTTGGAAAATATGTTTTTCTGCTAAGTGGTAACAATTGTTGTGAAATACTTTAAATGCGTGAGTTGTAATCTCTTTCTATTTCAGTTAGCTCTGAGCACCCAAAAAAATTGAGCTTTAATCACCAAGGCTGTATTCTTTCCTGGTGATTTCAAGATTTCATTAAGGAGTGATTAGTGCTCTTCAATTATGCATTCATTTACCTTCTTGGTGCATTTACAGTTAGAGATAGTGTTGGTTTATTGAATTTGGGTGATGCCAAACAGTTTCAGCAGATTTTTTTTTTCCTGTCATATAAGAACACGGAAGAAAGCATAATAATAATAGCTTTGGCCTAATTTTACATGATAATCTTATCTGATTTTTATGAGGAGAAAAAAGGGAAAAAAATGAGGCTTGGGTGATTGTTGTTTGCTTTTTCCCACTGCTGTGGACTTTTAGAATTCCTTCCTGAAGTCCATCTTCATAGGCTTTGTCTGCAGAATATCAGTGGTGTGCCTCTTTCAGCTGCAGGGGAATAAGCTCTGTAGCAGGCATGTGGAAGCTTAGAATAGATTTTTCGCTATGTTCATAAGCTGGCAGTTCCAGAAATGAATTGAAAGATCTGATTTACCTAAAAGGATGTCAAGGAGGAAGGCTAAGAGGAGGGACAATGTAGTGTGAAATGGGATTGAGAACCAAGTTCTTGATGTTTGTATGGTGACCTTGCCTGTATGAATAAGAGGGAAAAGAAAAGGATCCTGGTACTTTTAAAAACTGCCCTTGTTTGTTCTGTATCATAACTGGGGTTAAATTTAAGTGGGCACTGTTGGACTGAGGCTTACAGTGGTTTGTGGCAGGAGGAGTTGGGTTGCTGATAATCCATGTTGCTTCACTTCTGTTTGTTTCATGTTTTCTGTTTACATGTTTTAAAGTTATCTGATCGGTTTGCTTCCAGATTTAACAGTATCCAAGCCTGAGTTCCAGTTTATTAACACAGCTGCAGTGAAATAGGCTGCTCTGCCTGCCCAGTGCTGCTGCAGAGGGAAGAGATTGATGCTGCTCTCTTGGGACTGAGAACTTCAAAGCTTTCTTTATGCTGGTAAAACCCTTCCTAAAACTTGTGTACTTTGAGATGTTGTGATTCAATTTTCCATGGACCAGCCAAGAATCTAGGTCCTGGAGAGAGGCAAATCTTCTCATTGTACACTGAATTATTTTTTTTCTGAGTAACAGAAAACATTAGGTATGTTTAAAACATGGTGATTACAGATGAGAAAACTTTTGTAAAAACTTTTTTCCCTCTCTTGGTGTGTCGGGTCTCTCTCCAGCCCCAATAAGTACCTTGCTTTTAACAGGACACTAGAAGTAAAAATCATATAAGCAGATGCTATTATTACTTTATTAAGGGAGGAAAAAAATTAAATATCCGTTTCTATGATTATTTGATTTTTTTCTTTTCTGTGTACACTAGTCATTAGATAATTTCATTTTATGTACCTACATACCTTTTTTTTCTCTTTATATGCTTTATTTCAATGTTATATTTTTACAAAATGGCAAGATAATTTTTTCCTCAAAAGCAAATTAACTCTGACATTTTAAACATAATTAATAAAAATAATTTATTGGAAGTACTTTAAGGAAATCTTCTAACAAAATTTAATTTAAGTCTACAGTAAATTGTCAGTAAGAATCTACTTAATAAAGTTCCGTTGTATTTCTCTTCCATTATTATTATACGATTCTTCAACAGCAGTTGTCTCCAGTTTGATGCAAAGGCCAGAGTGGTTAGATAACAAGTATATTTACTTAAGGTCATTTGAAATTAAATTCTCATTCTGAGTTTTCCGTCCCTTGTTCTGTAATTCTAGTTCTTACTGTCAGGAAGTTCAATTTAGAATCCATTGTGCTCTATGAGTCTACAAGATATGAAAAGAAGACTTAACAAAATGTGAAAATCAATAATTAAAATAATAAAAAAGGCTCGAACAAGGCAAGAGCATCCAAGAAGGGGTTTTGAGAAAGTGAAGTGTGTAATCTTTAAGTATTCTTTGTGTCCTTGATATGCTTTTGATCCTGTTTTGTATTCATGTTTAGGAATTTCTTCTCTTAGTCACAGAGGTTAGATTAGCAAGGGCAGATGGCTTTACTGGACTTCTGGGCACTTCTTTTCCAGAACCCCATCTGAGTTAGAGGGTGATGGCTCAGTGCCTGCACTTGCTGCTCTTTGGGTTTTTCTGAGACTGGTGTTATCTTCCAATGTGCAGTAAAATGCCAATTTACTGTTACAGCTTTGGAGTTAGCAGCATTAGTGCCTTGTTCTCCATGTTGTTTTCTTGTTTATCCAGGATTCTTGTTTGTTGCTGATTTTGAGTGAATAACTTGAGCAGTGCCAGCATTCCTGGGAGCTGGTCACATGAGTCTGGCAGAGCAATGTGTATTCTGAGCAGGCTTTTGTTTTCTGTAGACTTTCTTCCCACTTCCCTGAGGATGCTGTCAGCCTTTGTTTTAACTTGAAAATTTAAATTTCGATTTGTGAAGGGAAAAAAAGTGGTTTTTAATGATGAAATGAAACAGGAGGGTGAGTGTAATGCAAATCTGGGAGACCTGCTGTGCTTGGCTTATGATGATCCTCCTTTGTCACAGTTCTGTTCTTGTTGAAGGTTTTGAGTTTGAGTAATGTTTTGCTTAACCCACAGGTGCTGCTGCTCACAAACTCAGCTTACAGAAACTGCCACTACTGCTTGTAAAATCCTTGTTCCTTTGTGACAACACTTGTATTTTATTCAGTTGTTCACTCATCCTAGAGGAAATGCTGGAAGGACTTGCTCTGAATTATACTGAAATATCTATGATTAGATAATCATGTTCTGGTTTATACAGTGTTTGAGCTGTCTTATGAAATTGCTGTGTAGGATTGTGTTGAACTACTTCACTTTTGGAAATTCTTCAAAATACATAATTGAAAACTTTTTTCGTATTATTTATGAGGGCTTTTAGAGATAAAGGGCCTGGTTTTGTATGGTAATGGTTTCTGTATGTTCACAAAGATCTATGCTTTTCTAAATATAAAACTTGAAACAATAAAATTAACATGGTTGTGTCAGAGATTAAAACACTTTCATTATTTTAGGAAGTAAGAGGTCTAAATTTAAATTTAGTCTGTGAGCTTTGTAAACATAGGGCCTTGTTTTGTGTTTATCTGTGAGGTGCCATGCACATTTGCAGCTTTGTAGAAGTACCAGTTCAGTGCCCAGCTGGGTGTTCTGAATCCGTGAAGCATTGTAGGAAAGAACTCAGTAAGGGAGACTGCAGGATTAAGGTCCAAACCTGTATGAAGTCAGACCAGGTCTGTATCTTGCTCCTTAGCTGTAAAGGTTCATTCAGATGAATATCTAATTTTAAATAATAAACTATATAATTAAAAGCATTTTAAGTATTTATTTTTAGACTAATATTCAACCAGTAAAATTTGGAATATCTTTATGGCACTCACTCTGCTGTAAAATTTTTTTGAAGAAGTCATCTGGCTATAAATCATGATAACTTAGATTTTTCACCTTGCCTCCTATTAGTACTACGGAAAACATTTACTCAGGCATTGCTACTGTCTCTTATCTCAGTGTGATTATAGATCATTAAATTCCAGCCCCTCTTAACACAGTATAAATTCTAATCTTGGCAAGTATTGTGCCTTAATTTAGTAATTAAACTTAGCATGGCTTTTCTCCTTTACAATGAGTATCACCTTTTAATTTATAAATTTATATTTATAAAACATAAATATTTTATTTTTTATTATTTAAATGGAGAATGTAATAACGTGAAACACAAATGCCATACACCTTGCAATTTCTGGAGTGCTTTGTGGTGTTGGCAGTTTAGATAGCATATCCACATGATATAGTTTTTGTCCTGAAGTACTGGGATGTGAAATTTACATGCTTGTTGACCCCTTGGGACTGCTCTGAAATGAGGTGTGTATCTTGTGCAATCCTAGTCAGCAAAAATTTAAATAGAAATAAATACCCTGTTAGAAGCCCTTATGCTGGCCTGGCAGGAGGTATGAAATAGTACCCTGTGCTTGATAATGGCCTCAGAAAGGTCTCTCTGGTGTGACTTAGTGGAGTGACAAACTATGCAGAATGCTTGCTATATTCATGATTAGATAGTGAATCGTTGGGCAGGGCCTGATGTCTGCCATGGACTGAAGGCCAGAGAACTAAATACAAAATAAATCTTTTAATGAAATTTGAGTGGTGAATCCAATTTATCTTTTAAGACAAACAGAAGTTACAGCCTTTGTGTACAAACATGGAAAACTCTGTTAAAGTAAACTGAGAATAAACTAATAGATCACTGTTTTGACTGTGGTTTTCAAGTGATAAATTTGTGGTGATTTTTGCATATAAAAACTTCCCTTGGTAGTTCAGTATAAAGTCTTAAAATCTGAGCCAGATGAATGTAATGTCAACATTAACTCTTCAGCTACCCTTCTGCTGAAATTTGTAAGGTAGCAAAGCACCTAATATTTAGCATTGGCAGCAAGTCAGGGTAACTGACTGCTGCCTGGAATGTGTGCAGAAAATTTGTTTTCCAAACTATTGCTTGTTTACTTTGGCTCTAATTACCTGTGCATACTGCAGAGAATAGAAGTATTCTGTTTCTCAGAACTGGCATCCTTAAGGTGTTTGGGACTGATTTGTTTGAGATGTCTTTCTGCATGCTGCACTGCTATAGCTGTGTAGTGATGTGGGTGCTTGAAATAAAGATTGACATAAAAACTGAGATTGTTTTTGGTATGTCTTTCTTGAGAACTACCTACTTTTTGGACATGAAACTATTTTTCATCCTTGATCCAACTACTGTTCTTGTAAAGATTGTAATTCTTGCTGGTGTTTGGAGATGGTGAAGGTTTGGAAGTTAGAGTGGTAGTGCTATAGAAGTCTCACAGAGTTTTGTATTGTGACATCGAATTTATTTCCTGGTTTGCATGTGTGGAGTTGTATGTTGAAATATAAGGCACAAGAAGTAACCTAATTGTTCTCTCTTTGTATTTCCATGTGTTTATGTTCTGCAGCTGAAATACAGCACAACAGTTTTCTGCATTACTGTCACAGAAATCCAAAAACTTGCATCAAAATTGGGGCTCACCATGCTCCAATGTACAGAAGACTCTAAGGCAAAATGTAACATAGTCCTGGTGACTTGAGGTAGTCGTCTTCCAAATTCCCACTGGGTATTAGTAACTCTTCTTCTCGTTCTACTTTGACCTGCTTAAGAGAAGCAAAGCTGTTAGTTGAGTGTGTGAAAGGGATATGTGTAAGAGATTTTAACTGATGTAGGCATATTTATTCCTGTTAGTTTTAGGGGTATTCTTCTTTGTTCCTTCTTGTGCCCCTCCATTTAGTTCTCAGCTGTAGTGAGATTTGCCCTTGTTTGATTGGCAAATGTTCAAACTCTCTCCACAGCATTCTGGTATTAGTAACTCTTTGCAGCCTCGGTGTCGCTTTGCAGCCGTGCACCACGTTTGGTTTTTTTGGGCAAGTCCTGACTCCTGGTCAGAGCTGGGGCTCTCTGAGAGGAGCTTCCTGACCCTTTGTACAGTACCCGCCTCGCGGGCCGGCGCTGGAGCCGTTGGCTGGAATGCGTGTCTAACGCGATCCACTCGGACCTCAGTTCCATTCCATAATGTTAGCTTTAATTGGCTGGTTTTAAACTTTCATGTACAATTTGGTTGTACACGGTAAATTACCACCCTCTTCGCCTTTTCCTAAGAGCACAAAAGTAGAATCCAGACTCTGCTTTCCTGGGCTGCCTTTTGGGATTGCCCTTGAGCCCTTTTAGGGCCAGCACTCGTGCATAGTGTTTCTGTCCAGAGGACACTTTTTTCCTAGTGGTTTTTGTATGTGATCTGTTTCTTTTTTTTTTTTTTTTTAACCTCTAATCTTCCTAAGACTGTGCCTTTTAAACATTGTGTTGTATTTTTGAACTAAGTTCTGCATTTGGAAGTTTAAAAAGAGTTAATACTTCTTTCCCAAAGAAGTGTCTCTGGTTTAATAACTGTTACCTAAATCTTTTAGTTACTTTATTTNTTTTTCTAGGGGTTTTTTTGGTTGATTTTTTGTTTTTTTTTTTTTTTTTTTTAACCTCTAATCTTCCTAAGACTGTGCCTTTTAAACATTGTGTTGTATTTTTGAACTAAGTTCTGCATTTGGAAGTTTAAAAAGAGTTAATACTTCTTTCCCAAAGAAGTGTCTCTGGTTTAATAACTGTTACCTAAATCTTTTAGTTACTTTATTTGAATACAGGAGGACTTCAGGGCAGTGTCAATAATATAACCAAGGCTGGTCTTTACTATGTAAGAATGCCTTTGTAGGTGCCTCTGAAGTGTCAGAATGTGTGGTGTGGGCAGAATGAGAGTCTGTTACTCTACAGGTTTCATCTAGGCTTAAATGCTTAGTCAGAGCATCACCAGAGCTATTTTTGAGAAAGAGGGGTAGTTGAGTTACATGAGGAAAAAAAATTTGCAGTACTGCGTACAAAACAAATTTTGCAGTTCAAACTCAAAACAGTGATGAGTCTCTTGTTTCTACTTGGTATGAATGAGGTAAAACAAAGCCTGTCTTTATTCTCCACATCAGGCTTACGAGCTCATGTTTCGGCTTTTCCTTTCCCCTCCCTTTCTGACGTGGGCTCTTGTCTTTTTTTTTTCTTTGCTAAACAGACAGTAACTCTCCACAATATTTTTAATCTCAACAAGATGTCCAGTGGCTGATGATGCAAAAGTGTTGCATCAACAAAGAGGGGATGATAGCTGGAGCATTCCAGGTTTGACATTTTTGGCTGAGGAGCCGTGTATTGTGGCCACTGATTCCTCCCGGCACAGCATGCCTGCTTTGGGCAGGAGACTACTTTTCATTGACTCCTGTTGTGTGGCTCCCTGCTCCTTATTTTAGGCTTCCCCAAGAAGTTATGACTGGGAGTTTCATGGTTTTAGATGAAAGGGCCTGTTGTCTTACTGAATTATCTCCTTTCTGTCTATATTTAAAGCAAAGTTGGCAGGTAAAAAAAAAAATACAATAAAACAAAAGCTCTCTTATGGTAATATCTGAGCCTAGATTAGAATAAAAGTGAAAGAGTGATTTAATGTGTTTTTTATTCACGTATGTTTGTTGGGGCTGCTTTCTTACCTGTAGTCCATTAGAACCCAGCAGTAGAACTGACCCCATTGCATTGACCATAAGATGGATTCCTGGGCCTTGGTGGGATCTAACCCACAAAACTTTTTCCACTGAAATAAATCAGGAGAAGTATTAGATTATTTGGAATAGAAAAAATAATATTATGGAATTTAAAAGTAATACACATTTGTAATCATGGATATTGAGTAGCCACGTAGTGTGCAAGTGCTTGTACTCCTAAATTTGAGAGAAAAATTACTTTAAAGCCTAAAAGAAACATTTTCAAATTTTTAATGCTCTAGTGCAAAATTATAAGGTAATGGCATTTTTTGCTGACTAAAGGGAACCCAACTCATGAAACTTTTCATTCACTCAAAGTATAGCCAGTGCTTTTAAAAAGTAAAGACTTAAGAACTTCCTCATGACAGCTAAACTTCTTGAAACCATATAAAAATCTGCTTATACCACAATTCAGCCTTACAGAATTGGTTTTATTGTGTGAAGAACCTATCAGAAATTGATTGATAAGCTTGTTTTTCCCTAGACGTGCCTGTTTGTTATGTACGACTGTTCTTGTTTGTAGTCTGTTTTCCTTCACAGTGTAAAACCTTCAGCCGTCTCTGCAGCTGTCTTACACTGTTTCCATCAGGTAATACTTCCAATCATGAAGTTGTCCCCAATTTAATAAAAGTAAGGTGGGATAATTTGTTGACTGCTACCTAAAAGCGTCATTAACCATTGCAAGAAGGGAGAATTAGGATGTGGGTTTGGTGTCTTTTTTTTTTTCTTTTTTGGCAAGTCTTATTTTTGATGCATAGGCAGTTCTGTCGCCAGCCAGTCCAGCATGCAGAGACTCTCCCCTCCACCATAAAACAATGAGCACATTCAGGCACAACTAGTGTTTTCAGTTATTAAAAAACGGAGCCGTCTGTCTCTGCTTGTGACTTTAATCTTTAAGCCTTTATTCCCTGTACCCCACCCCCTCTTTCTTTCCCCAACCTTTTGTTTGTGAAGTGCAGAGCTACAGGATATGTGGGCCTGGAGTTTCTGAATGTATTGTGCATTCCCCTGGCAATTACAGATGTTTATAACCCTGACTGATGTTATTTCAGTATTGTGGAGGGTGAACAGAAAATTAAAGAGTGTATTTTTCATTGCCCCTAGGAATCTTTAATTCTATTTTATTGAGAGGAGATGAAAAAAAGAAAAAAGCAAAATGTAAACTCTTAATTTTTTTTTTAAATCTTCTTTTGCATTCTCAGATGAAGCACATTTGAGAGCTGTGCAGTAATATCTTCCCATACTCTACCATAATTCTTCTGTTAGGACAGTGTGTTGCATGCCATGTTGTAAAAATGTAATAGGACTGGATTTTAATACAAAAGAAACTCCTTAATGTAGGGTGCAAGACTTTTGCTTGTTTTATTTAAAAGACAGAGACATGTAGCTTAGGACTTGTCATGATTTAAGAGTAGAATCACTTTTTTTCAGCTTTGTACAGAACACTGTTTTTTTGTAGAAGTGATTCAGAATCTGATGAGTTGGAGTTTTACTTTTGGGCTTGGTGTCTTGGTGACAGAATTGTTTAAGAAAATTTATTTTTGGTAGTCTTGTAGAAATATGCTCTTGATCTGTACAAGGTTTTAAATCAATTTCTTACTGGTGGTGGTTGAGCTATCTAAAGCTGCAGGTGCACTATAAGATTGGTGTCCTTGAATTGACAGAGGGGTGGAGAGAAGAGAATCCTGTAGCAAATCTCTGTGATTAAGGTGATAATTTGTGTGTTTCTTGGAGACTCCAGTGCATTCCATGATTTTCAGAGTAGTTGACCTAAAACATTGAATTTAAGTAGAGAAAAGTTAATTGGAGTCAAGAATTTCAAGGTGGTTCAGCAGTATCTCTCAGGGAGAACTTTAATATCTATACCTGCCTTCAACTGCATGCAAACTGCTGTTTATAGGTTTTAGAGTTGCATATCTAAGTGTATATTCAGGTCTGTCTGCCTGTGTGATGGTCCTTATCTCCAGTGACTGCTGCATGGAACTTTTCTTCAGACTGATCTTTCAAAGATAAGGCAGAAGTGTGAACAAGAATTTACAGTGAGATATCCTTTGGCTAGGCAGAACTTGAAGGAGTTAACACAAAAGATAGCAAAAAAGTCTCCTTGTAATATTAAACTCCATCTAATATTAAACTGATAAAAATTTACTTAAAGAAATTCTAATGTGTTCCAAGATGTTTATAATTCAGTAATTCTCCAAAGCATCCCGAGGGAGGCAATAGATGCAGTGTAGTAACAGTTTTCCAGCCCTCTGGGAAGGAAAAAAACAACTAGCATAGCACATTCTTTTTATCCTGAGATAAACAAGTACTTAAGTTGTGCATTGGTGGTGTAAGGATTTCTGAGATGTGCTGGTTCTCTTTGTGGTACAACATGGGGGCATGGGTGTGATCGAATCCTAGATATGCTAATGGAAAGTTTCCATCTTGTACAAATGTTAAAAGAATGTGAAAAGTTGAAGAGCTGAGTGTGAAGTAGTACTGATAGAGAACAGAATTTATAGAAACTTTGTAGTTACTGTTCATGAGGAACTGTTCATGGTTTTGCCCCCTGTGAGTCCGGTGCTGGGCTTGTATGTAATGGTAGATTCAAAAATGGTAGATTCACAGAAGTATGAACACACTGGTTAGGAAACATTTCAGTTGATCTGTTCTTGGAAATCAGAGTGTTAAATTGTCTGAAAAGCTAGTACAGGAGTTCACTTCCTGAAACAGCTTGCTTCTTTTGAGGGAAAATGTGTACGCTGGTGGCTGTTTATGTGCTTCTCTCTCTGAAACCATCTTGGAAAATAGATCAAGTTATTCCAGTAATTTTTGTACTGCTTGTCTATTTCCAGTATAAACCTTGTTTTGCATGACTTCTCATTCGTAGTGAAGGGCATACTGGTATAGGCTGCTGTCAGCTCTGGCCTGAGCATCCTGTAGTATCAGGGAGGCAGCAGGAATTTCCATGGTTGTAGGTACCACAGAGGCTTTCACTCAGTATTTGTCTGCACACTCCACTTAGTGGAGAAACCTCAGGTGCAGCATTCTTGAAGCTGGGAGTAATTTGTTTCTGTGTGGTGTGAACTGAGTCATTAGAGATGGAGCAGAAGGCTCGAGATGTGTGGAAGTCAGTCAGAACTGGAGGTGGGCTCGTGTCCTCACTGGTGCAGGTTCAGTGCCTTTGCAGTTCTTCCAGATGTTTGATTCTTTTTATACTGCTAAGCTACTATTTTCTCTTTCATGTCTTGGAAATAGCTTTAAAGATGGTCTCTGTAATCTCTGAAAGATGCAAAGGACAGAATGGTCATACTTATATTTTTTGCAACATATTTAACATGATCACATGCAAATATAACTACTTTTTTTTTTTTCCTTGAAACTTGGCAGAAGATCGTCTAGAGAGCAAACATAAAGCTGATATGGGTCAAGTCTATAAAAAGGGTATTTTTTTTATTCTTGGTCCTCTGACCTGTTTGCTTTTCAGTGTTTACAGTAAAGACTTTATGGACCATCAGGGACCGTTTATGGTCACTATGTATGGCCCAAGTGTAATGTTACCTTACATTTAACCCTTCAGAGCAGTGCAAAAACACACGTGGCCTTGATACCAAAACAAAATACCTCTGAATAACAAGTCTGAAACTTGAACTAATCATTCGTTAGGCACTAGGAAAGCTACTAGAACCCTGAGCATGCAATGTCATCTCAGGAGGTCAAAGCAGGGTTTTACAAGTATCCATTTTCCATTTTTTTTACTTTGCATTTTTTTTCCTGAAGCATGAACATAAGTGTTGATTTCTTACACGACTTATGGTCACATTGTTTCAGAAGCCTTATTTTATGAACTAAACAACTTCAGGCAAAGCAGGACACCTCATTGCCAGAGTCTTAAGTTTGGGTTTGATATGAATTGATGAAATTACAGGTGCCATTTATGTATGACAGTTGGGAACTTATAAATATTGAAATAGTCTGAAATGTTTTATAGCCTGAATTCCAAAGTGTGAAACTGAACTTTTTTTCTGCTAGGTGTAATATAGGCAGATAGTGCAAAAAACAGACAAACAAAATACCACCAAACACCCTTGGACAAACCAAGTTTACTACTTGGATAGTAATAACCCAGTTGGTTTGTTCTGCTTTCTTTTGCTTTCAAGTCTATGAAGTAATAGTTTTTCTTACTATATGCCACAGACTGTACTCCATGGCTGATGAGCAGTATAATGACAGTCAGTCTAAAATGCTAAGTAACTTCATTGTAGTTTTGTGCAGTATCCTAAATATTTAACTTCTCAGCTTTTTCTGGTGTCTGTATTTGCATATGCATATATATGAATGACACTTTAAAAAGTTAATGTTTGCTAACTAATTCACAATTTATGCACTTTTGACTTCAAGCCAAGAAAGAAATTAATGCAGCTGAAATACCATGGTGTTGAGTAATTCAGCAAATGCTACCTTTTTTTGTAGCAGTCATCTGTGTCTACTCAGAATGATTGTTGCTCTTCCAAGATATGTAGGCTTTTTTAAACTGTACCATAGTTTATGTTTTCAGCATTAAAATAAGTAGAGGTCTGTTCTGGACTCTGTCCAGTTTGTGCCCTGTCAATACAGAAATTCAGATCTAGCAATAGGTAATGTTACAGAAAAGACTTTCATACATATGGAAGGAGGATGACGTCTTCTCTCACATGGTGCTTTACCTCCATTTTTACACATGCTATGTATTACATGGCATTTCATGTTACAAGGCAAAGATTGTTTGCTTTGCTCTCCCCTCATTGTCTACAGTATTTTCATTCAGGATGATTTTCTGGTTTTTGAAAGAAATATTTATTTAAAGAACAGAACTTTAAATGCCAGACCCTAATAGTCACTCATCTGGTTTGCTACATTTTCTTTGGAAATAATAGAAATTATTGTTTTTGAGGGACTAGCAAAGTGAGTAATGGAATCAAGTATCCCTTTCTTTAAGTTTCATCCTAATACCTCTTACACAGGATAAAATCATAAATGTTTTATTAAATAATGAAGCTTCATCTAGCTAGGTGTGCTTTAAAATCTTAATTGTGTAAATATCAAAGCTGTATTTTTATTTCTCTAAAGACAAATTGTATTTAGCAGCACTGAATTTGAATTGTGTTGCTTAAAATTATATAATTGATTGTGTCCTTTTATTAGAGGTGTTTTATTTCCCTTCTTTCGCTCAACTTTGTTTGCTTTTGTCCCTGTGTGCTGTTCACAGATTTTTCTTTTTGAAGGACCTAACTGCATTTGTCGTTTTCTTTTCTGAAACTACTTTGATTCCTTTTCCTGAAAGTGACCAGATCAAAATGCAGTATTTTATTTCAGTATTATGTTGTATATAGGCAAACTCTAATACTTACCTTTCTTTGCTGCTTCTAAACTGAAAGCATTTTTGTATTGAACAGCATATAATGGCTGTATCTTTTCAGAATTTTCTGAAGTAATTGCACTAGTTTTGTGTATATACACATGTACTTAAGTTTCTTTCAATTCTTCCTAACAATATGTGGACTGTTTATTCAGCTTTAAGTTTCTCTGTAGTTCCTCAGGCTGTTGTTCAGTAAACCCCTTGGCCTGCAGCAGTGCCTTGTCCATAGAAACAGGAGCTTTGCTTTGCTCTTTCTCTTTTTACCTTTGCAGCTCTTGGCTGTTTGCTCCTGCTGCCTTGCTTGTGCCAGCTCTGCCTCTCCCTGCAGTGCTGCAGGAGCTGGGTCACCTCCAGTCTCAGGGAGAGCTCTCTGCTGTGGCTGGGTTGAACTGACTGGTCTGAGCTTCAACTGTGCCTTGCATCAGACCCTCCATAAGCTGTGGGAGGACTAAATAAACACAGTGTTGGGGAAGTGTAACTGGGAGCAGAACTTCCCAGCTCTTGGAGCTGCAGCTTCTGTGACCAGATGTACTTCCTCACTTCTGTCACTGCTGTACTCCACTGACAGCTGCTGCTGGATTGCTGCCTATGTACAGGTAGTGATCAGCACAATAACAAAGTGTGTGATTGCCCTGGCTTGAAACTACATGGGTAAAATTGCCTTTTTCCCTTGCATGTTGTGCCTTTACAATGGAAGTGAAGGATATTAGTCACAGCCTTTCCTTGGCTGGAGAAGGATGTGTCCTTGGCAGTGGCCATTATTTGTGCTACTCTGCTTATGTCAGGCTGGGAGGAGGTGAGGGGTAGTTAGGTTCCATTTGTGTTGGGGAGAGGACAAGTATAGGAAGTTAATTTGTCACCTAAATTAAAAAAGTTCATAGCAATCTCGCTTTACTAGTGAATTTCTGTTTGGAGATCTTTGGAGGGAGATTTCTCTATAATTTTACGTGTTTTTTTTACACAACTACATGTAATTTTAATGTGTGAATTCAGTCAGATTGCAATAGGAACATCCTGTTTTGCCTTGTTTAAGTATAGTCTTTCTTCCATAAGTGGTGGAAACTACCAAAGTGCTCAGACATTTCTCAGACTTGTGCTTCTGGTCTTCCTCTGAAGAGGCTGAAGATGATGTGGGCTTCCTTACATTCTGTAAATCCTTGCAAAGGATCTCTTGATAACTTACTTTCTTCCTGTGTTGTTCTTCGTTTTTTTGAGTGCTTTCACTTTAAGGTTTGTTTGATTTCCACCCCCCCCCAATAAATCATCCATTTCATATAAGCTTAATCCTGTGTACATATTGCAGTAGCTAGACCAGCATGTAATAAATTATTGGAAGATATTCCTCAGTCTTAGCATGACCTTCATAGAGGCTTTATCAGGTTTGTTTGTGCTACTTCAGCATGGCTGATCAAGCTTATTGACATACTCTAATCATTACAAGCATTTCCTCCCTTTGAAGAACACAGACTTGTTTCTGACACGTAGTTAGAACTTACTCAAACAAGATAGATCCTTGGATAACTTGACAAAGGAGATGGTAGAGCATTTGTGCCTTTATCCTCTTCAGAACAATATGGCACACTGTTTCTTCTGGCAGGTGAAGTATAAAGTGTATTCAGGGGGATTCTTGTTTGATGTCTTTTGCAAAAAACCCTTTTATTTCTTATAAGGAGTACCACCTACTACTTGTAGTTGAGTTGAACTCACGTTTATAAATAAATAACTGTAATAGATGCGTTATTTGACATAAAAGAAATGGACTTCTTGCAATTAGGCCCTTTTGGCCACACTGCTTTCCCTTTCTAGCTCTCTGTTACAGACCAACCATAGTGGCTGGTTTTCATCTGGAGAGAATTCATGCAATGACATAATACTTCTAATTTTAAGCTTTACTGTGCACTCAGAAATGTTGTGGGTTGCCAGTCTGATGTTTTCTATCAGATGTTACAAATGATCCAGTTTGAAGCTGCACAGCTCCCTGTTTGTGCTCTGAGCTGCTGATGGCCTGCTTCTGAAATGATGGTGGGATGCTTGAACTCCATGAATTCCTTTTCTAAGTGTTTCCACAGGAGTTGTATCAGTTTTGATCCACGATTTGCATTGCTTTGTAGGTTTCTTCATGGTTAATGCATGTTCCCCAGTTAAGTGCATGCCTCTCCCTGCCTCACGCCTCCTATTTCTGTTTGAATTTTGGGGGATTCCATATCCTGTAAAGCATCTTCCTTATTCATCACAGTGCCTCCCCTAAGGTAACTAGCAAAATCCTGTGTGAATTGTAACATCTCTCAGGGTGCAACTGTATATGAAAACAGGGAATAATTTAGTTGTTTCTGAATAAAGTTTCTTAACAAAAAAAAAAGTAGCGGGAGGGGGCTGTGAAAGAGGAAGTTGGATACTCACTGCATGATATAGACAATATTTCCTGAGACAGGAGATACTAACCTCAAAGAATTTGAAATAAAACATTGATTTAATTTTTTCTTTTTTTTTTTGAAAGTGGAATAGAGGAGGTAAAAATGGTAGAATAGTTGGTCTTTTTATCCTGTGTGCAGATGAAATTGATTAAACCTTAAAAACTCGCCTCAGTCCACCCGGTTTATTAATTGAAGAATTTCCTCTTCCCCAGAATGGGAAGTGCACATTAAAACAGAGCTTTGCCCTTGAGTAGCAATGATACTTGAGAACGGTACATTTTCTACAATCCTATTTTCTCTTCTATACTAGAGGAAATCCTAACATGGTAAAAAGCATATTTGAAAAAAAAAAAGTATGTTTAAGGAAGTCCTCTTTCATTTCCTTGTAGAGCATGAAATCAAATTATAGCCCATGCCCCACAATTATTTTATTTTTACATTTCAAATTCCATTTTCTGCTTCCTTTTGCTGCCTGTGAACAAGAGTTGTACTGTTTGTGCAAAGTCAGCTAAAAAGATTACCACGAACAGGACAGGACACAGTAGCTTAAAGAAGCCACCACTCAGAATCTGTGCCTGTTTTCCATGTTTATGTGGCATGCAAAACCTCCCCTCTGTTCACACAGGGACCTGATCCCCTCTTCCTCCTTCTGCTCACCAGGATTTACCTTTTGAAACCAAGTCAGCTTTATATTGGTGTGTTACTGGGAATCTAATGCAATATAGTTATGCTTGCCAAAACAATACAGCTTAAAAATGCTCTCTTATTCTTGATCTACATTTGATAAAAAACAAACTGAGATTCTGCTTATTTATTGAAAATGCTTTTTGGGTGAGCTTTTCAGTAAGGAACTGGTAGCTAATTGAGTGCTTGGAGATTATAACTGGATGATTCTGAAAGTGGGCTCAGTGCATGTATAATAAAATAGTAATACATTCTTGGAACTGATAAACTAATACATGAGGCTGAAGTGTTTGTTTTCCTAGATCTAATAATGTAATCTTTTTCTGAATTAGTGTTATAATATTATACTTTGCTGTAGGGACAGGGCTCAGTCTGGGAGTTTGGGTATAAAATTTACAAGCATGCAGCAGACTGCACAAATGGAAGGTGTTTTGAGTTCATGTACATGCAGAACTGCAATAGCCTCTGTGGCTGAGGTTGAAGGAGGTTTGTTATTAAGATGTAATGTTCTGGTGCAGAATAAAACATGGCAATTATAGTGCTTCACTGTTTTTGAAAATGCATCTGATGTCTTGGGTACTCCCGTGGTGTTTCCCTGTGAGCGCTGGTTTAGGAGCTGGTTGTTGCTGGTTGTTGTGTGACCCTAAGCACATTTATGGGGAGTGAATTTGATGGAGGGGATGACGGTCTGCAGCTGTGTTGCCTGGAACTCTGGGTAGGCTTTTTTTTCCTATGTCAGCAAAGGTTTGAAGATATATTATACTAAATAGTGCAAATATAGAGAAGGCAGTGAATTTTCTCCTAAAGATTGAAAGTTCATCAATACATACTTTTAAAATTCATACTGTTCTCTTTCAGTACTCAGGCAGCAGCTGGTGGGTTCTTTCAGGATCCAAGAGTGAGAGCTAGCTAGGAATAATTTTGCAAGTGGTATCATTTTGTTCTTCCTGTGAAAAAATTGAGCTGATGGCCACTTTAGGGAAGCTTGAGTTTCTGCCTTCTGCTCTTTGGAAACTTGTCATTATCTCTGACATCTGTGATTCAACTAATCTCCTGAGTAAAGAGTAATGAATTGCTTCCTTGATGACTTTTTATAATCAGATACTCCTCAAAGTTCAGGAGCTAGCATGGGTTGTGTGTTCAAAGCAGTAGCTGGACCTTTTCTTTAACTTGTCTCTGAAGGTATTTTTCTTATTTTCTGAGTTTTGTGTTCCCTGTCACTTTTGTGATACAAATGAGTGCTGCTGCCTCCAGGTTTAGCTGGCACTTGCAGTCTTTGTGATGCTGTGCTGCTGGTCTTCTGTTTTCCTGGCTCTGGCTGTCATCCAGAATCTCTCAGTTCATGTTTTATCTTTCTTGTTTGTTTTTCTTCACTCAGACTATCTACTTTATTTTTGCTGTGGTTTAGCTGCTTATCTTTGAAGTATAATTCCCGTCCTTCACCCCCTTGTGTTTTCTGATGACAACTTGTTTATTTCATTTGCTTTTTACAGGGCTTCATCTGAACTGTGTGTCATCACACAAAGGGTACTCCAATAATTGATCTTTCATTTTCAAGCAAAGTGAGAAATCACATGTCAAGATTTATCTTTCTCAATGTTCTTGAACATGTCTTTCATAGATGAAGTAGCAAATAAAAGGTTACACTCCTATTTTCTCTGTAGAAGAAATAATTTGAGTATCTTAGTTTAACTTTTTCATTGATTCTGTTTGACCTGCTTCAGTGTAGATAAAATGTTTTTGATTGCTGTGCTTCCTTGTATGCAGACCTGTCCTTTGCATGCGTCTCTGCATTGTTCAAAGAAATTTCAAGCCATTTTCTTGCTCTGAAGGCTTGAGGAATATTCAAATCATCCATAATCTCTTCCCTATTACTGTTCTTAACTGTCTAGGCCTACATACTGTCTCCTCTTTTGAGGCGTTCAGTTCTCTGTTCTTTCAGTTCTGTTTCATTTGCACAAGACCCCATGGCTGACATTCTATTGTCAGATAATGCAGGTGTGAGTAATATTTTCACCTTTTTTTATTCTTATTGTTTTTTGAGTCTCCGCATAGTATATCTGCAATATTTTTATGTCCCAATTGCAAAATCTTTCCAAGTGATATTGTATTCATGAGAATAAATGATATAATCCATCCTTGCTTCACTTTCCTTGTTAAATCTTACTCTGCTGCAGAAAATTATTCAGAAATATTGTTCCTTTTGTTGACTGAACTCTGATATGATAGTGAGCTGATTGTTTACTTGAGATTAGTAGTCACAGTAATGTTTGGTGAGGCTCAAGCTGCAGCATTGTGATGTTACCAGAATGTCCTTTTTATATTATTAATAAAGAATTGGACTTGATGGTTTGGTTTTCATTATTTATTCCCATTCCTTTTAAGGATGTCAGCTGTGTAGAATAGTGTAATACTAAATATGTGTATTAAGTTTTAAACAGCCCTGTTGTATGTATTTGCAAAAGTGGATCCATTCTAATTGTTAAGTGCTTTGTCCAACTCAAACTATTTTCATGCCATTTTTTCCCTTTGGTTTCTGACCTTTAGGTCTGCACTTAGTGGTGTATAAAGTCTGAGCCTTTTGTACAGTCTTGATGATGTTTGTGTTGAAATTTAAGCAAGCTCTAAATCAATACAATTCCTGAAACAATAAGAATGCAAACTGCTTTTGAAGATATAAGCCCATCCTCAATTTGTTAGGGAGAGATTTTGAAATGATTGAAAATTGTGCAGGAGCACTGGAAATATCATAATTATCCAACTAGTGCTCTGAACAGCTTAACATTCATTATTACAAGATGAAAGCTCTGGTAGGTTGAAATAGTCATTTGTAGCCATAATTTTTTTTTCTAGTTCCCACCCGCTCATTCACCCATGCACTTCAACCTCAGAATGATTTCCTCTCCTGAGTTCATGGGAATTAGGAACAAGGGTAGCTGTTGTCATAGCCACTGTAAAAGCCTTAAAAGCAAAAAAAGGCAAGGGGAAGGCTGGAGAGGGCGGAGGAACAAGGAACAGTTGTATTAATTTCTTGTTCTTTTGATCTTAAGGCCGATATAAAAGTACTTAAGTTAGAGAGCTGGAATTTTACATGATTTCTAGCTTTTATCTTTCAAAATGTGCTTTTTTTGGCATATGACTTTCTAGTAATTCAGCTATAATTTTTTTTTTAAACTTTTTTAATGTTTAAACTTTCTCAACACTCTAGTCTGTTGCACTTCTCTATTTTGGTATTCAGAGTATTTCTGTTACCTCAAATGAAACAAGAAAATTCTGAATGTAATTAATGGAAGGCCCAATGTTCATCAAAAGCTTTGTTGAAAACTAATTTAAATCCATGAAATTCAGGTTTCTCCAATCAAAAGATTAAGGGTTCATGACAACCATACTTTGAAAAATAAAAATAATCCATAAGCATGATAGGTAATGTCAGCCTAAAACTTAGGAGCCTTTCCATGAAGAGGTCTAGGAATCAAATCTCTGCTCCTGTGTTTGAAATTACTTGTTCAAGTTATGTGGGTCTGAATTGAGAGTGAATGGTGATATATTGCAGGTTTTAAATTGTCTCTTTCTAACATTGAGGGACTCAAGAATTTCTTTAGACTTGGGATAAACCTGTCTCTGGTGGTGATCATGGTTTTCACTTCTATGAAATTTTGGACTTGGAAAGAAAAATGGTGGGAAGCAGGTTGTGGCTGAGGCTTAGGGATGTTTTTATGGGGTATCTGGCTGACTCTTGTTGGGGTTACTCTGAGTGTGCAACTCCTTTGCTGCATGTTTCTTTGGCTGTATTAGATTCTTGCTTGGCTGCTTGGATTAGAATTTTTAATTGAGGCAAATGTCATGCCTGTGTTGCTACAAGCCTAATTTTCTTAGTGTTTTGGTTTTTTTTAATGCAGTGATAACAGCCTTAGACTTGAACTATGACATTCTTCCCTGGTTCTTGTGACTCAGTGATAGCCTATAATAGCTTAAATTCCCAAGGTCTTAATTTCTAAAGAGCTGTGGAGTTCAGTGCTTACTTTGACTTGTGTTTTGTTTGTCTTTCTGGGCATTTGTACATATGCTGACAATTTTAAATGGAAACGATTTTAGAAAATGATGTTTAATCTTTTTATGCTGTGGCAATACTGACTGTGAGTTCTCCTCCAGGTGCCCAGATTATCGATTTAATGATGCTTGTGATAGATGTGACAAAAGGGATGCAGACACAGTCAGCAGAGTGCTTGGTAATTGGGCAAATTGCCTGCCAGAAGATGGTGGTAGTTCTGAACAAGATAGATCTCCTTCCAGAGGAGAAGAGACAGAGTGCCATTGAGAAGATGACTAAGAAAATGCAGAAGACCTTGGAAAATACCAAGTAAGTAACAGTAATGCTAACAGGTAACTTGTCACAAAATTTGGTTTGGCAAAAATCCCCACATTTCTCTTCCAACGTGCTTCTAAACATACTGGCATATCTAGCAAAAATGATGAGAAGAGAGTGAAAAGATTTACAGAAACTCAGCTGCAATTCCAAATTCACATCTGCAAGTATCATGTGTAGAGAAATATTTTCCTGTAATTAAGCTTTTTGATTTAAAGAGCTGCTTGGAGTTTGGCTAGGATAATGTAAAGCCAGAATATCCAAGTGAAGAACTGTTGGATGTAGTTACAGAAACTGCAGCACATCTTTGCTCTGCTCAGGGGTATAAGGGACATAACTGTTGGGTCACATTTTGAGTTGAGGAATCTAAGGAACAGGTTTCAGAGTACAGAGGAGAGAGAACCAAAATTCAGTTTTTGCATGTGCAGTCGGTGCTTGATGGTGCTTTGAAAGCACTGCTGATCTGGGTGAGATTGCAAAGTGCTTGTCCTGTTGTATCTCAGGCATGTGGAATTTCTAACAGCCTTTTTCCCACTTGACTTGGAATCTCCAAATGTGTGGTTTTTAAAATGGTTTTCTATTCCTAAACTTTTCTTATTAGGAAAGAATTTTTTCTTATGTTGATATCATTTGACAGTTGCCTCTAATGACAATTGTGAGGTTTTTTGTTTTTCTTTGAGATAGTTTACTTGTTGAAATATTTTCACTATGCACATAGGTGTGCATGTAGAATTCCATAGCAGTAAGCGAAGTTGAAGGCTGTTGCAGTTTTATAGCAGATATTGCCACCAATACTTGGGAAATTATTGGAGTGTTGTCAGGAAATTGTATGGGGAAAAAAAAAAAAGGCAGAGGAATGTAACTTGTATATTTGAATAATTTGATACTTGTGAATTGACCTAATCAAAACTCAGTTTTCTGTGAATTGATACCAAAACTAAAAGCAAGCTCTATGAATGGAATTTCTGTTTAAGAATTTTTTTGCATATCAGCTGCTCCATTTGTCTAGCAGGATCTAAATTCTGCTGAGAGAAATTTGGTCTGATGGAGTAAGAGTTTCAGTAGGGTAGATCATGTTTAGAAGTGCCTCCAAATGCACTATACAATTACTCCAGTTTGTTCTGGTGTATGGGAAGAGGAATGAAGCATCTGGTTCAGCATAAATTTCTGTTTCTTGCAATACAGTGCTCTGAACTATTTGTATGAAAATGAATTTCCAAAGTTTTATGGTTAATCACAGGAATTTTCAGTCCATGTTTTTATTATCCTTTGTCCTTAGATGCCTCAGGCTTATGGCATGTAAACAGAGAAAATACCTCATGTGCCTGATTACAGCTGGGTCACTGAGTGAGCTCCATTTATAGAACTTAACATTTCTTCTTTAGCAAAGCACCATCTCTTCCCTCCAGTTTGCTCCCTTTCATGAGAAAATCTGAGGGGGTGGGTGTCAAGAGGATGGCAAAAATAATTAATTTTGATCTGAATCTGTTGCATAAGAATTAAGTACCTATGAGAACCAGTCACTTTTTGGTATTTACTGATTATTATTCCATTCCATTACTGAGTATTATTCCATTACTTTATTATATATTTTATGTGGTTAATTCTGGTTTTTGAAAAAATGCAATAAAAACCACTAGGTTGTATTTTAGGGAGCCAAAATTAAGTGTGCTGACTGAATTTGTAAAAAAAAAAAAAAAAAAGAAAATCTGCTCTAAGTTAAGGACTCAAAGAATAAAACTGATTGTAGGATAAAAGGTAAACTGAGGTCAGCTGGCTGTACTTCTCCTCTCTGAACCTTCCCATGTTTGAGATTTGTGAGTTTTGCAGACTTTGATTTCAGGAGATTTAGATCTTTCTGTTGTCTGCAGATCTTGCAGACTCAGGTAGGCATCATGAGGCATCTTGCATTTGGCTTGCGTTTTGAAGGTTATGACTTTTACAGTTAGAATTTTAATTGTTTAATGAAAGTTAAAAATGTGCTAGTCTCCAGGTAAAATGACTTTGGATACAAACCACTGCATTAAGACTGGGTAACAGCAGACCTTTGCTTCTGAAATAAACTGAATCTTGCATTTGGCTGTCAGAGCATTGAATCAGTAGCTGATGTGGAACAGGACTGAAGCTTTCATAGTGAAGTCCAGTAGTGCTGATCTCCTGGTAATTCAGGAAGAAATTGTCTGTCACAATGGGGGAAGAGCAGATAAATTGGAATTTTAGGGAGCTTCCTAGCCTCCAGGTGAGCTTAGAAGTTCTTTCTGTTGACATGTATGGGAGATCTATGGTCTAATAGTGAAAGTCTTTCTCTCTTTCAGGTTCTCTGGATGTCCTATTGTTGCTGTTGCAGCAAAACCTGGTGGGCCAGAAGCCCCAGAGTCTGAGAATCCACTGGGTGTTTCTGAATTAATTGAGGTACTCACTGAAGAACATAACAGCATGCAAGCATCCGTTCTCAGATGTTCAAAACCCTTAGTTACATGGCATGATGTTTATACTGTGAAGGGCAGGACACGTAAAATAACTGAGAGCAGTTTGTAGCTTGCAATACACTTGTCACCCTTTCTGTAATTAGCTTAGGGACAGGAACATCTTTGCTCTGGAGGGATGCCACTGTTACTTCAGACAGCAGAAAAGAGTCCCAAAACAAAGGCATCATTCTTTGAAGACTTATCAAATTCTGATTTGGATGTTGCCAGGTTTGAAGTACTTGTAAATTGCTAAAGTTAAGGTGCAGCATCAATCATCAAAAAATCTATGGATGCCTGGCCCTGGGCAGCCTGCCCATCCTTGTGTACAGGCAGAATATTCCACAGGGCTGCTGAGCACTGAGGGCTGTATCGCCTCCCAGGCTCGTGTGGGTCAGGATGGGCATGGGGTGTAGTGTGGCCTTAGAGTAGACTTAGCCAGGGCCAGTCTGCCCCCAGCAGTTTCTAGAGATGAGGAGATATGAGAGTCCTTACTTCTGCCTTTGTCTGGTTCCTGTTAGATTTACTGGGATGTTCTCCAGGGTTAAAACCTTTGAAGGAAACTCTTTGCAACTGTTCTGTCAACTGAAACCTAATATTAGATGAGCTGGCAACTGCTGTGTGAGCCTTGCCATTGAACTTGGAGCTGTTATCCCTTCTGTCCTTCCTAAGAGACTCTCCATTGTTCTGCCATTACAACCTGGGCTTGGGCTGCAGTTTTTGACCTTAAAAACATATTTTAAAGGCAATAGCAAGTGTACACGCAGGTGATAGAGATAGAGATAGAGATCAAAAGGGATTTGAGACAGGAGTGAACAAATTCCTTTGAAGCACTGTTGACTACATTACTTCCTTTCTTTTATTAAAGTCTTTTGTCTGATGATATATTTTAAGAAATGTGGTCTTTGTAAACAACAACAAAAAAAGCTAAAGTCAAAATTTCTCTAGAAAATGGTACTTACGTAGTTTTTCTTAATGGGTTGATCCTTCAAGAAGCACTAACAAAAATCTGAAGAGGAAGTTGAATTTGAAAACTTAACCCAGTATTACAGTTTTTCTGGGAGGGAGTCAGAGATGGGCTTTATGGGGCACTAATATCTGTATATAAGTTCATTTTCACAAAATCCAAAAAAGCTGAAGTAGCAAAACTCACTGTAAAATTGTACTTTTGAGAGAGGGATGAAAAAGGGGGAGATGACACACGTACAGTGTTTTTTTTTCTCTTTGCTTTGCTGCAGTGTTTATATTGAGTTTGGCAGCGACTTTATCACCAGTGAGGTTTTGCTAACCAAGCTAAATGTGCAGCACCAAATCTTTCTAAGGCAGAAAATCGAACTGTTCCTGCTGCTAAGTGTGTGACTCCTCTATGGCACACACAGTTAATTTGACATTGGTGAGTTCTAAGCTCATTGGGAGATGCTTGAAATCAGTAAAATTGCAAGCTTGTTCAATCAATCATCTGCTTGCCTGCCTTCTGCTGTGTTGCTGTCATGACTTTTCATCCAGGCATGGTGCTGCTTTTATCTTTTCTTTCAGGTCTTGAAGTCTCAGGCTTACCTGCCATCAAGAGACCCCTCAGGACACTTCCTTATGGCAGTCGACCACTGTTTCTCTATCAAGGGTCAAGGCACAGTGATGACAGGGACTATTCTTTCTGGCTCTGTTAGCCTTGGTGACAATGTGGAGATTCCTGCCCTGAAGGTGAGTCTCTCATTTTCATTCCCCCCGGTTTTGCTGTTAGAAAGAGACACTCAACAAAGAAGAGAGTGTTCTCATTCAATCTGAAATTATTCAATTATTTTCAATTTTTATTTTTGTACTCTGTTATAATCCAGCTTATAACGGTAAGAAGCACAGTGATTTTTAAATAAGGCAGTCAATAAAATTACCTGCTCAGTAGTTTAGCTGGATGAAGAGAAGCCTGATCTAGATTAGTATGTTAGTCTTGCAAATTCAGAGAAGCAAAGTGGGCATCTTTCCAATATGAGATGCGCCCAAGGACTGAGGGAGGTTACTTTCATTTGAGATGCACTGCAGTGAGAAGGTTTGCAAAAGAATCCATGTAGGTAGGCTTCCAGAAATGTCTGAAAGCAAAGGAAATGACAAGAAGAGGGCATTGAAATGCTTGATGCACATTCTCTTTGTTTGCTGAGGCTTTAATTTGCGTCAGCATGTTCTGAGAGAGCTGCTGGGATGCAGCAGGTGGCTTGCTGCTATTGGGCTCTTCAGAGAGCCTGTAGAAAGTCAGAGAGACTTTCCAATGGCCTTTGAACTGCTCAGCTGTTGTTACTATTTAATTTCTTAAAATATATTCATCCTGTAAAAGAAAACAAAGTGACTTTATGCTTGGAACATGTGAACTCTTTCACAGATGCTGATTATCACTGCTTTGATTTTCCCTTAGTATTAACTGCCCAAAATGAATTAAGACTTGAGGAATATTTTGCAGCTACCACTTAAAAGGGGACCCAGCTGATTACATCCTGTGGGCAGGCAAGTTTTGGCCTAACAAGCCTGGATGGGACTCTCTTGATGCTGTCAGTGTTATCTTCAACTCATTTTACTATAAGCACCTTTCTAGTTCATTGAGTGAACGTGCTGTTTTCCCATTTTTGACTGTACTGTTTGGACAAGTGAAGGACTACATGAAGCATTCTGATTTCACTTGGAGTATTTGGCTGATAGTGGACAATTCATTTCTGGCCAGCCTCTTCAGTGACACCTGTGGCCATCTAGTTTATATCCTGTTGTCCTTTGCATAGAAGTGATTTGTACTATATGTACTCTGTTGTTTCTGCTTCCCCAGTGCAGTTCCTCACTGCCCATGTTCTTATTTACAACATGCAGCCTATTTTGGGAGCCATACTTTCAATTCCTGCATGGAATATACTTGCTGAGATGCTAGCTCTAGCTTCAAGCTCTCCTGGTTTCCACTTGGCTGTGTTCTTTCCTTTGCTGTTGTGTCCTGTTCTGAGTCCTGGGCCTGCCTGTGCTTGGGGTCCAAAGAGGGACAAGTAGTTTGGAGTGCAAGGAGTGGGAGATGGCTCCTGCCCAAAGAGGGCCTTGCATAGCGAGTTCACTGCTTTCTTTCTGGCACAGCATTTGCCAAACTTCCTGTCGTTTTGTGCTTCAGGAGATGGGGGAGTCAGGACAGAGTAATTATTTCTTGCAAAGAAAGAATGCATCACTAGATTGTATCTGGAAATTACTATTCTGCTTTTCATCTGTAGTCCAAAAATGTTTTGAAGAAGTGTGTTTAGAAATAAATTTGCTTTTTGAGAATCGTATGAGGGAAGAAACGACAAAAATGTAGTAAATAACTTGTAAATTGGTGTTTAAAAAGACAGTGGAAAAGACTTAAAGTGTGGCTTTTTTTTAGTGGGCTTTCTTCCCAGCTGACTGGGAAAGTAGTCACTGAAGTGACAGACAACGGAGCAGATAAACAGGTCATTTGCAAAGAAAAGCCAGATCATTTGACTCTTATGGCATAAACAACTTCCCTCAAAGTTTTAGTTATTTTTCCAGTTGCTGTTAATGAATTAAACCTTCCCTGCTGTGTGTGAAATAGAAGATGTGTCCATGCCTCTGAGTGATAATAGCAGTAGGAAGAGTTTTATATTTTGGTACTATCAACTTGTGGAGATTTGCCTTCCCGTTGCACAGGTATGGAAGCCAAGGCACAGCAAAAGGAAGCAGTGTTTGTACCTTTGAGCTGTGCTGTACCTACCCCTGCCAGCATTGTGCAGAGCTGGGTTAGGATACCTACAAAAGGTCAACCCTTTCTCAGGCGTACAAGGTAACGGAGGAAGCACATTTCACAACACATTGGGGTTTATGACTCTCTCTGACCTTTTTTTGCCCTGACCCAATGGTAACTGAGATTGACAGCTGGTACATTTAGGGACGTTACAAACTAGCTGCTTTTTTTAAGTTTGAAGAACCCTCTCACCGAATGAAGTGGCATCACCTTCCAGTTCTACTAATGGACTTCGACATCTTTGACCGCTTGAACCTGCACAAAGGAGGGACACAGCAATTAAAAATAAACAGTGACATTCTCAAATGCCCATGCTTGCTCTGATTGAGGCTGAGAGCACCAGCAGTGCATGGATTCCTTTATGCTTTGCCTATGTAAATTGCCATCTGGGGTTGATTATCCATATAGCAAAAAGAAAAATTATATATATGTCTTTGGCAAAAAGCTTTGACACAGCAAACAGTTCACTATCCAGTTGAGTTAGTACTATTTGCTCCTTAGCACTTGAAATCCACCTTGAAGAGCATGAACCTAGGATTTCTGCAGCAAAAACATAATGTTGGCAGAATTCTGAATGTCACTTAAGATTATTTCAGTGGCCTTTCAATCTCTGTAGTCTTTGAGTTTATAAACCGCAACAACTTGTGGCACTTGTATTTCTGCTTTATAAAAGTTACTGGAGTTTGAATAATAAGGATTTTTTGTAATTTAGTGTCATTTTGTTTTACTGATGGGTTTTTATTTTACTGGTATCTAAAGTATATGTTGTTTAGAGTGTTTAGTTTGAATGGGGATTAATGTCAAACTCCAGTGCTGCTGGGTCTTTTTATAGCACACTTCAACTGAAAAAGGAAAGTATTTTCAGTGGGGGAAAGGTATCTTTTGCCTTCCTGATCCAGGTGAGAAAGATCATAGAAAAGGTCAAATCTGAATGGGGTGAGGAGGCAGAGTGAGATGTGCACAGCTCATGGATCTGGTTATCCACTTGTCATTGCCTCCCTTTTGATCGGGGCTGTGGGTGTACGAGACCTGGAGCACGTGGCAGCCAAATATGGAGACCACTGCTGGGACTCTGTTTCAGGAATTGTAGGAAGTAGAAACTTTTCTCTTTGTCCTGTAGTCAGGTTCCTGTCTGTCCTGTTGAACTGCTGGTCTTCTGCTGGGAAGGGAGTTTTGCTTGCCTTGAACATTTTCTTCTCATTGGAATGATATGAAGAATTGGGTTGGGGGAGAATCACCAAAATGTAGCTGCTAAAGTTGTGAAAAAGGCAGTTTATGGTGCATATTAAAAGATGTATGTGCAAAAATGTAAGAGTCTTAAATCCTAAAGCAATAAATTAAATATATAAACATAGTGTTATACATGTGGTTTAATTCAGTACAAGAATTAAACTTTTTTTATTTGTGTGCTGCTTCTAAAGCATGGGTTATGGTTTTTTTGGAAATTTTCTTCTTTCTTAGAAAACATCAGTGTGAATCCTACTGGTTTTGCATCTGCTGTGGCATTACTTAAAAGCAAAATATGCAGGATTTGACTTATACTGGAAAGTACTCTGCTTTGAGCATTTAGGATATTATCAGTTGTTTTGGAAGCACAAAACTGCTCTACACAGTATCTTGTGGTTAAGTAAAGGATAAAAGATCTGATCCTGTGCCTGTGGAATGAAATTCAGATCTGGCAATAAAAACTTCTCAAATCTTTTTGGTTTGATCTCTTAAGAGAATAAGAGTAGCAGATGCTGAGCTTTTTCTGAAGATCAATTCCCTCATTTTCAAGTGTGGTTTTGTAACTTTTGACTGTGTGGTTTTTTTGGTTGTGTTTTTTTTTATTTCTGTTTTAGTTCACATTTTAAAAAACCCAAACCAACCCCAAGCCCTAAAAAAAACCCAACAACAACAACCAAAAAAAAAAATCCAACAAAACCTGAAGGCTGTGCACAAAATCCATTTTAAGTTTGTATAAAAAAAGCACACAAAATTGGGGTTAACTTTAGACCTTTAAACTTACAAAAAACCCCTCAGGAATAAAAATGTTTAGCAAGAGATTTGTATGTTGCTGTTCATTCACTAGTACAGTGAATGAAGTACAGTGTTTAGTTCAAATCACTTGCAATTTTTCATTGAGTATCATGTAGGTACAGTAAAGTAAGGAAGCAAGATAAAGGACTTTGTGCATTAAGGTTTGTTTTATTCAGGATCAAGGATAATACATAATAGAAAGGAGTCTTGATATGTGTTGTGGGGCTTTTAATTTTTTTTCTACTTGGTCCGAGCAGAAGGGAAGGAAGCCAGGGGAGAGCAGCCAACCTGAGCAGTGCTAATCCAAACCATACACTGTATTTTTGGAGCTTGTGTGTCTAATGTGATCTCTGTAGGCAGAAAAGTGGCCTAGTCAGTGCTGGTCAATTAACTCTTCAAATACTGAAATTCAGCTGCAGCTTTTCTTGAAGGTCTAGGTGTACCCTGTGCTCTCTGCCAGATACAGACAGTTAGGGTACAAGTTTGGATAGTTTTTCTCATCCGTTAAAAGGCAAAGCATATGAGTTTCTTCTGACAGTGAATCTGAAAAGGAAGAGATTTGTAACTTCTGTGCTGCTTCTGCCTATTTAAATCATCTTGAAATTGCTGTTGGGATCAAGGCTCCACCTGAACATGCAGCATTGCTGAAACAATATTGTTCTCCACGGTAGACTTCTGCAGTATTTCCATGGCACTGCTGCTTGTGCAGGATTATCTGCAGTGCTGACTAGTAATGGTTAATGCATAAGATTAATCTGGAGTGTGTATTTTGTGCCATTGCCATGCAGATAATTTTGCCTTAATAATTAGCTAGTGCAGACAGCTGTTACTGACTAAGAACTGGTACACTCTTCAGTGGGGTTTAAAGTGGAAAAAATAATGCAACATGATCTTGACTCTAAGTAGAAGAAACTACTGTGTGATATGAATGTCATACGTGTATTTGATATGATGACAGATTTTCTTAGATAAGTCAAGATACATTTTTTTATCAAGATCTCAGTAAACATTTTGTCCCATGAGAACTGCTAGAAAAGCTGAAGAAAGTTGTGACAGAAATACAAGATGGGAAAGAAACTGAGCTGAAGAAGAAGGAATCATCATACTGACAGGAAAATGATACAGGCAGAGTTGTTCTGAGGTCTTGGCATTGAAGTGTGATAGTTCCACTCGTGACTGCATGTGCTGCCCCACGTATGTAGATGTTCTCCCCAGTAGTTTGCCACATTAGTGTTCCCTTCAGACTCCTGGAGGCTGGTGGGAGATGTCACATCCATGTGTGGTGTCTAGTGCTCAGTATTTTGTAGCTCTTTTGGAATTGCCAACATACTGGATTGCAGGATTTGATGGTAAAGCCTCCAAATCCCAGTGCTCAAGTGCGCCACAAATGGAGAAATAGATTATGTTCTTGTATGCTACATAAGTGAGCAGTTGGCTCTAGTATAGCAACACATGAGGATAAACAAATATGCAGGTTTGTTACTCCAAAATGAGGTTGAAAAGAAAACTAAACATCTAATGAGCTGTTAAGATTGTTCCTGACATCTAGATTTTTCTGTGGTGTCTCAACTTCCTTTGTCTGCTCACTCTACTTTTTCTCCTGCCTGTCCTTTTTTGTCTTTTTCTAGCTTCCTTTCCAGTCTGAGAGTTTGCTTTTCAAAGTGTTTGGTCTTTTTTACTTATACTATAGATAGAAGAAACTTTTTTCTTCTTGCATTTTCTCATCTACTGTTGCAATTTTGAGCTGTGACTGGGATGCAGCTGAACAAAAAGGCACATGTTACCCTGAGATTTAGTAGGTAACATCTTTCCTGTTGAACCATTGCAGCTCCAGGGATTAAGTGTTGTGTTCTTGGCTTTGTGTACCCTGGGGTTCAAGATCAGTCTGCAACTAAGTTAATGGACATTGCTGTGGTAATCACTAGTTTCATCCAAATGCCTTTTTGTTTAACTTTATGGTAACTCCTTAAAGCAAAGGATGGCTGCATTGTGTTTGCATAACTTGTTTGCTTAAGCATTGCTGCTGCCAGGTCATTAACTTTATTTTTATTTCTTTTAATTTATCAGGTAGAATTGTTCTCAGTGCAGTTTAATTGAAAGCAGACCCACATGCACGTACACAAACTGTTTGAGCAGGAATCTTAGTGGGATGCTTGAATAGTAATTGGGAAGGTAACCTCCTGGATGGTACACACAGCCTTCACACGGCATTGCTGCTGGGAATGCAACGTTATTAGAAGGCTTAGTTAGGGCAGAGAGGAACTCTCATGTTTTAAATATTCAAATTCAAGTGCTGGAGGCTTTGGCAAAACTTCAGTGAGCAGAATGAAGGAAGGGAATGTCATTCTTCTTCTTCCTTGGTCATCCATCCAGTACAATTCCTCATTTGATGAGGCTTTTAGAAGCAGAACAGCTCAGCAAGTGCAACATTAACTAAGCTGGGGTCTGTATGTTTTAAAGTTCTGCTTAGTTCTGGCCACTGGCAAAGAAAGAATCTGAATATTGAAAACATTGCTTAACCAATGCTGCTGAAAATAAATATGACCCAGAGACAGAAGAAAATGGATTAGTGCATAACTGCCCAGAAACGTGTGCTTACTCTACTACCAAAGTACTTTCTTGAAGTATTGCTGTAACACCATAGTAAGTCCTCTGGATTTCATGCATTTTACTGTGTTTCTGAGAGGGCTTCACTTAGAGAACTCTCTACATTTTATTCTTTGATACTGCCATGAAAATTACGTGAGAATTTACTTCACTTTTTAAATGTTTATTCAGCTCATCACCCGAATCTGTCATCATATGCCTGTGACAATAACAAGTATGGTTGAAACTAAATATGAGATGCACCTTTTCACTAAAATATTCCCATCACTTCATGTTATAATAGCTGGTGCAGTTTGAATTGGAAAAGTTAATACTAGAGAGAGCCAATATTTTCAGTATCAGCTGGAATGATATAATTAGTTTAGCTGCCCAGATAGTACTGTGATGAACATGATACGAATGCCTAGATACAGATTTCCATTTGCAGCTGTCTGAAATGAAAGCTACAAACTCCAGGTTCTTCATGGGAGTAAAGATTAGCTACAAAGCATATGACATAAAATTGGCTTCTATTTCTTTCTCCTCTAATGAATAAATAATCAAGAATAAACATTTCACACTTTAGAAATAACAAGGAAAGTTCAAATAGCCTTTTAAAGAGTCTCTGTAGCTAATACATTTTTAAATACTAGAATTGTAGACTTAAAAACTGTCAAGTCTTTGTGAAAGATTTAGTAGTTGAGCTGTTCCTCTCTGGGCAACCTGTATTTAAGATATAGTCTCTCAATATGTGTATAGAGTATGTAATAGGTTCTGCAGAAGAATGGCAGAGGTGGCCTTAATCCTTCTGCAGTTTAGGTGGCAGAAATCAACCATGAGAACAGTTTAACTCATGGAAATAAATAACCATGGTGTATGTATACAGCTGTCAGGTTTTTTCCTTCAACAGAAAGGAAATAGAGGTATGGAAAACAAGTCAGAGATTTGTTTGTCATGTAAGTTTTGTGTGAGACTTCAGAATGTTTAGAAGTTTTCCTGCTCTTTCTTGGTATTCCTTTAACTTATTTGCTTTTGTTTTCTTAATTTCATTTACTGTGTTGTAGTTGCTTTTTCTTAATGTTTTTTATATAATGAATTTCAATAAACTGTTATGCTAAGCATCCCTAAAGCAGGTTTTTGTCTGATATGCAATACCCAGTACATAGGACTGCACAAAGGTAAATGGTGGCTTAAGGAAAAAATATGTACTGTTATGAACCAGTTAATTTTTGAAATATGGGTATTATTCATGAGGTATTTTCTTGCCTAGTTGAAGAGATTGATCCTGCTTGTGGAGATTAACTGACAACAATTTAAAGTCTTGAGGGAGTGAGGAATATGCAGGTATACCACAAACACTCAAAATGAAACCACAATAAAAAGGGAAGCTTGAAAGTATGTATTTTTACTAAAGGATTGGAGTAAATGCTCAATACAGCTAAAATAAATGTCCAGTTTAGCCTTGAGTCAGCACAGAGCAACACCAGTTGTTTTTGTCTAAATGCAAATCTTTGTAAAATAAAGTAAAATACAACAGTAAATCCCACGGTGAACTATTTTGCATTCAGTTTTAGGAGAGAGTTTGAGTCAAATGGTGATTGAACAAGAGTAATGTTTTGTACAACGTGTTTCTGTTTCAGATGTTCCTTTTCTGCTGTTGACATGATGTTCTTGTTTGGGGAAAAGTAGTAGTGTGTACAAAGTGTACTAAGGTGGCAAGGACCCTCATATTAATGTTTCTTCCCAGTCTTGTCAAGGGCTGCTCTATTGTTTGGGCTCTAGAGGAGGTTATTAGATATCTCCACCCCAGGGTAGATCTTTAATCTCTTATGGGTGGAGGTGGAGAAAGTTCTCCAACGTAGGGATGCAGAGTGAAGCCCCAACTTGTTCTAAGCCCTCTGTGAGTCTGAGATGTTATGTAAGATTGAAGTTCAACATAATTTATTCTGGTGTGTTGATATTTTTGGCATGTATTTCCCTAAATAGTAGGAAAATGCTGGAAAATTCCCGAGTTAGTAGAAATCTCAGTGTCTGCTTTTCTTGCAGAAAGTGCTAACAGTTTAGTCAAAAGTTCTAAAATACAATTGTGATCACTTCTGTAGTACAAAGTTTCTTTTCAGGTCTTTCCTTTTACTTGTCTTTGCTTGGTTTTCATCTTCATTTTTCCTGCCTACTCATCCTTTCTGTGGAGGTTGTTGAACTTCCATTTTTAAATCCTCTTTGCAGATGTGTGATCTGTGTAGGTAGCACATCCCTGGTTCTCAGAGCTGAGATCACAGACTCTGGCTGCACTTCTGGAGAGGTCCTTGGAGATTTTAAGGTCTTTGTGGCAGGGGAGAGTTTTTTCACAACTTGAGATTTACTGTTTGGAGTAGAGAGAATGGGGTTAATAAGAGTAAGGAGAACATGTTTAGGGAAGGCAGTTGTGGCTTCAGTCACCTCTACCTTTGTAAAACATGTATATGCTGAACTGATTTGGGGGATTACTAGAAACACTGAGGTGCTTTTTCTTCATTTTTAAAGGGAGGTTTTTGTCAGGAAATTACGCAATATTTTTGGAAAATGACAGTAATTCTCTAGTAAAAACACACAAACAAGAATGTGAAGGTAAGGGTTCTATTCACTTGGGTTGTGGGCTTTTGTGATGTTTGGTTTTCTTTTTTGCTTGTTTGTGGATTTTTGGTTTTTTAATTTTTAGGAGAATGGGGGTTTTGGGGTTTTTTGTTAGTTTTATTTATTTAAATAAGGATGGTTTTAATTCTTGTCTGAGACTTTCATGTTTTCAATGTTGGCAAGATGCTTTGGAGGTACATACATGGGGAGAGAGATAGGCAAAGAAATTTTTACGTCAGATTTAAATGGAGTAGGGGAGAAAGAAAAGTTAATGCTCAGGCATAGTTTTGTGGTTCTAGTGTGACTCACAAGAAAGACTTAGTCCATCTGACACATACATTACAAACAGTTGTAAAAACATCCTGTTAGATACCCAGAATGGGGAGTGGGCTGAGTTAATGTTATTCTGAATCCGTAACGTTCGCGTTTTCTGGCACAGCGAGCGCAATGCCACGAATCAAACATTGTATTACTGCTGTTCCTTTTACGTTACTTTGTTGTCCCTGATGGACAACGTCCCTTCTGATCAGCTCAGAAATGAAGTTTTAATCCTGCCTTTCATTTTTTTCCATGTCATCTAGTGATGCTGACACCAGGGCTTTTTATTTGAGTCAGGATTTAGATACACTTTGACAGAGAACTCATTGGTGTGATTTAAATTTTTATAGTTATGTGAAGTGCTTTAAAGTACACACTGATGTTCTTGCTGTTTTCCTACCTATGAAGAATCAAATTTTCAGGTTAAATATTTTTTTAAATGTGATTATATTTTAAGTTTTCATTAATGTCTCCCTTAGTCTCAGTTATGTGGTGATAATTTTCTTCAGTGTATCTGCATAAATGTGATTTTAAACCTATCGAAGCCATACCTGTATCTGAACATGGCCATGTAGAAATAAGTCTTGTATCTTCCTGATCTTTTGAGGCCATTAATATTCACTGGTAATCTTTGTTCAGAATTTGAATTCCTGTATTTTAAGTTTTTGAAAGTAGTGGATTTCTTAGGTTCAATCTTGGATGTGAAGGAGACATTACAGAGACATTACAAATATTTAATTGTTTAAAAGAAACTTTAAAGAAACTACAGTATCTTTGGCATGTGCTGTATCTAAGAGGGGTTTTTATATTTTCATTTCAGAAGAGTTGGTTGGTTTTTTTTTTTCCTAGAAAGCTATGAAAATGAGCCTTTTTTGTGATAAAGATTGAGCTTTAGGATCTGTTTCAGATTCTGTTTAATCTTAACTTTAATAAAGTTAAGATTTCATTCCGTGTTTAAATCCCCTTGCCAACATAATTTATTCCATCTATTGTTTTTCACCTGTGTTTGTAAGTCAGCTACTAAGACTCCAGTAGGTTGATATAGAAACTAAGAACAGCATGTGAAAAGAAAAAATCTTCTCCATATGTAGCAATTGCAACAAGTGGGATTCGGTTTGAGAGGCTGAATGTATCTGTTACACAGCCAGTAACAGGAAACTTTCAGAGTGCACAGAATGTGTCACAGCAAGTCTAGAAAGCTGAGTGTGTTGGGGTTTTTTTGTTTTTTCTGGGGGGTGGTCATGAGAGTGTGGTTGTTAGATTTTTCTAATACAGACACCAGAAGTTCAAGTCACCAAGGAGAACAGATGCCCAGAGATGCTGATTATCCCAGCTACCACTCAAACAATTTGCAGCCACAAGGGCTCGGTGTTAATACAAAGCAGACTGCTGTGATTTAATGATGGATTTTGTTGTTTAATAGTAAAAAAATGCCACTGAAGTATCATAAATGTGTTTTATTTTGGGACTAAGACTTTCTGCCTCTTACATTTAAAGAGCATATTAGATGCATTTCTCATATGCAGTTTTCATTTGACAGTTCTACCTAGATTGAGTTTGTAGTGCTCTGATAATGATCAGAATTCTGCAATAATGAAAAATAATTCAGAGTTGGAACAGGCAAATATGTGTGCTTTTGAACCTGCAGGGTTATTTTTTATCTTTTTTTATTTGTTCATAAATAAAACAAGCTTTGAAGCAGACATCTCTCTGCAAATGGGAGAAGCTGAAACCAGCACAGGCAGGTGTTGAGCAAATGTCTCCAGTGAGCTCTCACAAGGATTGTATTATAGATTTTTGATTCTTTTTATTAGTCTGCTCAGAATCTCACTTCTCAGGTTTGTACTTAATTGCTGAGTGATTCTGTGGCCTAAACATCCAGATATCTACCTGTTGTTTAAATCTGATTCCAGCCAGTCTCCCAAGCAAGACTTGTCTACCCCTTGTACGTCCAAGGCTCACTCACATACCTTCTTCTCAGAGCTGGAATGTTGTTGCTTCAAGGTAATTTTACTGACAAATTTACAAGACCACACACTTGGGGTATTTAATTGTACCTTTTGAACCACACTTACAAAAATGTAGATGATTTACGTGTTCCAAAAACAGCAACGTTTTCAACCTCATCAATTATTTTTAATATTAAAAGTCAGCAGATGGAGCCAAAGGCTTGTAGAAAAATGACTTGTGCTGAATGTATATTAAGCCACAAAGCCCACTAAGTTTAATTAATAATGTTTCTACTAAAATTTATAACAGCAAAGCTATTTATTTGCTGCTAAACCTCACATTAACATCCTTTTTTCGTTCCATTGTGTGTGTGCAGAGTCAGAGCTCATCCTTTCATGTACCAGGGGTCTAACAAGACTGAAAAGAATAAAGTTTGAGTGGGAGCCTGATTTTCTTTGTAGATTTACATCTGTGCAATGTTTTCTGTGGCAGCATTCACTACTTTATCTGAAAAAATGGTGTTATATTTTGTCAATATTTTTCCTTCTCCTGTGAGCATGGTAACTGGAATCCACTATTGAGGGTTAGACTGGAATTCACTGCAACCTTGTTTCTATTGTTGCATGGTTTTAAGGTACTGGGGTTTGATGTTTTTCTTCTGAAACAACTGAAATAAGTCTTTGCCTTAGATAACTTGTCAGACTTGGTATCCTAATAGGCTAACCCTATGCTTTTTGTTAAATATTAGCATCCTTTTGGGATTTTAAATAATATTTTCATAAAAATAAGGGGATGGGATGTTTTCTAAACAATGTCTGCAATTTATCCCATTTTTATAAAATAAAAAAACCCCAAAGGCACTGTGGTTTCCTACCTTTTGTAGCAAAACGGAGAAAAACTATCATAGCTTTTAAATGTGATAGCCAAAGGGGATGGAAAAATTTTGATTGCTGAACCAAGAATATTTCATTGGTACCATGATGTTTTGCCTTTTAAGAAAGACAGAAAAATGAAATTATTAAGTGACTAATGGCAGCTGTTTTGTCGAACTTTATGTAAAACTTTCCTCTAAATCTAATTTTCTGAAGGAGTATGAAATGTACATATGTTATACATATAATCTAGAGCCAGTGGGATATAAAGGTATGCTTAAATATTGCATATGTATTTTTTCTCATTTTTATTTTGCTGATTCTTATGCTCAGTCTCTTCAGTGTAAAGCAAGGATCTCCTTAGAGAGACTTGAGAAACTTGGCTTACTGGCCAAGTTAAAAGCTTTTCTAATTTTTCTGTTTATCTTTGGCCTCATCTCTGTTTAAATTATCTTTCCTGCACTCCTGCTGTTGAAAGACAGTGATAAAACTTCCACCAGTTGTACCAACTTGCTGACCTAATTTCCTCTAATGAACATTGGCTGTAGTAGCAAGAGTTTCTAACATTGACGTTTTTCTTTCGAATGATGTGGTTGGTTTTTAGTTTCAGATTCATTCTGGACTTAGTCATAAGCTTTTCTAGTAGACATTTTGCTTCCAAAATGTGCTCAGTCACTTCCAGTGAAATTGTATTTTCTTTTCAAGCCCCTTGCATTATGTTAGGAAAGTCATACTGGACTGGGATAGTGCATCCCAAATTATATTTTTATGCAGTCTCCAAGTAACTGAATGTTGCAGTCTCACTGTAGTGTGAGTATCTTCTATGTTTCTGTTTACTGGAGAGGAACATTAATGCAACTTTTAACACAGAGAAAATAAACTGATAACATAGGAAGGCACAGTGCTTTTTACTATATTGGAGCTATGAGAGGTAGTAACTATGATGAAAAAGTCTGCAGGTAAGGATCTGATCATGAAGAAGTACTTCTAAAAATCTGATGAAACTTCTAAAAATACATTCCTCCCCCCAAAAAAAAATTTTCAAACACTCAACTCTGACTATCTAGTTTGTAATAATGAAAAGCTTTTTAATTGCTGGATAGGCTTGGTAACCTTCTTTGGACTGGATTCAGTCATCTCATAGAATTTTTTGTGGCCTGCACACTTTGGATTATGTGTAATTTCAGCTTCAATTTAAAAAGAAAAGATTTTAGCTTTCAGGATTTGGGAGGGAGTTTTCCAGTCTTGAGTGCAGGCAGAGCAGAAATCTTCTCCCAGTCCTGGAATGTTAATTTTGAAGCCTAATTGTGGTACTTTGAAATGCCATTTTAGTGAAGCTTGTCTCAGCAGGTGTGATTGGAAAGCTACAGTCCTGAGACCCAAAGGACAGGAAGTGACAGATTCTGTGAGGAAAGAAATTGAGCAGAAGAGAGATACATGGAAAAAAACAAAAAGGAAATGAAAAGCTGGTTTTGGTGTGCTGCAATACCACATAAAGAACTGTTCTTTATTCTGTGAAATTCCTTTACGTGCCAACAGGCTGCTGTTCTTTCATAGGTTTCAAGTTGCCCCCATTACTTTTACCAAGCTTCTGTCCTTGGTGATTTGCTGGCAGGTTTTCATGGTGATGGCTCTGAAGCTGTCTCCTCTGTTAAACATGCATGTTGCAACCCCAGTGAGCCTATTTTTTAAGCACCCTCATGGACTGCATTAAGACCCATAATAGAATAAAATTATTTATAAACTGACAACTCTTTACCATCTCTTTGTCCTGACTGATGACTGTTTCCTTATCATTGATATATGAATGCCCAGAACAGTTATTTATCAAAAAATATTCTGATAGTGTGTTCTAAAACAAATCAATAAATAAAAGCACCAACAAAAGCAAAACAGCATTTTGTTCATAGTTTATAACGAATATTTTGATAAACATCGTATTAGCCAAGAGAATCCTGTTGAGCATTCACTGTACCTCAGTGGTGCTTGCACATCTCTTCCTGATGGGCTTGTTCCCTTCCCTGAGTTGCAGTGGATTTCCCGTGTTTGTTACAGGTGTCTGTGATAATTGATACTGAAAAATGGGGCTGCTTGTTTTAAATAAGAAATGGATTTGCATAGGTACTCAGAAATACTAAAATATGCTGATGATAGTTGTAATTTCTTTGGATCTTGATGGAGGTTTTAAAAATCAATAGGACTGCCAGAAAGAAATGCCTGTGTGCAAAATGTAGAAATATTTATTCACCTGATGACTGTTGAAAGGCAAATAGAAAGATAATAGAAGATTAGAAGTGTTTAGAAGATAATAGTTTGTACTTCTATCATTTGAATACAGCTTCTGTCTGTCATTGTCAGAATATAGTAGGTGTGCTTGCAGCATGTATGAGGAATTACTTCTTTTATAGTCAAACCTAGGGTTTTTCAAATTGGACAGCTCTTCCATAGCAAGTTAACGTCCTTGAGAGGCAGAGAAGTCACAGCTCTTCATCTGTTGTAAATGCTTGTTGTATCAGAGGTGAGGGCCCTTTTCATGAGTTAATCAAAAAGACCTATGCAAACAAGCAAGAGGATTTTTTCTTTGGTCAGTCACTACAGTTACAGAGCCTGACATTGTTAGTGAACCTTCGTGATCTCATAGGCTACTGCAAACCCTTGTGCACCAGAACCCTCTTAATAAAAACGTGAGGCACTGGATACACAAATTCATAGCAGCTGTCGCAGCTGGGCTGTGGTGAAGTTTGGTCAAGACCCTTTGAACTTTTTATTTCACACTAATCCCATTTAGTGTGATCAATATAGGGACCTCCAGCTCCTAGGTCTGTTAATTGGGTGTCAAGTGTTGGGTTGGCCTGTGTCAGGCTGTAAAATACAAACACAGAAGAGACTATCAGTGGGGAAGTAAAGTGTTTATTGTCTGAATGTATAAGAGTGAAAAGTTGCCTTCCTACCCTGAGATGTCCTTAGGGATCTTAAGAGTCTTTTGTTTCTCTCAGTAAGGTAACTGTATAGTTAAATATGCATTTTACCAAAAATATTAGTTCAGTTGGGGGCTGTAGAATAATGTAAAAGATCTAGTTCTGCTAATAATTTGATGCTGGAATACCTCTTTGTCTACATACCCTCCTGCCTTTTTCTCTGATGATAAATATACTTAATTGCTCTTTTAACTATTTGTACTGGGTTGCTTTAAGATGGGAGTCCTTTCTTGTTTTGCACATGTGTGTCTAAAATGAAGTTTCTTCTAAGACTCACCAATATTTATTGTAAGTTGTGCTTTGTAGCTTTCAGGGAATAGACAGGATAACTTAGATCTTCATTTCCCCATCTCAGAGAATCTTGGGAGGTTTTTTAACTCCCCCATCTTTAGTTCTCTATCATTCAGGGAAGGGTAAATATGTAGAATGATATTTCAACTTTCATACATTTTTGTGTTCTTTTATTTCAGTCTTTCAGTGACAGAAAGGACTGGGGAGTTGTGAGTAGTTTGTTTCATTTCCTTTGAAGAAAACCTAAAATTTATAATCCCAGATCAGACCTTTCCTATAACTCATGTAACTCATCCTGTTAACTGTTTTAATATATGGCACCGCTATTTCATTAAACAACATCCAGGAATAATTAGTTCAGCAATGATGCCTCGGAACAAAAGCCCTTGATTTCGTTTAACTTTATAAGTTGGTCTCTTTTGATCTGCAAGAACACATCTGGGGCCTTTAAGAAAGCAGAAAGAAAAATATTAAATGTTTAGTAAGGCTGTTGGTGAAGGTTTCAAAGCACAGTAACCCTTTGGTGCCATGTCGTGGCTCAGAAGCAAAGAAGTGTGAATTTCTTGTTTCATAAGCTATCACATGGCACCTCTATATAGTAAATGCAGGTTTGTTACCTTACGATGACTACCTTTTGCCTTTATTTCCAGTTTCAGAAGAGGGAGAATCTTCATTCTTTCTCCAATTTTTTTCATTCATTTTTCTGACCTTTTTACCTCCATTTTTCCTTGGCTGCATTTGAATGAAGTAATCAGAATCATTATGTAAACCTGACATTTTTTTACCAGGTATCTTTGCATTGGAATTTATTTTTGCTGCATGAAACTTTTCACTGTACTGCTTTATTCCTTTAATAGCTTACTATAATTTGCCAAGGTGGTAGGGATAAATCAGTTTGTTCTTTACTCTAGACTTAGCTGCTTAGATTTTGCAAATATCCTAAGGACTTGCAAAAGTGCAGAGGATATAAATTTACTCGTCTAATCTTAATCACTGTTACTGACTTGTAATAGAAAATTGCTTACCAGTTGAACTCTTTAAAATTTGCCACTAAAAAAATCCTGCCTCGAGGGAAAGCTATAAAGATTTTGTATGCCAATTGTTTTTTATTTCGTAAACTAAAAAGTATTGCGAAAAATACTTGTCTGATCCTAATTAATTCCTTTTTCTTTTCTTCTCCTAGCAGAGGTAGCTTTTGTTTTGATTGTAATTAGTAGAAGGAATTCAGCAGGAGTAGCACCGTATCATTTGATTTGTACTGTTGTGCGTGTTGTGTTTGCTTGTTTGCTGTACTGCACCGGGCTGCTGCTGTATTTATATTCCAAACGTTTCCTAGAAAATGTACAAATCATCACGATTAATGTTAACGTTTGCCACAGCTAATGAAGCCTACCAGATCTCTCAGTAATTATTCATCACCTTTGTTTCATTTTGTATAAATCACGGCTTCTATTAACAAGCTTATTTTAGAGAAAAGACAGGAGAACTTTGTTCATGAGAAAGAAATGAACAAAACAACTTTTTTCTTATTTCTCCCCTTGGCCATTCAAAGTAGAAGTGAAAAGAGTTGAAAATATTATTTTTCATTACAGGTTTTATTTTTAAATAGAGCTTTATGTTCACTCTGTTTGTTTTCCTTAGTGAGCCTTTAACTCTTAAGGTTGTGACCCAAAAATGACCTCCTTTTCCACTCTCAATTGCTTTTGAACTACTCCAATAAGTAAAAAGAAATAACCCAACAGAAGGGTAACCAGATCACTGCTACCACACCAAGGAGACAGGCAGGCTTTGGGATGCTCTTCTTTAATCTCTCTATCCACAGAGCCTTCATTTTAATTTGCAAAATTGAACCCAGATCGAGAGCAGTAAAGCCTGAATACAGTAAATATTCATGCCTCAGTGATCTAGAGTGGCTCCATTACATTTCAGAGATTGGGAGAATTACCTTTTGGATTATGTATATTCATGGGCTGATTTTTATTTGAGATATAATATTACTCACATTGGGCTACATGTCGCATATTCTGTCAAAACCAGCCTTCTCACAAAGCTCCAAATGTTCCTTACACATAAAAGTTTCACTTCTTTTCCCTATAGTTTCCTCTCTTTTATGCTTTTCAAAGACTGGTAGTAAACAAATTTCTTTTAAAGAAGAAGAAAAAAAAAAAGCCAGTTGAAATTCTATAAAACCTTCAACCCTGTGTTTACTGTGATATATTTTTTTGCATGTGACTTTGAAGTCTTCAGATAAAAGTATTATTATTGTTTTAAACCTAAATCTATTTGGAAAAAATAATTCGGTTTGTTCGGTTGGAAGAAGAAAATTCTAGACAGCCTTTCTTTAACCTATAATTTTGCATTGATTTTAACTTTTTTTTTTCTTTGAAAAATGTTTTATTGAAATATTTTTGATAAGTTGTGGAAATTTTAATTGGAATGTAAATGTTAAGCTGCTTCTGTGTCATGGTTTTACTATGGGTCTGACATTCTCTGCGTAGGTACTTACTACCTCAACTCACTGGCATTATACTGTGATTTTAAAATGTATACTCTGTCACCTGTAGTGATAGGTGGCACAGGCAGTACTGCTTAATTTAGGATTCTTGACATCTTAATATTCCTTTTTTGATAAAAAAAAAAAAAAAAACACCACCAAAAAAACCAAAACCCTGAGATATTTTAGTCATTTTGAGATGAAAGGGTTATGGTAGGTGTCTGCCTTCGGCATCCTTCCACATATCCAGGGAGTGTGGGGATCTGTTCCCTACCTACCAGACATTTGATGTGGATAGCTGTTAGGCTCTTTTGGCCAGAGGACTAAAATGGGAGGTGGTCTTCTCCTGTGTGAAAAGACTCACCCAAATCTGGAAGAGGCAAAGCAGAGAGAAAATAAAAGTGCAGTGGGGCTTGGCGGAGGTGAGGGGTGGGAGCCAACAAGTGTGTTAAGAACTTGTGTTCCTGGGAAATGCTGCAAGGTGCAAGAGCAGCCTGATTGTCTTCTGGGGCAGAACACAGAGACAGGAGGAGGCATGGCTTGAGTGAGGTTTGGGCAGCATCTCTCACAACATTCTCGTGTGGCAGCTGGGGAATGATGGGATGGATTTGGGGGTGTTGGTGCGAGTTAAAAGTTGCCTGAAATGGTTATGTCTATTGGAAGCTTTGCTGTGGATGAGGAAAATTGTTATGAAATTATAATAATTCTGAAAAATTAGCCTTTTCCTCTTAAAAAATGGACATAGTTTTGGTTTTTTCCTTGAGAATTTGGATTGTGACTAATGATGCAGTTGGATTTATCTGCAGTGAGGCGTAATACTGTGTTACATCACAAGGGTGACAAGATTACTGGAGTTTACCAAATAAATACTCCAGTAAGAGAGCCTACATGTAATACAGTGGGAATTTGATGGTTTACAGTAAATAATGGATTCTGGGCAGTTCAGTCATGAGAATAAATACAGGACAGATTTTTTTTCAGTAAGATTTGTCCAGCCTGTACATGGGATAGATTAGGTTCTGTTGAAAAAAAATTGGGTTTATATATTTAAAGACTAGAGGAGACTGCTTAAGCACAGAAGGTCACTTAAGTTTACCTGCAAAATCTTAATCTTTTGGTTTGTGTCTGCATGAATATAGCATGCCTGTAATATAAATTAAAATTATGGTATTGAAGTGGAATAGCATGAGAGTAAGGTCGTTGACTTGCTTCATTATTTACTGGGTGCATAGACATATTTGAGATGCTGGGAAAGGAAATAACTCAAATGGATTTTAGTATTCCCTTTTACATTGCTTTATTCCAGTGTTGCAGTGCAGGCTCTTCAGGCTCTGGTGTTACTTTATCCAGAAGGAAGAATATATTAAATAAAATCTGATAGCACGTGTGGTGTTACATGAGCAGCATAGTGGTTATATGGTGAATGCCCTTATAAAACTCACTTAAAAAAAAATGAATTTAAAAGAATCATTCAGTATGAAATAATTTTTTCTCCAGATGCTATATTCCTTTCCCACATGGAGGTGAGGCTATGCAGAAATAATAGATTCTAGAATTCAAGGTCTTTCAGCAAATTGCTACTATGCCACATGATCTTGCTGGAACCCACAAACTTGGAATTATTTCTGACTTTTTGAGGTTTCTACTCTTCCTAGCTGGTTCTAGCTGCTCTTGTGATGTTGACTCAGAAAAGAATGCTCTCTACAACCTGAGCAGTGGACAGAGTTTGCAATGTGTGATTTGATGTTCACTGATGTGTTATTGACTGCTCTTGTATGATTGACACCTTCTGTTTTATCTCCATTTTATGCTGTTTTGAAATCCTGGTTAAAATTTTGGAACTAACTAGTGACTACATGAACCACAAAGGCATCTCGGAGAATCTAGAAAATACTTGGTACATTACTTCTTAAAATAAAAGATTTTTTTTTCAATAGAGGATGTGACTTTTTATTTCTGATGGCTCTTTATTGCTTTCTTGTGCCTTCACAAGCCTGTATGTCCTTTTAGTGCTTTTGAGCAGGAGTGGTTTGCCATCTTTGCTAAATACATGGCTGCTTGCTCATCTATGGGATTTGGCTTTGCCATCCCTCATACAGCAAAGAATTCAACATTCTTCATGTTTACAAGACAATTTATTAAAAGATCTGCTTACATGAAGGGAGCAGTTTAATTTCTGAATTGGAGCTTTGCTTCATTTCAGTTGATGTGCTTAAACACAGGCTTACTGAAAACAAAACAATTTCAGCCTTTGTGGTGGCCTTTCAGACAAGAGGCCAGTGTAGTTTGGTATCTTCTGACCACCAAGAGAGGATACTGGAAGAGAGAAGAGGAGATAGAAGATGAGATACCTTATTCTTTATTTGAATTTGTAGTAGATCAATAAGGGAGGAAGGATGTTCCTGCTTTCAAAAGCTGCAGATATGGGATGCATATTGGTCATGCAGCTGGGAGTTTGCTGTTTCCCTTTCTGCTTATAAAGGTGCACTTCTGGGTAATACTGAGGTGCTGTTTCATGCATTTGGCCCTTTGCTACAATGTATGGCCAGCTTGCACTTCTCCAGAGTGTCTTCTCTTGCTTGGGTACTGGTTCTGGCAGGCTTGCACTTGGTGTATTTTTAAATCTCAGGGCCAAAATGGTGCTTTCTTAATTTCAGTTCCTTTTTCGATGTAAGTTTAAAGATGCAGCTCTTAGTGACTGGGCTATGAAGTGTGATTTTTATTTTTAAACTTGTTGGAGTCCTCACTGTTTGAAGCGGGGTCAATTTTTATAATGCATGGGCAATACTCCTTTTATAAATACTGCACTCATAATCAGTATTTTCTCTAACATATTATTGAGACTAGTTATTTTAACTTTACATTTCTCATCAGCATTACAGGGAAGCATGGTTGCTGTATCTCATATCAGAAAGATGCACTCACAGCACTGAGAGGCAGCAGGATGGCTAGGTTTTTATCTAAAGAAGCTATGAGCAATGGCATATGGCTGATAACTTAATGGAAGTTGGATAAATAAAGGAAAAAAATGTCTGACATATCAGTGCAAAAAGTCATTAGTGGACTTTTTCTGTATCCTGTTTTCTATTAGTCTGTAGTAAACTGCTTTGAAAATCTTAGTGGGTGTTTCCTTTGGTCTTAAAATAACGGGTTCTCATATATTGGATACATTTGTTTATCTCAAGGGCTGTTTGGGTGCTTTTGATTTCTGTTTTGTGTTTTTCAATCTGCATTTGAATACAAACTTCTTTCTCACCCTTTTTATGGCTTTTTACATAACGCTTTAGGAACATTATTGTGATTATACAAACTAAAATTTAAAACAGGAAGAAAATCTCTGCAAATGATGTAAGATTTCAACATATGGCTGTTGATTTATATGTTGACTTATAGTCAGTTCCCCTGTGCCACAAGAAAACAAAATGTGAGGGAATTTCTTAGCAAAATTTGTGGCAATTTTTGTAATGGTATTCAAGTTCTCCGTGTTCACCTACACGGTTCACATGCAGTAAAGCCTGTCACTCTAAAGTTGCACTCAATATTGTTCACTTCCTGTGTCTGAAGACCTAATTTTCCCACTTTGAGTGGGAATTGCTAAAATGAGTGGATTTGAGTGGATTGCTAAAATGGCCCTTGCATAATTTTCATGGAGAAGAGAAGTTGTTTTCCAGACAGCATTTTGAGAACTAAAATAGGGTGCTTGAAATAAATGCAAAGAAATGCCAAAGATATTTGTCATAGCTGGTCTTGGTTACAAATTCCTGTTGCTCAGGACGGTGCTCTGAAGTATTTTACCTCATTCTGGTACTAGAGGGATGGACTGAGTGATCCAGCCCCAACTCCCTACTTGAAAAATCCACTGCTGTAAAGCTAAAGAAACTATGTGAAAGCTTAGAACTCTCATAGCTTGTAGGGATCCCTTACATAGGGAAACTAGATAGGCATAAGAGAAACAAATCTAATACTGGGGGTCAGTTGCACCCTTTTCAGTGCTTCTGGGTTTGTATTTTAAAGGCCAGACAAAATAAAGATGAATCTTACTTATGTACTTGAGCCTCTTGAAGAAAAACCCTACATTTGGAGTATTTTAAACCATGGGCAAATGTCTCTGTCAGTCAGGATCAGAGTGAAATGGAATGAAATACTGTACTGATGTTCATGATGTGCTCAGAAAACAGGAAATCAGTGATTTAAAGCTACTCTGGCTCTTGTTATTTGATACAGTGAGTGCAGACCAACTCCCTGATTCACTTCTCTGTTGGTTCCATGTCTGACCTTTTGAAGGAGATGCAACTCCAACTCACTTTGGGTGATCTGATCAACTCCCCAGTCACACTCTGTGTTCTGGTCAGATTCTAATTCCTACAAACATGATGCTCTTGGAACAGAGGTTATGGTCAGTTAAGATACTGTGCTGTGTGGTCTTTTGACAGTTTTGGCACTGAGAACAGGAGGGGAAAAAGGAATGGGCTTGTATGTGTTCTTTGTCTAATAGGTTTATGGAAACTTCAGATACAATAGTAGATACTCATTAGAGCCAATATAGATGGGCTGATTAAATAATCTGCAAGGTACTGGATAGATCAGTATGAAGTGGTGATTCTCAGTAGGTTGAGTGATGCAGTGTTATTTCCGACTCATGTCTGAGGACTAGCAGACCTGTCTGAAAGCCAGACCCAGCTAAAAGGAAATCAGGTGATTCTTAGAGCTCTGGGTGAGCACAGCCATGATGGGTAGGGCTTCCCTCCTGGGGGAGAGCTGGGTTCAGCACAAATAACCTACTTTGGTTGGTGGCGGTGGATCTTTACACAATTTGGCAAATTTTCAATGTGTTTTCAATTAGGATAATGTTTTCTGAAAGAGAATTAGTCAGGATCCAAACTGTTCTTGAACGGGCATTTGAAACTGTGAAGACCATGAGCAGATGTATTAACAGGAGCCTCATTCAACACTGGAAAGTATTTTGTGTCCATACTCCACTGCAATGTTTATCTTACATGTAGGAATTACAGTAGACTTTTTTTCACAGAAAGTGATGCTGTACAATTGTGTATTGTTTAATGTAGTTAAACAGTGAAGAATCTGGCAGAACACAGCTTATGTTCTGATACAAGCCAGCTCTGTATGCTATGGTTGACAACTGTAAATCACAATCAAAAAAGGTTAATCATGTGGAGTGAATATTTCAAAAGTACTTGTGCATTCTCCTTCCTTCTGTTTAAGGGCTGTGTGTCAGATGTGCCTAATCATATGAGATAATTTAAGAGGAGAGAGTGGGCATAACACTGAGGAAAGTTTCAGGGATGCCTAATTAAAAGCCAATATGAGTTCTGAGTATATGCACACAATTGTCTTCTCTAATCACATTTTTTATTCTTAAATGTTATCTAAATTCTGTTAAAGATATTTCAGATTAATATACATAGACTGTTCCTGTAATACTTTTATTCATCTGTTTAGGTGGGTAATGTCTAAAAAATAAAATTATAAACTGGAATATTAACAATAAAGTCTTTTTGATTTAATTTAAAATAGAAAACTAGACAGATTTCATATACAATTTCTGGTTCTGATTTTGTTTTGAGGAGTGACAGTGCTGAAAGATTCCTTAGTTCTTGCCAATTTATTGACCCCATCCATGGTTGTAGAAGAGGAAAGCTTTACTGCCAGTATTATCACATGTGAAATCACAGAAGTCTTTTAAAATTATTTGGACTGGTACTTTTCATATGACAGTTTCTTTCTTGTTGCACTTGTAATGTCTTTGAAACACTTATGTTTAGAAAACTTGGGGGTTTTATTTTTCTTCTTGGAAGTCCTTAAACATTATTTGTATCACCATTGTTGCAACTATAAGAATGATTTAAACTGAAGAGTGAGGGATAGTGGATGAAAGAAGGAAGGGTTTGGGAAGGATTTGATTCAAGCCCCTCTACTTTTAGCCTTTAAATATACAATCTTGGAAGTGAATAGAAAGCTGGAGGTAAGTGCTGAATTGTTTCTTTCCAATTTATCTATGTGGTTAATATTGATGAGGTGGTTTAGGTAAAAGGGTAATGAATGTATATTTGAGTACAAAAATGCTTGAAACTGAAGCTACCAAGTATTTATAATGACCTTTTAAGTCTGTTTTGACTAATATCTTGACAAACTACTTTGGTTCAGGCATTTTTAGTGAGGGTTTTTTCTCTTACATGAACATACCTCTTGATCTCCTTTCTCATAATATTTTGTGAATTCTTCAAGAATTCACAGGCATTGATGTGGCATTTGATTTGAAAAATGTTGTAATAATAACATTATAATCTGTAACTGGGTGTTTCTTTGGTTTTGGTTAGCAGCCAGAGTCTCAGGGAACCCAAACAATATTCGTAGTGGTGAAGCTCATGAGTATTGTTATTTGTATAATTACTATTTCCAAAAGGGATGCAAGATTTTTGTTGTTTTCCAGAAGGCATGTAGCTATGTAGCTGCTAGATTTTCTGTCTGTTTTTGGTTGGTTTTTTTTTTTTTTAAACAGCTTTCTGTATATTGCCTGTGACCATTTTTTGCTGACTTATTTGGACACTTCTTTATATTTTAGTTACTGGAGGTTTTAGTTCAGCCAGTAGACTTCTCATCTGCTCTTCTATTTTGATCTAAGTTTCTGCAATTTGTTCCCCTCTGAGTCAGGTGATGTTGGGAATAGGCATAGACAGATTATTTGGAGCCAAGTGAGATGTTGTCCTTACAGGGCAGCAGGCTTTGTGGAAAAGGAGAATGTGAAAAACATCATTTTGTTTCCACTTAGGCATATTGCAGCTAAGATGCAGAAAAAAACCCCTGATATTTTCAGTATTATTAATGACTGAGTAAATAGCTCTGTGATTAAAATAATTAAGTTCCCTAGACTGTTCTGAATTGTCCAGCCTAAATGCTGTGCTCTGAAGCTGTGTGATATCTGAAGATGAAGCCCAGCTCTGCTGAGTCCAGTCCTTTGGTTTGGAATTCTCATCAGTGCTTGCTACTTTGTTTTTTTTTTTTTATTTTCAGGATTTAGAAGATAAATGGGTGGGCTGGGATTAGAAGATGGGCTACTAAGGGACATGCAGTGGTTGGAGACTGATTTGAGAATAGTTCCAGCTGAGTAAGAAAGTAAAGACTTGAATGCTGAGAGTTGCACACTAGCATTTGGCATGAACCTTTTTGATAGCTATGGAATTGATGATAAGTAAAGGGAGATGGAAGAAGAAATTATGCTGAGAGTTTAGAGCTGTCCTAGTAATCTTGTTGTTCTATACACATTCACAGGATAATCTATTGCATATAGAAAAAAGCATACTAAAAAAATTATCGCTGGAATTGAGCATTCTCATGGAGAGTTCAGTTCTTGGATGTGAATGTTGAGGTTTCAGCCCTTCAAAAATGCTGTGTGTAACTTTTCTGTACTAAGGACTCTTGTCCAAGTACATAATATCTATTTAGGAGATAATTTTTTTATTGCCAAAGATATCAGTTTTAAAAGCTGTCTAATGTAGGGAGTTGAAGCAGAGTGGTTACCTATTGAGGCATCCAGCATTAGTACAAATGCAACAGGTGGCACCATAAACATATTACCAGAAAAAACTTCTGGTTACGTGCAACTTAAGGGGGTGGGGGTACTTATTAATGGTGGTGATTTGCTGAACTGAAAAAGAAAAAGCCAAAAAGGAATCCTTGTTAAACTAAACTGCTTTAGTCTGATCAAGCTGAGCCTAGACTGATCTTTAAAAGCTTATTTCATTCTTCTCTTCTCCTTGAAATAAGGAATACAATAGAAAGCTCATTAAGGCCAAAACTTGATAGCATCTGGAAAATTTTAGTATAAATAGTGATTGGTGTTTCACTTGTCCTACAATATTCCTGAGATATGGAGCCCCACATTTTAGGGATGACAATGCTAGCTATGTGTTCATGAACATTCAAATCTTCCTAAGAAAGCTTTGAGGATTTTCATTTTTTGTATATAGAATACTACAGACTGGGAAAGGGTTTTTGTATTACTGGGCTTTTGTATTACTGGTTATTTTGTAGTGATGGTTCATGAGAGTTCATTGTGCTTGGTGCTGTGCAAATACATTACAAGGTTTTTTTTGCTCTGCACATTTTATTCAGCCGTGTTTATTCTACCATGTCAAAGAAGTATGTGCAAAGATTTTCATGGAAGGGGGGGTGGGAAAGCAGCCACATAGGTGCATGAATGAGTATTGTAGTGCTATACTTTTGATGCTGCAGATGCCTGAGGGAGTATATTTAAGTTATTCCACGCTGTGGGTATATCTGATTATTTGCAGGTAGTATTGTGGGTACTGCAGCACTGATGGTGTAAATATCAACATAGTTGTGGTCACGATAATCTTCAGTCTCATGAACAGAAGAGGAATAAGCTAGGGGGCTCAAATATGTGGTAATTTTAAGTGATGGAGTTCTCAGACTTTTGGCTTTCTACTTTTGAGTTGTGGACTCTTCTAGAAGGTCAGTTATCTTACAAGTCAGCAGGGTGTCGTGTGTGGCTGATACACCACAATATAAGCAGATATCGTGTGACATAAGAATGCTCATGATGCACTCATGTGCAATTAATTGTTTGATTCTTTTTGTTCCCCTTTCATCCATAGGTGACAAAGAAGGTCAAGTCCATGCAGATGTTCCATACTCCTGTGACTTATGCAATGCAGGGTGACAGAGTAGGTGTCTGTGTGACTCAGTTTGATCCCAAACTGCTGGAACGAGGCCTAATTTGCACCCCAGATTCACTTCACACCATCCATGCTGCCATAATTTCCTTGAAGAAAATTCAGTATTTTCGAGGAGCTCTTCAGACTAAGGCCAAGTTCCACATCACTGTCGGTCATGAAACAGTTATGGGAAGAGTGATGTTTTTCAGTCCAGCCCCTGCTAACTTCAATGAAGAAGTTCAAGAAAATGTCTTTGATTTTGAAAAAGATTATCTTTATCAAGAGGAATATTTGTCCAAGGACTCAGTTTCTTCAGAGGAAAACAAAGAAAATGACCAGGCAGGAGAAGTCCAGCTCCCAAAACAACAATGGGCTTTGCTGGAATTTGAAAAACCAGTCACTTGTCCTAAACTGTGCCTTGTGATTGGCTCTAAGCTGGATACAGATATTCATGCCAATACCTGCAGGCTGGCCTTCCATGGGGTACTGCTCCAAGGCATGGAAGACAAGAACTACGCAGAGACTTTCCTTCCAAAGCTGAAAGTGTACAAACAGAAGCACAAAGAAGGACAAGTGGAGAGGGTAAGCAGTCTCTCTGTCTCTCTGTGCTGTATATGGGAGCTGGAAATATTTGTCCTGTACATATGTTGGTGGGCTACAGAATTGTCACTGCTACGTTCTGGAGCCCTTACACAGGTTTTTCTAATGTTTATATTATCCGGTGTGTTACATCTGGTCAGCTTGCAAACAGTGTTTAAAGTGACTGGTTTATTCACTGCAATCCAGTGTTGAGTCATTTGGTGCTGTCTTTTCACTGATCCTTTTGGAGTCTGATCAGTGTGTTCCTCCCAGAGACTGGCTTTGTGCACCTTCCTAAGTGACAGAACTTCCAGGTTTCCACTGATGTATTTTACACAGTCTGCAGTACATTGAAAATGTAAAGACAGTGGAAAACAAAGTAGGATTTGGTTAAATAACACAAAGAACACAAGTAATTCTTTATTTGTATCTTTACATTTTGATAAATAGGGGCATTTATTTTAGTAGGCAAAAAACTTTCCTGCAGGATGCCTTACAAGTGATAGCGTGCTGCAGTTGGAATCAGGTTCATGACATGGAGAACTTCAGCCATGCCTAATGCACATTGTTTCTGTGTCACACAGGTAATCACCATCATCATCTGCTATAGTTCTTGTATCTGACACTTCTTAATGTAGCTGAAAACAGAGATGCTTTCTGGAGGAGTTGGCAGCTGCAGTGAAATTAGAGGGGATTTGTTTGTACTCTGCCATCAGAACTGGAGAGGTGCACTGGTGGTGGTTGGTGTTACATTGCTGGCATAGGTTTGGCCTTGGTGGTGATTACCCTTCAGTGGAGAATCACTTGTTTGTACATTGCATAGTGGAATCTTTCATGATGAATGGTTTGGGTGGAGATGTACAATGTATAAATAACTGTTTACCCCTTAGTGAACAGAGTTGATGCTAACTTCAGCATTTGTTTACTTGATATATTGATATGATAGATTGATATATTGGTGATCTATTAAATATTGGGTAAAGAACTCATTTTAAGTTTGATTTTCCTAGCTCAAAACTGCATTGTTTTAACAAAATGTTCGGTGTTCTTCTTTTCAAAATTCCATAAAGCTGAGTTGAGGATTGCACAATCTCTCTTTAATTTGCCATAGGAGACTAAACACTTGGCATATGATACTGTTTTTGTTATGTGTAATGCAGACTCCTTGAATATTGTTTGTTTGCTTTACTAATTTAAGAGTAGGAAGATCCCTGCTAGGGCATGATTAGGGAGGTTCTTAAAAATGCCTCACTAAATTAATTGATCAAATAACTAAGTCATATTTCTTATTTCTTCCTTTTTTTTTTTCCACTGACGTTTCTGTTGAATTTTTAGCTCTTAAAAAAAAAAAAAAAAGAAAAATATGAGTTTCTCCTTTGAATTTTCACTACTGATTTTGGAGGCCTTTTATTTCAAAGGTATGACAGACCTATGGCATTATGTTGGTTTTTTGAATGCCAGTTTTGTCACTAGAAGGGGAGGGGGGGATGTCTGTAGTTATCTGAATTTTTATCTTTGTTTATATGAGTTATCTGAAACACCCAAATTCTGCAGTCACTCTTCACAATTTTGGTAGCAGGTGTATTGTCTCCTTTGTTTGACATGTCCAGCTGCCTTTCTCTCTGGCTGATGGAGATACTGAATTAGAACCAGGAGTCCAAAGTGTTCTGGGCTCTAAGCTGCAGAGAAGCTCTAGACCAAATGTATATGTCTGTCATTCTTCTGGCACTCAGGAGCTTTCTGAACTCCCAAAACTTTTGCCTTTATCTTGGCTAAAGATTGACACACTTGTGCGTGGCCCGTGCTGCCAGGATCCAGTGAGACCTGGCTTACAGTAACAATGGGAACAGAAGTTTGTGTGAGCCATGGAGACAGATGCTTTTCTCTAACTGAGGTGGACTGGTCTCACATTGTTTATTTTTGTTCTCAATACGTGGCACTAATCTATGGCACTTAAACACTTGCAGAATACCAGCTGTGTGAGTTGTCTGATGGCATTAACAGTTTACTGTTGCCCTGGTCATACAATTTTAGTTGTTTTTATTTTGTGTTATTTTCAAACTGTTAGCCAGCTTATATATTCTGCTCTTGATTTTTCTGTGTAAATAATGGAATAACATTAATCAATTACACATACTTTACTTTCTGGCCCAAACAATAACCAGTGAACGTGCTTTATTTAATATTTGACCAACAGAATAATTTATTGGGCTATGTTAGAGAGCGGTTTTATCTTCCTGTGCCTTTTAAAATGTAGATCAGGGAGGTTTATTATTTTATCCTGCCTTTGTACCACAGTGTGCCCTATATATGTGCCTTAATCACTGTGTGTATGGGTACTAATTGATCCTGTACAGGGACAATTGCCATCGAGTAGTTTCTGCAGCTTTGTTTGTACCCAGATTCTGCCTCCCGTGCTACTGCAGATAGATACTTGGAGCTGGCATTTTCCCTGATGCATGCTGAAGGGGTGGTGGAGCAAATACTGTAGGAAAGGCTCATGGTGTAATGTCCCAGGAGCACTCAGGGACTTGGAAGAGTTGGTGGGAAGCGGCTCGTGCCAGGTATAAAGGGCCTGCTGGGGAAGTACTTAGAGCCGAGGTAGCTGCTGGTTAAGCCTGTGCTTTGCAGAGCACAGCAGCAGGAACAATTGGGTGGTACAGAGACTTATTTTAGTACACAAAGTCACCAGCTAATAGAAAATTTGAATCAGCTGGTCCCACCCTGCTGCTGATGGATGGCTGGAGATTAGGATCGCTGAATTTAGGGTGTCTATTCTTGGCACTGATACAGGAAAATTTCTTTCTCTGTTGAGTAAGGAAGTTTCCCCCCTCCTCACCTTCCCTGGGGAGGCATAAAATAGTAATAATAATTAAAAAATACTTGTTACCTTCACAAGAAGTGAACTTTTCCTTCAGAGAATACTGCTGGGGAAAATTAGCTTCACAGCTTCCTGAAAGGCTGGGAGAGAGGGAGGCAGGGGCATGGAACCTTCGCGGGTTCACGATAGAAACGTGCTTCCAGAACTGGGATGCACTGGGATTCAATAGTGCCCATTTGTAAAACACTGCTGCTAATCTGAGGGGTCTCCCAAGCCCCCCTGCTTGCTGCTGGAATTAAAATAAATTCCCTGCAGTTTAACTACCAGTTTACCCAGGAGAAATCAGACATTTATGGTTTGGCTTTTTGTTCCTATTCTGATTGCTTTCAGAGCACTGATGGAATGGTAAGAACTGTTAATTCATTAAGTTTCAGCATCACAGTATTTTTCTTATGTGCCCCTTGTGCATGGCACCCTTCTGGACTGTAAGGTTGATTTTTTTAAAATAAAATAAGAATATTTATTCTTTAACATTTTTTGTCTCTCTACAAGAAAGTGTACCTTTTTCTTGTTTCACATAGAAAGTAAATCCATGGAAAATATGGATTCTATTTTTGGAAAATATGGATTGTTTATTACAGAATATTTTTTAAAAATCATAGTTAAGCCAACAAACAGTCTTCAAGTAGTACATTTTACTGAAATTTCATACCTAAGCTTCCTGTTTTTTCTCATCTGCTGAAGTAATGGAAAATGTTGTATAAAAATTCAAGTACCCTGTCACTGCATTTTTTTAGTGCTCACTTTTCCCTTTTGTTATCTTACTTCTCTAATGCCAAGGCTGAGTGGAGCACTGGGAGGGAGAATCAAACCATCAAATCTCTGTTTACCTGTCTGCAGTGCATACTTTTTTATTCATCTACGGATTTTTGGGAGGGGAAGGAGAGTAAAGGGGAATATGTATTACTGTGATCTATGACAAATTAGTATATGAGAAGTTAGTGTTGTCAGAGGTGCAACTTAGTCCATGAAATTGAGGTGCTGGCATTGCATCTTGGTTATGAAAAAGTTACATGATTCTACTGCAGTAATGGTTTTTATCTGGTATTATACCATTTGATATTTTTGAGTTGTTACCAAAATGTGTGAATGCTCTATTTTGCTTTAGACCATGAGAGTTTTTTATGTTTAAGTATGGCAAGTTTTATGGAAAATCAAAATATGCTATTTTGTCAGAACTAAGAGGACAGTGGCAGAGATTTGTATTTGCTTAACTTGATGGTTTCAAAAACAGTGTGAAATACTAGTCCAGCTTTCTCTTGCAGAGAGGACTTGAGAGAGGAGAGAACTTCAGTGGAAGGAAGTTTCTGTCAAGAGCATCTTTCTGGTGAGGTTAGGTGGAGGCAGAGACTCTTGCCCTCTGGACATCTTATTTTTGCAAACCCTTGGCTGCCTGACAAATGTGCTTTCAATAGGAAAAAGCTAGGCTGGCAACAAGTGGCTTGTACTGATAAAAAGGTAAAAGAGAGTGCTATTGTGAACACCAGTGCAGCTCTAAGGAGTGTGATGTGGGAATCTTGGTGAAAAAAGGGCAAATGGGTGTGAAGGAGGTTTTGTCCCTCTGATTTGGCATTCAGAGCTGGCAGTGGATGTGGGCTTGCTGAACTGCAGCAGGTCAGCAGTTCCTGGAGTTGGAGACAAATTACAAAGATAAACAGCAGCTGTTGTCCTTGGTCTTGTGCTTCTGGAGACAGACTGCTCGACGTGCAGCTCTTCACCTTCTGTGGGCAAAGAGACTTGTATTAATCCTAACATCATCTCTGAAATACCTTCTTTGAATTTAACCTCTATGCAGCCTTGCAGGTTAATTCCAGTCTGACTCATGAAGCAGTTACTCAGTTCCTAGAATAAATCCTTTATATTTGTCACATTATTTGCTCCTTGGCTTCCATGAACATACAGGTTGAGTGCAGAGAGTTTCAACTGAAAGGTGAACCGCAGGAGTGCATTATGCTTTCCTGCATGACTCAGATATTCTGCTTGTTTTGAAAATGTTTGCATGAGCAGGATTTATCTTAGGATGGTTGCCACAGGGTCCTGTTGTCACGGGTACTCATAAATCCATAGCTCTGTGGCAGAAACAAAAGGAGAAGGAAAACTCTGACTTGCATAGTGAGAGCTGCACCTCCTGCACTTTCAGGCTTGTGTAGTGGAAAATATACACATGTTGGCTGGAATGGTTTCCCATTTGAAGTGTAGCAGAATGCTTTCCTATCATGATGGGCTTGTCCTTTAGAAAGATACTTTATCTGTGCTCCTCTGTCAATTAGAAGAATTATTTCTCTCAATTTCGAAGTTTTTAATGTATCTTTCTCATTATTTGCCTTGCTCTTTAGGCTTTACTTGATGGTAATCAGGGTGCATGATGTCTTGGTTTTGTTTATAGCCACTTTGTTCACAGATTTTGTGGGTTGCTGGATAGTGAGTTTTCTTATTGCACTCATTCTCCTGGAGGCTGAGGCCATCACATAGCCAGCATGGTTAGTTTCTAGGGATGCCTATTGCTTAATAACAACATGTTACTAATTTGAATATTGGTGTGATCTAAGTGTCCCCAAGGAGAAACACATTGTTGCAAGAGCAAGAAGTGAAAGCAGGGTAAGTTATCCAGATCTTTATCAGTGGATCTCTTCTGAAGCCTGAATGGAAGAGAGAAGGCTTATCTTTCAGCATCTTGTAAAAGTGTTGGCTTCTTTCCTCTTCTTCCAGCAGGATAGGAAGAGCTTTGTCAGAGCAAGTACATTACCTGAGTGCTCAGAGGGAAGGTCTTTGTTGCCATCACTTCACAGATCTTTCTGGCCTTTCAGAAGAAGGATAGGATATTGTGGAGATGAATGCCAGTAAGCAACTACAGGAACTGTGAGAAAATGGTATTAAATTTGTTGATGACTAGCAATGACCCAGACTGTCCCTTGGGGAACTGGAAAATTTTAAAAGCATCAGTTTTGAAAGTGGTGGGTTTTTAAAATCAATGAACAATATTTGAGTGGAAACAGCACATTTAGTTACTGAGCACATGCCAAGTTTGTAGTAGCTCAGTCACACACTTAACTAGACTGCTAAAGGAGTGTGCAAAGGGGGAAAAATGGACTTGCCCATGAGTGAATAGGAACATCTAATGTGCTTCATTTAAGGGATGAGACCAGTTCTGTGGTGGTTACCTTTGGTTGAGGGGGTAGTAGATCAGTATAGGAGTACCAGAGTATTCCTGTCTGGAAAGATTCCTGGGAAGTGGATCATTTATAAACAACACTGGTACTTTTTTCACTTAATCCTTTCCAGATACCTGTAATACCAGAATTTGTTTCAGAGTTGTGCCTATAGGCTGTTTTCAAAGTATATGTATCAGAAATACTGTTCCTTAAATTTTCTGTTGAGTGCTTGCATGGTGCTGCTATGAATGAAGATAATTAAATTTTACCACCTTGGATAGTTACTCTTCCATCTAACTTATTTCTAGGTACAGCATGTTTCATTGTCTAACTAGAGCTAATGTTGAATCTACTATTTTCTTACAGTGACAGTGCAATGCCAGGGGCATAGCAAGTAAAGCCCTGCATCAGCCAGGTAACAGTGCTTCCTGGGTGACTGAGGTGGGTCACAATGATAGGGGCACAATGTGAGTAACAAAGCCAAACTGTGAAATCTGACTGTGAGTGCTGCCTGCAGGAACAAGCAGTGACCTGGGCTGTCTGCAGAACCCTCTGTGACTCTAGCTGGGAGAAGTGGTAGATGTCACTCCATCATCTACTGTAAACATGCAGACGCCACAATTACTATTTTTCCTGCTTTGAAGTCTGCACATGAGTTTGTTTGGTTCTGCTTGGCTGCTGATGGTATGCTAAATACAGTAATAATACAGAGATGAAGGCAGTCAGGTGAATAAAAGTGCACAGCACATTCACTAGTTAAAATGCACTGTTAAATAGGAATATAAAAGATGAATTTATTTATTGATTCTTGTTTAGTTTTTGACTAAAAGAGTTTGAGAAGCTTGTTGGGGGAAGGGAGAGCTTACTGCCCATTAGACAGAAGTACCATTTCTGCTAAACAATGCTGAGAAAAGGATGGTGATGTTTCCTGACATTTCCTAACTCAGCACATGGATTAACACAATACAATAAATTTGTCATAGAAGTTTACCAGGTAAGTTGCAGAATCTGCCTTCTTACCCTTAGGAAAAATAAAGGTTTTTTTCACTCACCAGCGAAAGAATAACTTACTCCACATGACTGGGTAGTAGATTTTTGCAGGGTTTGAGTAACACCTATGGTTATTATTTATATTATTAAATTTAAAATGCAGACATGCTTTTGAGTCTTGCAAGTGTGTGGACAGCTGGTCTTGATTTTTCTGGTTGTGTAACAGTCACCTGTGGGGGAATCAGTTTGTCAGCAAGGCAACCAATACACGATTTTATTTATTGGATACAAAAATAAATTAAGAATGTTGCTTAGGTTGCAAAATCAAGAACTTGAAAGTTAGGAAATACCAGATTTACAGTTACTTATGCAACATTAATTCTGTTCCCCTGTGCCTCTACTCTGTGCACTTAATAAGGCAAGGTTCCTGTGAAATTTTTTTGAATGTGGTCATGTTAAGACTGTATCATGGGGCATATCAAAGAGGAACAGGGTTAAGATTGTATGGACATCTGGCATTTCTTAACTTCTTAAGTGCCCAATTCTGCAACTTACATTTATATAAAACCTAGGTTATTTAATTTCCTGGGTATTTTTAAAGTCGAAAGATGAAGTAAAACTAAATCTTCATATTGCTGAAGCATAGCCATCCCTCTACTGTACACCTTCACTGGGACTGCAGTTACAAACATCCAGCAGTGTAGCACAGGCTTGTGTTCCTTGATAGCACAACCTTGTAAGCCAAAGGGCAGAAGGAAGCTGTTACCTGATAGAGGAGGGGGCTTTGGGCAGCAGATCCACACGCTGCAGTTGGAGATCCTCAGGGGAGGGGGCAGGCTCCGGGTATTTGAATGTCTCTGCTATGTCTTGAGAGGGGATTGCAAGTCTGTCTGAGTCAGCTCTCTCTCTTCTTCCTCAGCATCAGTTGCTTCAGGCAGCTCTTTCCAGACCTGTCCTGTCCTTGCTGCTTCCTTCCAGTGAGGATTTTGTAAGCCTCTGCTCTTTGTTCCCCTCTGCCCTCCTCAAGCTATTTGTGGGCAGTTTTCTTTAGAAAGAAATTTAACTTACTGTCACTATAGCTGACCTCCTGCTATGTGCCAGGTCTGTGCAGTGTTCCAAATGAAACTTACCATGTCCCACTGATGTCTCCTTTTGGATGTTTAGGATTTAAGAACCTGAGATCACCACAGTTAAAAATACTTTAAAATAGTTAAGAAATTGCATATGTGTTTTTAAGTCATGGAGGTACCCCCAGCATCCTCCTGGCTGTTCAGAACCTTTTCGAGGAAAAGGACCTGTCTTCAGCTTGGCAGTCCTCACTGTGTCATGCTTACAAAGCCAGGTCATGGCCTGTACATACCATCTTGTCTACAGAACAGCCTGTGTCTTGATTTTTTTTTTTCTTGAATAGTAAGGATCACAGGGTTTTTAATCTGCGTAGCAAGGCAGGGCTAGCTGGTCTGGAGATGGATGGTGTAGGATGTAGTAACAGTCTTGAGCCTCCTCTTTCCCATCTATTGATGTTGCTTTTCCCACATAAAGGGAATGCAACATAGATTAATAAAAAATGAAATCATGACATGGACCAGTTCCTTCTCACTTCGTAAAATGTATGTTTTCATTCAGACCATGTCAGGAGTTCAGTGCCTTTGTTTGTTTTGGGATTCAACCCTTCTAAACAGAGTTGAAGGAAACTTGCACTTTCAAGGTGAATGAATGAAATGAATATAACATGTATATCATACAAAATGAATTAATAGTGCCCCGTTGAAACCCTGTATGTGCCTGCAGCATGCTGTTAGGGAAGTGTAGAGCTTTTAGGACCTATAGCAGTCTGATTGTGCACCTCACTCACTAAATCTCCTGATTAAGTGCTCAGCACTCCTTTTTTTTGCTGCCATGCAAGGTTTTACCAGGCTCTAGTGGTGGCACAATGCTCAGCAAAGAGAAGGGCAATTTATGGCTGCTTGTGACATATTCCCAAACTCAGTTGTCCCCTTACTCAGAAAGGCAGAGAAAGGAAAATGTTTTTTGGATATAAGAATCATAGGCTGGTGAGAGATGGAACGAGCATCTGAAAACCAAGTTCATGGATATGTGGAGATGTTAATGTGATGGCTTCCATTAAAACAGCAGTAATGAGACGTGAAGCTGAAGAATTCTAGTGCTGGAGGGAGCTGCAGAAAGAAAAGTCTTTATGCTGCTGTAAGTAAGCTCTTGAGGAAAAGCCTTGACTGACCAAATCATTCTTTCTTTGTACCAAGCTGTTCAGCCAGTTCTCAGTAACCAGCTATGAAGAGTCAGAAAAGCTGGAAACTTTATCATTGGTGCAATCCTCTCAGTTCCTTTCTCCTTCACCCTTTTTGTGGCCTCATGTACCATCATTTTCTCAATGCGTGAAACCTTGTTTTAAAAAAGAACAGAAATTTGCAGCCTCAAAAATATTCCCATTTCTGACACAGAAGTGGAAAGTGCTTGAAACTGTTTTCTAGAAATAAATGAGCTGTCACTGATCATGATGAAGATGTCTCAAGTGTACTTTTTCTAAAGTACAAAAAAGTAATAAAAATGCTTTGTATTTTCAGTGTTAGACACAGGTTCTTTTTGTTCTTTTTTCTCTCCTGTTGTTTTTCTGTTTTGGTTTCAGTGAACTTTTTATCACTTTACTGAGAATAATCCTGAGCCTTTAAAAAAAATTCTTTTTAAACTCATGTAATTTTTTATTAAATCAGAAAAGGTTGTTCTTTCTCTTTCTCTGTATATTTTCTAGTATTTAATATTCAGTTATTTTGCTTTTTGTCTTAAACCTTTCCTTATTTCCCTTTCATACTGTCACCAGTTTGTTTCCTCTTCTGTGTTTCTGTTCTGATCCACTTTTTTTTTTCCTACAGATACATTAAGAGATGAGTTATTTGCTCTCAAAATGTGTGTGATGGATTGTTTGAGAGGGTGTTCAGATGACAGTCATTTCTAAATTATCCTAAAAAGTAGGGTTGTTTAACAGGCTGGATAGTAGAACTTGCTATCCTGCTCAAAGGGGCATCCTGGACTTTTTTTTCCTTGGAATTAATACTATGGTTTGCACGGAGTTCCAGCACATATCATGAACTGTCGTTTTGCAAACAGTCTAAGGCACAGTAAGTACTGAAGAGATGAGGAGTGCAAGTTGGTGGCTTTTTGGGGTTTTTTTTGTTTGTTTGTTTGTGGTTTTTTTGTTTTTTTTTTTTTTAATGTGAACTTCTTGGTTTTAGCACAGGGGTTATGTGCCAGAGATGCACATACTTCACCTATGGTTATAAAGCACTGTTTACTTTTTTGTACAAACACAAAAGCCAAGTGGGAAGGGATATTTCATAAACTCAGTGCTATTGTGTCCTCTGGTCTTAAGCCATAAAACAAGAGTAACAGAGACGTTCCCTTTGAACTTGAAATCCTTTTCTAAGCTGCTGATCTAACCTAAGTGAGAGAGGGAGACTATACCAGCCAGAAAATTTCTCTTCTGGGTATTTTTTCCCGTCCTGCCCCTTTTCTTTTTGAAATGTCCTTAAGTGAGTTTGATGCTGCACCTCTGCCCATAAATTTAAAAAAATATTATCGTAATGTAGGTCAGTGAACTGAAACGCCACTGTACACCATGGGGGATTAAAGTCAGAGAGGCAGCCCTCTCCCACTCCTACTAGGTCATATGACAATATAAACAAGAAATGCAAGGAGCCTTCAGCTTTTTCTTGCCCTAATCCTTTGTTTATGCAGCACTTAAACTGACTTTTGGGGTCGTCTCTGTCTGGCATTAAAGCCCTAAAGCTTTTTGAAGTTTCCCTGAAGTTAATAAAATTAGTCTGCCCTCACTGCTAGGCCCCTTGCTGCTGCTTCAGAGCAGACTGTGTATCCCTTACTGTCTTTGTGGCATTTGGCTTTGTAAGTTCATAATATTTTATACTGAAAAAAAGGAGTGTTTGAGAGAAAAGCAGAAAGCTCTCCCGAAAGGCTGTTCAGCTAATAGGCAAAGTGATTGCCATTGTAGATGTTCTGAGAACTCAAAGGGGATTAACTTAAAATCCCATGATTGGAGGTAAATTGCTGGTAAAGTAATTGGAAGTGTTGAGTTTCAGTTAGAGAGAACAACATGCATTTCTTTGCCTTTTTACAAAGCAAAGCTAAACCAAAAATACAATTTTTCTTTTATTTTTTTCCAATGCAATCTTAAAGTTGAGAAAATGAGCTTTCCTTCATAGCAATTCTCTGCTACACTCATTTATTTTAATGCAAAGACTGATCCAGTTATCTTAGTTCCTGTTAGGACAGGCATTCTCTAGTTATTTTGTCATTTCTGTCAGGGATGAATTGATGATAGGCTCACCAGAGGGCATGGATGGCACCAGGATGGGGTGTGTAGTATTCAGTGTGTGTGAAACAGAGACTTTGGGTCATAGAGGTTTTATTCCAAACAACCAGTCAGGCAAGTCACTGATCACTTATAATCTCAGCACCACTGAAGTGGTTTTGTTTTTAACGGCTTGTAGAGATGCCCAAGGAATCATGGTGATACCTACAGAACATATTGATTGGTTAAAGGAGGGATTTTTTTTTTTTTAACAAGTTGGGTTAAGAACTGGCTGGATGACCAGGCCTAGAGAGTGGTGGTGAACGGTGCTGCATCCAGCTGGCAGCCAGTCATCAGTGGTGTCCCCCAGGGGTCTGTGCTGGGGCCAGTTCTGTTTAATACTTTTATTGATGACATAGATGAGGGTATTGAGTCTATCATTGATAAATTTGCAGATGACACTAAGCTGGGAGATGACAATCTGTTGGAAGGTAGGCGGGTTCTGCAGAGAAATCTGGAACAGTTGGATGGATGGGCAGAGTCCNCCTCAGTTTGGGAAGGACCTTGAGACCCTTGAGCACCTCCAGAGGAGGCAGCGAGGCTGGAGAGGGGCTGAGGGAGCTGGGGGTGTTTAGCCTGGAGAAAAGGAGACTCAGGGGTGCCCTTATCACTCTACAACTCCCTGGAAGGTGAGTGTAGTCAGGTGGGGACTGGTCTCTGTCTCCAGGCAGCAACTGACAGAACAAGAGGACACAGTCTTAAGCTGCACCAAGGGAAATTTAGATTTAATGTTAGGAAAAAGTTTTTTACTGAAAGAAGATAAAGTACTGGAATGGTCTGCCTGGGGAGGTGTTGGAGTCACCATCCCTGGATGTGTTTATAAAAAGCCTGGATGTGACACTCAGTGCCATGGTTTAGGTGAGGTGTTAGGGCATGGGTTGGACTCAGTCTTAGAGGTCTCTACCAACCAACTGATTCTGTGATTCTGTGACCACTACAGTGAAAAGAACAGTGCAGCTGGAGTCCCTGGTTACTCTCCTATACTGAATGGACAAGAGCAAGACCCTAAAAAGCACCTTTCTGTATACAAGATAGGAGTTTTTTAACTCAAAGGTTTTAAATGAATGTGGTGTAACTAAATGCTGATAGATTTTGTTTCTGTTTTAATACTCAGATAAAGTTATCATTGCTGGTTTACTGTAAGGTACGGGATGCCTGTAACACTTGCTCACAGAAATCACTGGAGTTTTTTCTGACAGCCTTTCTGGGGAGGCGCTAAACTGAGTCATGCTAGCCTAGTATAATTTCTCATCCTGTAATTTCATTTCTAATTAAGTTAAAGATAACTTTGAAGTGCTCTTGGAAAAACAAAGATGTTTCCAAAGATGTTGGCCTTTAAAGTTGGCTTCCTGTGCCATTTGAGGGATAACTGCAAAAATAATAGATATGTTAGAAACCCTCCCTGGAGCATATTGTACCATATGTATTTCAAACATAGGGGAAAGAAACACTAGCCAGCAGTGGACAAGAGGGATGCACAGTTTTGCAGTTCCTGTTTTAGGGATAAAAGATTTACAGGATGAAGTAACATCTTAATTATTTCTCTGGCCACTGCAACGAAAAAAATCTAGATTTTGAGAATGTAAGTGCTTGTTCAGGTTGGAATTAACAGCTTCTTTTTCTTCTAGTCTTCTGTTTCAGACCCAAAGAAAGGCAAGTATGCCTGAAAGTTTATCTCTTTCCTTTACCTCCATCTATTATCAGGGGCTCCAGGAAAGGACATTGTTCAGTTTTACATTTAAGCCAGAATGTTGCCAAGCAGTGATACTGCCATCAATGGTTCACAAGCTATTTTGAAGCAGTGGGAGAGGACAGACACAACAAAAAAACATAAATGTGTCCTTTTGGGGAAGGATGAGGAGTTTGGCAGTGAATGTTTTTGAGGCATCTGAGTGTTTGTGCCTACAGCCTTGACTGCACCCAGAGCAGAGCACAGCTGCCTGTCCTGTCGTCATCTCTGTGTGACAGAAGCAAGAAGGGCTGTAGATACTTCTCATCCTCTATCTGGTCTGGGACAGGGGGAGGTCCTGCCAGTGCTCTCCAATACTGCCAGCCCTTTCAGGACTATTTATAGCTGAGCAAGTAAGCTCTGTTTAAAATAAAACAAAAATAAAATTTCTGATGCTAGATTTACTACCGTACTGAGATTGGCATTAAAATGGAGGCATATATATGTAACAAAATAAGGGATTTGAGTCTGTATATGCATTATAGTTTATGGAGGAGGCTTCAGGGAAGGACAGTTGCTTAATAAACTGGCAATATTTTGAGTGATCAATATTTTGAGTTCATTTAAACTGAGTAAAGGAGAGTGTTCAGAACTGATTACAGTTATTTACTGTTCTAAGTACTTTGGTCTTTGCAACCCTTAGGTGTACTAAAAATGGTTGCTGAGATATGAAGAAGAGCTGCAACTTTTACCACAAAAAAATAATCTTGGAAATATTTAAATAATATCCTCATATTTATTTTGATAAATAAATGTTCTTTACATGTCTACAAGGGAGAGAAACTGCAGGCGTTGGGTGTACAAGGATATTCACACCTACAGGATTAGGCTCACTTGACTGCACCTTATACTTTGTAATGCCTAAGGGAGGGTTGTTTATCTTGCCTTACCCGCCAACCTCACTGCCTCTTGTTCCTGATAGCTTAATTAAGAATTCAGCTTGGAATGGTTCTTCCCACTGGGTTACAAACCTTGAAATTAAAATTGGATACAGTGGTCATAAGGCTCTTGGTTTAACAAATCAGTATGTATGTAAAGGTGAGTATTTAAAAGGCTCTGTATTTGAAACTGTCATTTCTTTGGAAGTGTAGCTGTTGGAGTGCAGGTCTTGAGCTAAGAGAAAGAATGTTTATGTAGGTGATAATGTCCTTAGGTGTAAAATAATGATGGAATAAACTTTTTGTCAGCATAGGTACTTCAGTGACATTCATGGAAAGGTTTCAAAGCAGAAAAAAGATTTTAATTAGCTGATCTTTATAGCATGTTCTGATGTAGATTTTATTCTTCTTGTATTTTGGTAAGGGAGGTAGAAGCAGAAATGTGTTTGTTCATAAAGTCTTTTATGGTTTTAGACACAAATTGCCTTAAACTCAGCAGTTTAGATGACTCACCCAGAGTTTTGCTCATTTGGGGGTAAATGGTTTGTCAAAGGTGGTGTGATAGAAGTAGCCAAACTTGGCATCTAACATGGATAATTTCTTGTCACTTTAGCTTTTTTATTTTTTTTTGCAGGTGATGGATGATTACAGTGTGATTGGTCGTTCGTTGTTTAAAAAGGAAACAAACATCCAGATTTTTGTGGGTCTGAAAGTGAAACTGTCTACGGGAGAAGATGGAATAATAGATGGTGGTTTTGGACAAAGTGGTAAATTTAAAATCCGAATTCCAGGTAGGTGCTTAGCAGTTAACAAACACTAATCTATGTCAAGTGTAGAGGATCCTTCCACACTGCAAGGTGAAATGCTACCAGTAATCTCCTGAAGTTGTGAAATCAGCTCATAGCCAGTTGGAGCAGTGATCTGGTGGGGGCTGTACCTCTTCTAATTACATGATGGGAGCTGTGACTTACAGTGTGAGACCGAACGGCCTGCAGCAACATCCCCTGTGTCAACAAACTCAGGTCTCAGAATGACTTCTTGCTAAGTGGCAGTAATACAGAAATCATGCTGTGCTCAGAGATTAATGTATGTATGATTTGCACCAGAGCCTTTCTGAACAAATAAAAGAAAGCAAACCTGCAATCATTTTTACCTGTAGCTGTTTATTAAATATTGGATGCAAGTTCCTTAAATTGGCTCTGTTCTGCATGCTATTATCTAACTTGCCTTCAAGCAAAAAACTGTTTGATAAATGGGGTTTTGGACATCTTGAGAGTTTTTTTATTGCTTGTGTCTCCTGGTTTTATAATGCTATATATGACTGTATTTTTCATCCTTGGTGAATTACAGGAAGGATTTATGCCTCCTTAGCTTAGAGCGTGGGAAGTGATGGGTGCTAGAGTTTATAAGTGTCATTTACTGGGGTTTTTTTCCTCCTTCTTTTAAGGCAGGAGAGTAGTTCTTAGCCTTTTCAAAAGGCAGTAATAGGTGTTGCATTTAACTCGGATTGCAGGATAAGATTTTAAGGATACCAGGCAGTACTTTTGTATTTCTGTTTTGTCTTCAGCTCATTTGTCACTAGTTAATCCCCCCTCCTCTTAGGGAGATGAGCAAGATTACCTCTGTTGAACAAGTGGAGAAAAGAAGTTACAATGTTCTAAGACAGCAAACAGTCAACATAACAATTGATCTTCAGAAAAGGGTGAAGTTTCCTGATTCCTTGCAGAAGATGGGCTGTCTTTCCATTTAATTTTGAGTGTGATGCTCTAATTTTGATCCTCTGCAAGTTTCCTTTCTTCTTCCTATTACAGGATGAGAATTTCTGACTATATAAAATGTCTCATGTATTCTATCTTATCTGTGCTTCTAGTTTTGTCACCAAATGCTAGATTTTGCAAATAGCTGTGAGAACATAATTAGCAAGCACACTTCACATTTAAAGAAAAAGGTTGCACCAGGTATGTGTTTGCTTTTAGTTTTGTGGTATAGAAAAGATTGTAGGGATTCACTGAGGTACCTTTAGGTAGGAGATGAAATGATGCATTGATGACCTTAGAGCTGAAAAGCTGAAAATCAAGATGACATCTTGCTTAAAAATGTAATTAGGTAATGTTCTTAGTAACTTTTCTCTCCTGTAGGCAAAAATCTGATAAACAAAATGAACAGGAGGATGGCATTTACATAGCAATTTCTACATCTTTGGATGGAGGAAATGGTTCTTCCTGGGAGAGAGAAGCCTTATAAGGAGTCTCTGGCACCCTTGTGGATTTAAGCAGGAACTGTAATTGTGAACCAGCAGTTACGTTAAGAAAATGTTATATAGATTTAGATAATGGCATTTTGCTCTGTCTATTGAGTTAGTGGGAAGAAATGATACCTTTCACCATTATCTAATCTTGGTTACACTCATCAGATGTTTAACAGCAGAGCTTGAAACAGAGGATCCTTTATGGTTTGTTCTTTCAATGAGAAGAATATGTAGCAGAATGCAGAATTTAATACCTCTCTAAGGTAGGCAGAATAATGCAACTTAGTTTGCTTTGCTTTAGTCTAGGTCAAACTTGGGTGCTCTTGTCTGGAAAGAAAAGGCAGTAAGTTAAATTAAGTCAGGTTGAGGGTATCAAGGAATAGAAAAGAAGCACAGAATTTGAAAGAGCCTAAAACCCTGTCTCTTTAAGAGTTCCAGAGATTTGTATGTAGGGTGAGGGCCATTGCTTTGATACTGCTTGAGTCAACTGCAGTTCACATTCCTTTGTTAAATCAGTGTTGCTTTTTTAATGTGTCTGCATCCTGTTTGTGGGTTGGGGTTTTTTTTAAATTTAACTGGTCAGACTTCTTTCTCCCTTACCCTCCACCCCATTCTTCATCCTTGCCTCTTCTCATACAGTCTCTTACATATTTTTTTGAGTAGACCTTTTTTTAAATTTTTCTGTGATTCCTTCAAAAATATATCAGGGAGTGGGAGGGAGGGGAAGGAAATGTCCAGGTTGAAAACTGCCTTGTACTGCCTCAGCCTGGCAGTCCATTAGTCCTCTCTTATTTAAAACAGTCACCCTCTAGAACTGAGTTAGCTTGTTCAGCTAGTTGACCTGATGATAGCTGATGGCTGGTTTTAGAAACAAACCTTTCCATGGCAGTGAAATTCAATGAGATGTGTCAGAGATTTGTGTCCTGACTGCTAAAGGTAATAATAGACCATGGCACTTCTTGGGGTGCTGCAAGGTCCACTGATACCACCGCACCCACTCACATGAGCAAGTGTTGGGCTCCCCAAGTGTTCTTCCCTACTCACTTGGAAATGGCTTGTGTTTGCTATAGATCAGCCTGGGAACATTGTCTTATGTCATCTGTGGGCTGAAACTTGGCAGACCATAACTGGGAATGGCAGAAGGGGGATCTGTTTCTTACTCTGGCACTGCTTGTGTGCAGCAATAAGTCAGATACTTCTCTCTCTTCTGCTTTGTGAAATGGGGATAATTACTATCCATTCTGGAAAGAAACCCAAAATAATGAAATTCCTGATTTAGATTTATTCCAGGCTTAGAACATTAATATTTTTTGAAAAGGCGTCATTATCTTTCTTTAGAGTACAAAAAGCATATCTAGAGTACAGCATGCAATTGGAAGTTCCTCAGTTGCTGAAAGATGTCAGTACTTTGGAAGAAATTCAGGGAAGAGCAGCAAGAATGCTGGAGAGGCTGAAGGGATTGATTTATGAGGGAAAGAAGATGAAAAGAAATGCATGAGACTTGGCTAAATTATGTCCAAGTGGGAGATGATATTATCTGCAAGTATTTGAGGAACATAACGGAGAAGAATCCCTTAGGGTGGTCCAAGGAGATGGAAGCAAAGCTTAATAATGTGAAATAAAGCAAAGTGTAACTTGACTATTGAGAGATGTTATTTAGCAGAAATGTCCTGCCAGATCGTCTTTGCAGAGGAAGATGGTGTATTCCAATTTGACAATATTCATGTGTAGCTTGCCTAGATGTTTGCTAGTGCAGGGTAAAACAGGCAGGCAGTAGGATGGTGGGTGGAAGTACAATTTATTTTTCATCTCACTCCTGGTTTTGTGTCCAGGCATGCTTTTATTGCTTGAGTGACAAGGTATAACCTACTTTCTAGAATGTTTGCAGCAGCATCTAAAAGAAAAAAAAAGTATTTGCTGGCAGATCTGCTGTTCTGTAGGGCTCAGTTGTGGAGCTGTTTGTCCTTTAACTGAAGGCAAAGCTTCAAGGCCTGTTAATTGACAGGATGACACTTCCTTTCCAGACTGGTTGCATGATCAAATGCATGAAAAGGAGGATGTAATCTCTAAACTCACAAGAGAGTTTTGCATACTTCAACAAGCTGCTTAAAAAGCAAAGGCAATTTAAACTCCATGGCTTTTAAAGTTATGCTTTGTGTGGATGAGGGAGCGAACTACTGATGGGGTGCTGCTTGCTGAGGTGGATGATATGTGGCAGCTGTTTTAGTTGTAAATGGAACACTGTATAGGAGAAATGAGTGAAATGTATTGTTCAAGAACAAGTTTGGGGAGACAGGAACTGTATGTTTAAGTGTCTTATTCTAAAGAAGATAAAAGCTAACAATAACAGTCTTTGGAAAATGCTTATTTCAACATACCTTGCACCAAGGAATGTTGTGCCAGTTGATAAGACATTTAGAGGAAAGTTCAGCAAATCATTTGAATAACCTAGTGCTAATTGTGGATTTTATTTAACTGTCTCTCACCCAAGAACTGACCCTGTAAAACTGTGCTTGCTCTGCGAAATCATGATCTGTTGCTGTGTGTCTTGACATCTTCTAAAAGATTAACTTTAGATATGCCCATTTCTTTGATTTTGCCTCAATACATTTGTCTTGTGTTTGATTTTTGTAAAATGTACCAACTTTTTAAATCTAATTGGAGCATGTGTGATATCTCAGGCATGGTTCACTTTCCTTTCTGTCTTTGTCTAATTTCTAGTGAAGTGTTCATCCTTTGAGGCACTGCAATATGTTTGACTGCCATTCTCCTCTTTTTGACTAAAAATTTTTGTACATGACTTTGTTACCTTCTTTCTTAATGCAAAAGAAGCAGTGCATATCTAACCCTGCTAAGAGCTGAACATGATTTTGAATTGAGCAAATTTAAATGTAATAAAAGACACTTTTCATAAAAAGAGATAAAAATGAGAATATTGGAGTACAAGCTTTGTGGCTTCTCTGTTCTTTTTAGCCATACGGGATAACAAGAGTTTAAAGTTTCTTAAAACAGGTGAAAACAAACTGGTTTATAACTTTATTGCGAGTAACTTTTTGCCTTGCACTTGAGAGAACAAGTCCATTTCACTGTTTCCACTGCTTGTCATGGTAAGAGGGATTGAACGTGCCAAAAAAGTCTGTTCTGAAGTAACAGCACAGATCTTCTCCCTAACCTGAGACACAGGAACCCCTGGGATCCTGCAGCGTTGGTGTAACATGACCTAAAGTGGTCAGAATTCAGCAAAGTGTCTTATTCTTGAGCATTCCTTTTATTTTTACGTGTGAAATTAAGGGTATGTCGATTACCAGAATGCAGAATATGTTTCCCCCTTGGCATATTGTGGATTTGGTGCATCTTTGTTGTTTTTATACTTTGCTACTTTTTTCACTGGATGAGATCCCACGCTGGCTTGTAGCAGGCTTAATGACATAGTGGGAGAGCTGTGATGCAAGAGCTGTACATGAGCAGCATTACTTGCTTGATTTCAATCCCAGTTAAAAAAACGAGGGTTTAAAAGTGAAATTCATTTTTTTTTCTGTATTTTTTAGAATTCCACTTAAACAAGGAAGTTGACTAGATGTTAAATAGCATGAGGGAGATCAAAGTTATGTGAAAATTGAAAAATACAAGTAAAATAATTTTGTGTATTGCATTGTCTTCTGTAACCTCCTCCTTAAGAGCTATCTTAATTGTATTCTTTTTTGATATTTGATTTTTTTTCATTACTGTTCAATGCGTACGTGGCTTTTTTCAGGTAAGTCTCAACACGCCAATGTAGCTGGCATTTGTAGAATATTACTTTCAGGGGTTTGGGTTTTTCTTAACAGCTGTAGGAGGCAAGCTTTAAATGGTTGACTGTAGTTAATGTCATATTCCCAACTCTGTGATTTGGAGGGCGCTCCTTACTGACATCAGTAGGAATGGGGCAGCCTGAACCTTTTCATTGCACTGAGAATAATTAAACATTCTGTCACTAAGCAGCATACCTTTTCTGTGGGAGATCTTGACATTTGGAATTCTTTGCTTGTGTTGCATTAGAATAGGATAATCTTCTCTTAGGCCAAATGGAATTTAGGCGCATTTAATGTCCTTGTTTTCCCAGCCTGGCTTCTGTTTTAATAAAGGAGAATAAAAAACTGTTGGCTGCAAGGGTCTGGTGGGTTGCCATCCCTGTCAGTATCAGGTGAGGCTGAGCAGGATTTCAGTCAAGAGGAAAAACAAAAGCCCAAGGGCAAAGAAATCTGTGTAGTTGTGTTTTATTTAAAACTGAAGATTAGCTCTGCTTGTTCTTTCACAGTCTCTTTTCCCCTACCCTCTAAACCAAACAAAACCTAAAATCCTTAAGGAGTACTTGAGGCATAAATCTCCTTCTCTCCTTTTTGTGGAAGTTGGCTGGTGTAGTATGGACAGAGGCTGGGAGAGGATTGTTGCCAGGGAGGCATCACTTCCTTATATGATCCCCTCTTGAGCAGATTAAACTGTAGTGATGTGGAAGTCCTGGTGACCACATAGGAACTAGGAATTTGTACTGCATTTACACAAAAAGGTTGGCCTGAAGGAATCGAGCCTGCCTTTTGCATGGTCACATCATGTGAGCCCATACTGACCCTTGAAGCTGAATAACCACATTTATTGACCTTAGAGGGCTCTTGTGGAATCAAAGTCAAAATTTGTGTATGTTCCTTCTGAATGAAAACAGGAGTCAAGGAAATGTTAACTTACTGACTGCTTGTCTGCCTCATTCATGATAGGATTGGGAGATCCTGGTCTTGTCTGCAGTGACAGAACTGCAGGATGGAATCTCTGAACTGAGAGCTCTGAAGGGAGAGTGTGTTGATAGTAAGATTGGTTTCACAGGCAGCAGCTCATTGCACACAAGAGCAGCTGCTGTTCCCAGGGGAGGTTATGACTCTTCTTTGGATTTGAAGTTTGCATTGGAGTGTCTGTCCAGCAGGTTGTTTTTCTGGGATCAAGCAGACACGGACTATGAAATTATCAAGCATCAAGTGATGTAGCAGCATTTGAGTGTGTCTGCAAGAAAAGAGTCCAGCTCCCGTGTAAGCCCTTGTGTTAGGTACAGTGTGGGCTATACAGCCATCCTCTGGTCATTGAAAAGAGTGAGAGGGAGCCTTTTCTTTTCCTGCCACTCACCCTTTCTGTTCTTGTGTGAGAGGAGCTTAATGGAAGTGTCATTAGTGCAGCAGAAGGAGCATTGGTGGTTGTGCACCACATGATGTAACTGCAGTGTTTCTTTCCTACAGGCCACATCACAGCAGTGACCCTCACACTCCCCTCGGGGGCAGGGCAATGGGGTGGCCTTCAGGAACCAGTCCATTGCTCTCTGAGCACTCCTGCTGTGGCAGCAGAGAGCAGTGTGTACTGTGAACGCTTTTTGCTCCCCTTAGTAGCAGAGCACCTCACACTTGCACAAGTGTGAGCTCAGCCCCAAAGCAGACTGAGCTTTGACTCTGGGCTTTGCTGCCTCTTGGGTTCGTGTTTAGTTCATTTCTATATGACTCAGTAGAGCATTTTTTTCTGAGATCACTGTTAGTATGTGGAAAGCAGTAAGGATGTAGGTGCTGCCTCAATCTATAAAGACAATTACCTTGAAAAGACTGGGTGATGACGTTAAGCATTTAGAACTTCAGATATAAAAAAGAATATCTTAATTAGCTCTCCATTGTGAGATGCATTATGATACCAGGTCTAATTTAAGTGATTCCCCACGCTGACACAGACAAGGAAAGCTTTGCTGGTTTTGGTGATGCTTTGTAATTGACCTGTTGTCCTGTACTGAGGGATTTTTTTTCTCCTCAGTGAGTAATCAACTCCCTTATTTCTTGCATTTCACTGAAGTCCTGCTGTAAATATGAAATTATTTATTTGTGTTATTTATGGAAAAACATCCTATTAAGAAAATAAAAAGAATTCCAGCCGATGGGATTTGTTTGACCATAGCGTATCCACATTCTACAGATTCTACCATTTGGGAAAGAAAAAAAAAGTAACCCACAACCAAAAGAAACCCCACTTGGTAATCACTTGCATACATTTTCTGATTTTAATGTTTGCTTCCAATCTCCATTGAACCTCCCTTCACTTTGACTAAGTTTTTGCTGATGCTCTCACCGCTCTCCTCTTTGTTTCTGTTCTTTATTCATCTGCTGCTGCATCCCCTGCCCATCTTTCTGCGTCCCTGAAGTTGGATGCCAGTAACAGCTTGATTTGCCCTCAAATATTTCTACCAGCATTTTCAGGCTTCTGAAAATGGGGATGTGCAAGGTAGAGGTGATTTTTTTTTTTTTTCTGACCTGTGGATGTTCTAGTGCTGCAATACTGTGAGCTCTTGAAAGGAAGGACTGAAGGGAAAATCCAGCCTAACTCTGTGCCTGAGATTGCCCTCTGCAGATGGAGGCTGTTGGCAGTTGAGCTGCCAAAATAGTCTGCTCCAAGTGCATTCTAATTAAGTTTCCTTTTTTTACCTCCAAGAACAGCAATTGCTCTATTAGTTATCCTGAAGTTAAGTTTCAAATCCCTGCTGCAAAATAGAAAGATGCTATAATAGAATTTATTTATTCTATTTTGAGGATAAAATCGAGATCAAATAGTGTGGGAAGAGCTTGGGAGACAACTGTAGGTTTTTACAAGTATTTTGAAACTGAACAGTTGTTGTTTCAGTTGGCAGTGACATTGGTAGTCAGCTGTCCAAAGTACTCACAATAGTAAGCCCCCAAAGAAAGATTTTCCTCATATTAAAAGAAAAAGAAAATCTGTAAAGATTGTTTCTTTTCTTAGATAAACTCAGGTCATATATAAGATTCTCCTAAGCCACAAGAGCTAGATACATAAATTAAACAAACTGAGATTTGCACTCAGTTGCATGTTTTAGAATCTGGGATTTCAAAAGAGGTGCACTTATCTTGAGATTTGTGGTAAAACTGAGAGCTGGAAATGCTGCTGTGTATAATAATCTTACTTCTGTGTAGTCTCTTGTGGTCGTAAGTCTTTCCAGTTAATCCAGGCTTTGTTATTTTGGGGGAATGTAGTTATTGTGGAAAGTTGCATTCCTGGGAGAAAATAAGCATCTTGCTTATTTAGGGCTGTTACTTTGCTGAATTTTGAATAATTATAACAGCAGCTGTAAGCTCTTGGAGCCTATTGCCCAGTCCAGCTCTCTGGCAGGGCATGTCTGCAGCAGATGTGGAGGCTGCTCCATTTACCTGTATTTGTTCTGTGCTTGTATTTGCCATCACATCACCATTAACTTACTTGGGCACCATTTCCAAATTAGCTAATACCTTTTGGCTCCATGCTGCTGTTGTGTAAACTGCCCATTGGGCTGTCGTGAGTCTTGCTTCACGTGCTAAGGAAATCATTTGTTCAAAGGAGCTTCTTTACTGAAGGTTACCTTTTTGAAGAAAAAAGGAGGAAAAAATCCAACGTGTGGGTGGGAGGCAAAATTAAATATTCAAAATAAGGAACTGAAGAAGTTTATTTACCCTGTAAAAGCAGTCCTACCCTAATTTTGCGTATGTGATGGTTCTATAAACACACAACTGTAGAATAGAACCATATTCAGGTTTTAAAATTTCTGCTGCATTTTTATTTTGGGTATTTTTCATTTTAAGTGGAGATGCCTTGTACAGTCACTACAACCCAACTATCCTATTCCTTATAGGCCAAATTCTTCATTTAATTTTGGCTTTGCTGTATTTATGCTGCTGAAGTTGCAAACAATTTGGATTAGGACATGGCATGGAACAACACGATTGCTCTTACTTTCATGAAATTGTACAGAAGTGTAGTGTACCACACATCTTGCAAACAAGAGCAGGATGCATGTGCTACCTTCTCTCTGTTTCTTGTTGTTCTCCTTTTTAGGTGTTTCATTTTGCAAATTCAGTACACGCTTGCTGTAATTTCAAATGTGGAAACATTTTTTCTTGAAAAAGAATATAGCCAACAGTGGCTTCTATTATGTGTCTATACAGTTTGGCTGAGCAACCTCAGAACATCAAAAATAATAACTTGGTAATATCTTGTATCTCCTAGAACAAGTAGGATTTTTTTTTTTATTATTTATTTCTCGTATACTTGCCCTTTAAGTTTGGGATGCTTCTGTGAGTGCCTTGGAAAAATGTACAGAAGGAACAAAATACAGTTTCTTCTGAAGAGTTAAAAAATGTCATAAAAATTTCTCTTGGTTTACTGCTGCTCAGTTAAGCATTGTCCTTCTGGGAAGGAAGGGCCCTTTTTCTTGCTGAGGGCTTAACTGGTGTCAGTTTAGCTAAATGTGAGGGATTCAGGCACATGATTGAACTGCTCGAATATGATACTTTTTAAAGTGATCCTTAACGTCTCCAAAAAAAATATGCAGGGGATATACACAATCTGTAATTGCTTCTTTTGATGATAAAGGTGGAAACTTACTTTGAAGGGTTACATTTTTTGGTGAGAGACAACTGAAATACTCTCTAGACAGGTAGGTGGACCAAGGATTTCAGAGTGAGCTGGTCAGGAGGAACTTGCTCTGTCCTATTTGTAGTGGGCAGCTTTCTCCAGAAGTCCTCTTGTTTACGTAGAGAAAGGAAGTGGAAGCCATGAATCCAAATTTTGTGTTCCCAGGTCTGTAGTTTATTTATACAATACCAAAGAAGGAATTATTTCCTTCATCTTTATTTCTGCTTGCTTGTGTGCCAAACGGGATGCTAGTTTTTGGATGTTACAGTTCTCACTCAGTGCCTTGCAGTATTTGGGTGGAAAATACTTTGGTTACAAGCCTTTACATAACTTTGATCTTAAGTCTCCACAAGGGTCACTCATGCATTCAGGTTGCCCCCTCGCCATGAAATTTTTCTCTCCCTTTCTGTAAACTGTTTGTGCTGGTTTACTTGATTTTGATCGTTCATCCCCTGGGCCTTTCACCTTCCCTTTCCACCAGTGTTTGTTCTGATAGCTTTTTGAAGTCTGAGTAAAAACATACACCACGGGGGCTTCCTGGAGGCATAGAGCTTTGTGGTTTGCAAATTGTAGAGTATTTGAAGTATTGGCTCGCAACAGTGGCCAGTGTGCAGTGTATGAGAACTGTTGTGTGACAAGGACGTTAACCTTGAGAGCCTGATCCATGTTTTGAGTTTGGGGACAAAAAAAAATAGTTGTTCTTAATAGTGTGCATTGATTTCAAGGAAGTCTGTGTAAAGCAGTCTTTGGTTTGTGTTTTCACAAAGGGATTTAGTGTTTAATAAAGAATAGGAAATAACTGGAGCTTCAATAGGCCTGTTTTCATTGGGGGAGGCTCTGCTGTAGCATGATTTTGTATAATGTTACACATAAGCAACAAAAGCATTTCCTGCCTGTAGCTACAGTATTACTGCATTAAAAAAATCTGCAAAAAATACTTAATACCTGGAATAAAAGTTATAGGAAAAGTAGAGAAGACCATCATGCTGCTTAGAAAAGTTTCATGTAATATCTGAAGTTGTAACTTCAATCCCAAGAACTCCATATTGCATGCTTTTGTGCTATGGGTTTTATGACAATACTTTTTTAAACCTCTGAGCCCTCACTTCACCTCACTGCTTTCCCCTCATCCCCCTCAACTATTCCAAATTAGCAAATCAAGACAATTAGGTGATTCAGAGAACCTCTTCTTTCCTGTTACAGGTGATGAGTTACCCTGTTTGATTTTTTTGATGTTTTACCCTAATCCATTTCTACTGTCCCCTCCCCAATCAATTCCCTCTCTGTTTGGCCATTTGCCTTTTCTTTTTAAATATATGTTTATATATATATGCAGAACTGTGAACCAAGAAGATGGACCTGTGCCATCCCTTTGATTACTTTGTTGTTCTGTCCTAAACTGTGTCGTTTTATGTAAATGAAGAACATTATTTGTGTGGTGCAGGCTTTTGCTATACACCTGAGGATTTTTAATTCAGTACAAGGTTGCTGCCAGATACGTATTTACTCCTCAGTGCATTTGTTTACTTTCTCGGTTTTCTGTGAAAGAACAACATTCTCTCCCCCTAACACAGCCAGCTGATGTATGGATGTGTTAGGCAAGGGACTGTTTGCCTGCTGAAGTATCAGCTCATCAGAATTGTTGTTACAACATGAATGCAGCCTGAAGAATATGCATTTGTTTTCTTTATGATTGCAATGAATTATCTTTTCAAGCTCTCCCAACGGTAACACAGGCTGTGCCAAGCAGCATGTGCCAGGCATAAGAGAAAGAAGATGTTATTTGAGGACTGAAAATGTGCTAAAGAATGAAAGTTCCTGCTGACAGGAGAGCAGGCCATATAACATGAACTGGGGATTTTCTTTTCATGGCTCATTACAATCGATTGTTCTCACAAGTACCTCCTCAGAAGATGTTCAAAGATTATAGTCCCTTTGGAGTTCATGTGGAAATTGATGCCTGCTTCCCCAGTCCCAGACTTTTTCGCCCTAGTTTTTCTTCATATTTTCCTTGTTACACTCTGAAGTGAGTAATTTGAGGACATAATGTAATTTGATTTAGTTGTGAGTTTTATTTTTCTGTCTTGAAATTGTGCACATTCAGAGCAAGATTGACTTATTCAGTAAATTATCAATGTTTTTATTTTTTGTTTGAAGTGAAATTTAAGCTTGGGTTTATTGACCCAGGCTCTCTGTTGAGCTGCTCTTCCTTTTAAGAGAAGCTGAATAATTTTAAGACTATTTTTCCTTTGACCAAGGCCAAATAGAAAGATTTTCTTGGGAAAATACTATAATATGTATATAATTTAATATTTAACAATTTATTCCTGTGAAAAATCAGATTAATTTCTCACATCTGTGAAAATACTACAGTTTGATCATTGTGCAGTTCACTAATGTTTAATCTTAAATATGTGATTAGATTTCAGAGTAAGTGTATGCTGGAGCAAAAGCAGGAGTGAGTCTCTTTTAGAACTTATTTCTTATAAGTACGGGAAAAAAGTTTTATATGGCATTTGGAAAAAATTACAGGTAGATTAACAACAGATTTTACGTGTCATTTCTCTGTAAGATTTTGAGCTTTAATAAATACTGATTCTTGTAAGAAGACTGTGTTGTAGAGTTTTGCAAATGAGTTTGGTTGAATAACCTTATTTTCTCTAATCGTCATAAAGAAAGGATGGATTTGTAGTATACACAAACGATTGCTTTTCGGGTGGCTAAGAAATGAGAGATCTTGGAAACATGGGGAAGGGTCTGTGTTATTCAGACTCTGAAGTTTCCTGGGTTTGCTTGCTGATGGTTGGGAATCTTCTGTTAAAGACCTGTTGATTGCCTGTGTATTTAAAGCTTTTACTCTTATATTAGATGCTAGGTTTTGATTTCAGAACACACATACGTGTGGATTACACATAGAATAAGTGGAAGCATGTTATGGATTCCCTGCTACTTTCATTGAACCAGGTAGAATTGGCTTGGGGAGGAAAAGGAGGAAAAGACCATCTGTAAGCAAATTGATGGAGGGTATTTCAGTCCATCCCTGCCGATTATTTCTAATTGAAGCTGTCTGAGCCAGTCTTAATACAATTTAGATCTCGCCAGCCAGAAGGATTTTATTTATGGAACAAGGCCTGTTGAAACTTCCTCCGACCCTGGAGAAGCTGTGAATGGGAGAGAGCTGATCAAGCAGGCATGCCTGACTAGCGTATGCATTTCTTTAATAAGGCAGGGATTGATGTCTTTTGCAGTTCAGGGGTTAGATAAACAGCAGTCCCTTGGTTCAAGGCTCTCCATGTTCAGTTGTTTGTTTATGCGGATCTCAGAAGGTTAGCTTAGCCTTCTTGACATCCCCAGGGAGCTTTCCTGACCATGCTATAACCTTGTCTGCTCCAAAGCTGCTCAGGAGGTGTCGCATCGCCTTCTAGGAAAAGGACTGGCTGAGTGGAGCGTGCAGCTCAGACCTGATCTCAAAGAAAGGTGGATGTAATCAGAGTGGTTGGAACACTGGGTCTGTCTTCAGAAGCTCATAAATAATTTTCATGTGTAGCATATGAAACTACAGTGCTTTCATTCTGAGGCTTGATGTTTGCACACAAAGATGCCTACAACATTCAACTCGGGCTCTTACTAATTGCAGTTTTGAGAAATCAGTGACATAGATGACTAATTTCACCAGAACTTTGAGGTTGTCTTACTAATTTCTGTTTCTATTGACTTGGCAGTGGTAGCCTATTAAATTGAATGAGATAAATCCCAAATAAATAAGTAGCTATGTTTGTAATTTTTTATTAAAAAAATTAGCGGTGGTTACATGTTGAACAATACAGAGAATTAAAGCATGCATCTCTTTAGGCTCATTTCCGTAGCTATTCTGTCCCAGTTTTCCCCCTCCACAGAGGATGATGATGGTCACATGAGAAAGGAATGGTGCAAATTCATCTGGGTCTTGTTGCAGAGTAGTTCTGATGAGTGGAGTTGTTCTGGAATTTGAGGATGACTTTGCTCAGGGTTAGAAGTGTGCTTTATCACATGTGGAACTGGCTGATTTTAAGATGTGACATGTTACAAAGTTGGCTTAAATCCCAGAATTTTGCTGATTTGATGTCTGGTTACTTGTTCTTTATTTTTCTGCAGCACCTTTAGTCTGTGGCTGTGCAGACCCAAACAGACATTAATAAACTGGATGCACACCTACAACACAGCTTGTGAAATATCGTCGTGTACAGATGGGGAAACTGAGGCACATACGTGGGCTGTTAATGGCCGTTGGACATTTTTGAGAGATCAGAGATCTGTATGGACCCTTCCTGTCCTGTAACCCCCAGTGTTGTGCTGCTTGACCTGCAATGTCTTCATGTCCTTGAGATCAGTTTGTGCACTGCTAGAGCTTCTCAGGAAGCCTGAACTTTGTCTGGTGTTCTCAGGTAGGACGGTGCTCTTAAGGTGTCCTGTCCTGTAGCAGTCCATATGGATGGCATCCCAGCTGAAAGGTGTTCAGAGTGGGAGGCAGAGGTCACCTCCATGCTGGCTGAGGTTTCAAAGTGCCAAAATATGAACATCTTGTCGCTTTTAAATAATGTGTGGGGTCTGACTTCAATGTTGGGTTTCGTATTTAATCAGTATTAATATGATAACAGGAATGTGGCAACTGAAGCGAACACAAAGAGATTATCTTCTTAGCCAAATGCATCCATTAGCTAGGAAATAAAGGTTTCTATTAAATGAAGCGGACAGATGGAGTACTGGAGGTGACTGAGAACAGGAGGGGGAGGGGGCTAAGGGGTGAAAGTTGAGGATTAGAAAATCTCTATAAAAATAAAAACAAACCATCCATCTTGATGGCTGGCGTTTTACCCTCCCGTTGCACTTTCAGGATGGTGCTCCGATTCCTATCAAGAACATTATGCTGAAATTTAATCTAACAGAGCACTTACCCCTGCCAAACTCTGGCTCAGCAACTGCTCTGCGCCCCCAGAAAGAAGTGGCCAGCAAAGCTTCAAATACAGGATGGTGTTGTGCCATCTTCAGGAAAGCTGCTGCTTAGAGATCCCAGGGGAAGACAGATTGGATCTTGTCCCTCTAGTGTTTGTTGGGTTTTTTTTTTATTTTTGCTAGAGAAGCGTGTTGGGGAAACAAAATCGTGTTCCAGCATTTCAGAGCAGTTGTAAAGTAAATTATTCATCTCTCTGTGTGTATGTATAGCAACCCTGATCTCATAACTGTTGTAACAATGTTTATAACCAGTGTTTGAAACCAAGGTTATAGTAGTATAAATAATTTTAGATAATGCAGATAACAAGAAGAAAATAATATAATTAGATTTTTACAAGGTGGACAATTCACTAAGATAGATGGAGTAACACAATACATTAAAAAAAAAAAATCTGTAACAGCACAAACATGACACTGGTGACAGGAAACATCTGCATTGCCAACCATCCCTGGGCTGGCCACAGTGTCACATCTGCACCACCAGCCTGGGAGCTGTGTGTGCTCCATTGTATGAGTGCACATCAGACCCTCTGTTCTGCCACTGAGGTTTGGGTTATTTTCTTTGGGCATTTTGTATTGGTTTAAAGTCTGTTAGCATTTTGCTTGAAAATAAAATTGAAGAAACGATGTAGGATGGTGCTGCTTAGGAAGAGTGGACTAAGTGTGAACAAAATGTAGTTCATTTTTTTGAAAGCTGTTTTGAATTGGACCTAATTACTGTCATGACAAATTCTGCATGTGAGCAGTGAGAGTCTGGTTGGCTGCAAACAATTTTTCATTGCTCGGTCTTATCTTTCGTCCCATTTTGATTTTGCTGCCAGTGATTATTCCTCCCCTGGATTTAGAGGAATGTGCCAAGCTTCCTCTGGCTAAGCTGTGTGGAATTTTAGATTGGGTGATGGTGGGGAATAGGAGAGGAAAAAATATGTGGCAGGAGGGAGAAGCAGCATCACTCTTCTGTCTGGTGTTTCCAGGCTTCACACAGTTTTGTAAATGAATTTTATGTTCTTTTACTTAAATTTACTCTTTTTGTCTGCATTACTTCTGCTTGATTTTTCTCTAAAGCCTTTAGGTGTTAAGAAAAATGGGACACATGGGAAGTCCAGAGTGGACTTTTCTTGATCCTCTACACTTGGCCCACTGTCCAAGTGTCCGTCTCTAAACCAGTGCCAAATTAACAGTGACTGGTTCACGTGGGCAGCACAAAGCAAATGTTATTACTGTCCCTGGATCCAAGAAGACTTTAGAAATGAAACTTTAAAACCAGATTGGGTTTGTATTTTCCCATCACCCATGGTGCTCCTTGTTCATATATACTGATTTCTTTCCCCCCTTCTTCAACATGCAGTGAGTAACAGGGAGGAGAGAAGGCCTGGGTGATGGTGCGGAGATGCCGTGCCTGCGGTAGCAGAGGGAAGGCTGTGGCAGGGCCCTGCTCCCAGCAGGGAGGTGTGTGCTTTGCTGGCTTCATCAGAGGGTGCAGGAGGTGCAGAGCCATTTTTCAGCCTGTCCTGTCATTCTTGCTTGGGAACCTGACATATGGGCCTAACTTTCTTGCTTGTGTTGTTTTTTTTTAGGAGGGAGGGAGGTGACTGAGCAGCTAGCCCCTTGACAGGGCAGTTTTAAAACATTCATAAAACTTTTATTGGGCTGCCACCCTTACAGATAAATATTTTCTGAGTTTATGGGCTTATTTTAAGAATTGAAGCTTAATAGCAGCTTTGTAGCCCTATCTGTCCCCAAAATAGCCTTTTGGCAAGCCCCATCTCTGGAGGCTGCCATGCTTTTCTAGGTCTTTGGAGTTTCTTCATCACTAAATAATTACCCTTTTGCCTCCTTCCAGCTTTGTCTGACTAAATGTGACCAACTGCTAAACAAGTCTTTCCCCTTCCCCCAGCCTTGCTGAAAGCTGATGCTGTGTACCCATATTTGGTCATCGTGAAAGGAGAAAGATTGCAGTAGTTATAAATTAATTTCTTTTATTGAATTGACTTTGTTAGACCTGTTTTATATGAGTCTTACTTACCAGTCTTTTCTTAATGCTGCATGTGATTTAAAGATGGTGCAGGCTGGTGGCATTTCAGACATGTACTGACACTTTTCAGGCACTTTCTCAATGTCCTTCCACAAATATAAAAGCTTTACAACTCATCTAAGCATTAAGTGGGGAAATCAGTGGGCTTGCTGCCAAGGCTGTACAAAGGAATGCTGTATGTAGTGCTTGGAGGAAGATGGAGCTGCAGTTTGAGCATCCCTGCCATTGGATTGCACTGTGTTGTGTCTAAAGAGGTTTCATGGATTTCAGAATGGGCTTTTGCTCAGCGCTGACTCAAGGCAGTGTGTGCATTTTGGCTGCCCTGGGAGAGCCACATTTGATCCCCGCTCCTGAAAAGTGAATGCTTTTAGCACCTGGAGTGCTACTACATGTTACAGTTTCTTTATATCTCAGTACAGTTGCTGATCTCCCTTCTTTTCTTATCAGAGACGGTTGTAATACCTAGAAGGAAAAAAAAAAGTGTGTGACTTCTTTTCATTTGCTTAGCTCTGTTTTATGACACTACTTTCAATTACTGATTTCTAACAGCAAACCCACTGGCACATGGTATTGTATCATGGCATTCTTTTTGTATCATGGCAATTTTGTCCCCCCAGTTTTTTGGGGGTGTGAGTCTTTTTCTGCACAGGAAGCCCTTTTCCAGCATATGTGATTGTTGGTCCCTCAGACATACTCAGAAAAGTGCCACGAGTAGGAAACACCTTAAAGGTTGAGTTCAGGGGTACTTTTGAAAGACAACTCTGACAAAGATAAAATAAAAGCTTCAGGACAACTGAAGAGATTAAAATACACTTTACCTCCCTTAAGGGGGTCACTTGGTCATAACAGACGTAAAAAAAAACCCAAACCAAAACAACCCACTTGCTTTATTTTGGGTGAGGTTGACGATTTATATAGTCAGGGAACTCCCTTTTCCAGACCAGTCACAGTTCAGCAGTACATTTGCTCATTTGTTTTTTTTTTTCTTCTTCTAAAAATAGGAATATCTATTTTTGTACAAAACAATGCCCTGAGATTTTTGTTTCTGTATTTCCATGACTTCTGTTTTTTATGTCAGCACATCTTGGGGCTTGTCCTAAGAATGGAGTTGATGTAATAATAATGGTTTTCATCGTAGCCATCTGATTTGTTGCTTAGAATATGAAACTGTTTACTTTTGCAGGACTTTGTTCTGCAAGTTTTACACTGATAAAGTAAAAAACCCACAGGAGTCAAGAAAATTATATTCAGTGTAAAATCTAATTCGAACAACCTATAGGCTCAAATAACTCAGCACAATGTGCCTACCTCAGTACAAGCAAAGAGGTTAAAGCTTTTTTTTTTTCCTGAAGACTGTTGAGTTATGGCAATGTGCACGTTACATGCAGAGTTCTTGTCCAGCAAAGTTCTGGGCAAAGCTGGGCAGTTTGAATTTTTGTATATTCACATGTGAGTTTTATTGCTATATCCATAATGTAAATATGAGTATAATGGATTGTAGCTGTTTCAAGTCCTTTCCCTGACATTTGGTAGTTGTAGCCTGCAGCTAGTGCCTGTCTCATATCAGATGGACTTTATTCCTTTTTTCCCTTTAGAAAGCCATGGAGCAGAGGTGTAGAGGTATTAGATAAGTTGCCAGCAAATTTATGGCAGTGCTATGAAGAAGACTCAGTATAAGTCCATCTCCTGGAGTTTTTGCAGTGTGTTGTCTTTCAGGTTAGTTATTAGATCAGCCAGAAGCCTGTTGGCATTGACTGTTGGTAATTTTTTTTTTGATTGCTTTTCATAATAGTGTTTTGATCCACTGCATTCTTTCTCTATTGGGGATTAATCTTCATAAGAAAACTGGATGTTGTCTAATTAGTAAGAGTTGCAAAGGGATCTGGAAAGGTAACCAAAGGTGTACTTTGAGGAAATATTCTATCTTAAATTGAGATGTTCTCTGGATGATCTAATAATTTTCCATAATTGTATATACATCTTATAGTTGCAAGGACACAAATAGATTAAGTTTTTAGCAAATACAACTTACTAGTTTTGAGGTTCTTTCACTCTTTCTTTCTGGTATCTTTTGATTGTGTTGTGAGAGGACAGTAGGTTTTTGGTTTGTTGGTTTGGGGTTTTTTGCCAGCAGCATTGAAAGACCCACAGCTAGGCAAGCTGAGAGATACTTCTGATTCTTATTTGACTTTTGAACTGTGTCTCTGTTTTCTTTTGTTGTGGTTTAAATTTCACATCACTCAGAAGTTAATGCTTCTTAAGGATGTAATTTACCTTCAACATGATTGTTCTTGCTCGTGTATGGATGGTTCAAGCACTGTGGTTATGATGGAAATGTATGAACTGCATACAAGAGTTCCTGCTGTGGAAACAAAAGTAGTGAAACAAAGAACAAATATGGCTTCAGGGTAAAAAATACACTTCTCAAGTTTTGTTGTAAAATAATTAGCCTTCTGTAGAGGCACAGAGACCATAGAAAATGCACAGGAGCTGCTCAGTTGCCTGTGATTTGACTTAAAGTTTATGACCTTGAGTAATGTGCCTACTCAACCACACTTAACAAAAGCATATTTGATTAAATGTTAAACTCATGAATTACATCTCCGTGGAAAGCCTTTTTTAAAATTTGTAAAATCAGAAATAAATCAACATCTTCAGACCTCAGCAGAGTTGTTTAAATATGGAATTAAAAGGAACAGGCTGTTTCATCAACAATGACACTTTGTAAACTTACATAGAATGTCTAGCTTTTCTTCAGGTTGAAAAAGGACTCTCTATTCCAAGGTATTGAATAAAGAACTGTAGCATTAGGAACCCTGTTTTCTAAGTGGGAAAGCTGAGACAGAGGTGAAATAATGTTGTGAACTGATGGAAGCCAAAGAAACAAAAGTGCCTAGGCCTGGGTTTTTTAATTTCCAATCTAAATGTCTGCCCATTAGGGCTGCAAAAATTTGAGAGCAAGTTGTGTGACAATTCAGAGGCTTCTGTAAGGCAGTATCTGCCCCTCTGTTTTCCTTGTTGTGAGCAAGCAACAATTACTGGTTCAATCGTTCTCTCATTGCCACCATCAAATGTGTAGTTACTCCCAATTTATACTTATAAAACAGATTTTACTTATGAGAGAATAAATGTGCTGTCCCTGCTCACACAGCAGCTAGGGCTGGTATCCCCTCCATAGTCCTGTCAGCTCAAAGCCTTGCATGGCTTTCTTTTATTGCTTTGTGGGTTTTACTTATCTGCTTTAATGTCATATATTGGAATTGTTATTATTTATTTCATTTGTTTGGGGATTTTTTTAAGTAGTTGGGTATTACTGTGTTGAAACAAAAAATAGGAAGTGTTTTCTTCGACTAGATGTTAGAATTACTGTATAAAAATGAAAATACAGTTTTTGTTTTCTTTGAGAGCTTTTACCTTTGTTTTTCATGTGTTAGGCATCACATCTGATGCTAAAGCACTGTATAAAAACATCTTTGTTGAAAACTGGAAATTTCCCTGTAAAGCTGGATAGTTTTGGTTTTGTTTGGTTTTTTTTTAGGTCACAGGAAAGTTTGAAATGCACAATAGCTCTGAACATTAACTTTTCACTTTGTCCCTGGAACTTTTGAAGAGGGACTTGCGTTTTTTGGCATTGGTCAAGTAGTCTGGTCTTGGTAGACTTGCCGTCTGTAGTGTCTTTGTATTAAGTGTTCCCCCTGGGGCTCCATCTTGTGTTTTAATTCCCAGTTTGTTGCTGATGTATGGGCTCTTCTGTTAAATAACTTTTATTTTCTATGCCATTATGCCTACATACTTTACTTGATTTGTGTGGCATACAGAGTGTTTTCCCCTTGTTGTGTTTGGAACTGGTTTGTAATAGGGTTATTGTTATGTAATTCTGACTGAAAGTTACAACTTCGAACAGACACAAAGTGCTTGTTCTGTTTGAAAATTTGTGTCTTACACTCATCATGAACTATTTATCCATTATGTGCTGGTTTTTATCGTTTAAATAAAAGAAACCACTATTTCATACATGCTGCAACTTAGGAAGTATTAAAGATTCGCTGGTATGTTGAGCACTTACTGCTGTGAACACAAGTGAAGAGCTTCTGTAAACAATTGATTCAAGATTTCAAAATAACACAAGTGCTGAGAAAACTGCTTCACTCAACTATACTGTCACATTTCCATGGATTAATGAGTTACTGTTTGTTATGTCAGTGATAGAGACTGTCTGAGTGCTCAAACCCCCTCACAAATGTGCTATAAATTCATAACCTCAGATCTCACTTTAAATCCCAGTGAAGATGTTTTGTAGCGAATACAATGTGCTGAGGAGCATTTCACAGTTACTGAAGCTCAGCTGATAGGCACTGACTTGCTTCTGTGGCTGAGCTGTAAAATGACAAATGGTTGAAAAATACATCCTTCGTGCCAAGATCAGAGATTTCTGCCTGCAATTGTAGAGTGCTTTAGAGCAATTCAAGAAGATATTCAGATGTTGGCTGGAGAATACATTCATTCTTCCAAGCTGTGAATATTCCACCAGTCTGTGACCCTACTTTTGTCACTGTTACTCATGAACTTACTGTGCTCAGTGATCCCAAGCCTCCTCATGCTTTCTAGTCGTCCTGCCCATCTTACTTAACAGCCAGCTTCAATTACGCTTTTATCCTGCAGTGTCTGATGGAAAGCACTGTAAATATGAAGAGAACTCCTGGTCTATTGAATCCATTACTTGGGTGTACCTGTGGTGGGCATGTTCATGTGTAGATCTAGTCAGGCTTGCAGAACTGGTCAGTGTACTTTATCTGGAGCATGTTCAGTCTGTTTATCTAAGTAGGTAGTATTGCAATTAACATTTTTTTCAGTGGTTTGTCCTTTTGAAATTACGTTTAAAAATTTCAGAAGCTTTTTGAAATGCAGACTGGCTGTGTTTGGCTTGGGATGGCTGAATGCTGCCTCCAGAGCAGATCACTCCAGTCTGTAGTGGATGGAGTTTTGGCGTTTAGGAAGATGCAGCGTGTTCTGTGTGCAAACTCTGACACATAAATGCTCACACGCTGTGTATATTGTGGCTGCACATCTTCAGCCTGTGTGGTATGATGTACACACTTGTGCACGCCCACACACTAAACCTTTGCAGGTCAAAAAGGGAGGATAAACTTTTGAACCCAGCTGCTTCCAAATTAACTACATGTGCAGGGACCACCAGAGCTGGGGTTACCGTATTCCAGAAAAGTGCCGGACTCTGACACCCACATCTCGTACTGCAGGAAACTTCGTGGTCTTCCTTTAGAGCCTGAAGGATGATGCCTTGGAAACACGCCATCCTCTTTGCCCTTTCCTTGTCACCAGAAAGGACAGGCAGCAGTTTGGTGACTTCTCCCTTCGTTATGGAAATGGGACTGATACAGTAATCAGGATGCTACATATGGAGCTTTTTAAATTACTGCTCTTCAGTCTTTTGTTAGCCTTCATTATTCCTGAAGATTTTTTCCAAGTCATAAAAATGACATTTTTAATATGCAGAATTAAAAAAAAAGGCAATAAGAAGAATACATTTTTGTCAATAAGCTTTTACCTTTTAAACCAGTTATCTTAGTTTCTGCTCTAGGTATTTTAATTGAAGATTAACTACTGTTAAAGAGTATACAAATTTAGGTAGTATATATTTGAAGTAGTAGAATAGGACTGAATAAAAGCTGGGAATAGAGTGGCCTGTCCATTATAATTATAGATTGCAGAGCACAAACTAACCTTCATTTGAAGTCAGCACTGCTGACTGAGAGACTCTTCTAATGTTAAGGCTATTTTAATTTTTTTGTTGTTGCTCTGATGAAGTTCACTAGAAGTATACTTTGGAGTTGCAAGTTGAGTAGGTCTTACCTGGAATGTTTGTTGTATTCCTGCTGCCTTTTTAAAATAAAAACAAGCATGAAACAAAATGCTAAAAATAGTTTCATGCTTCTTTTGACTTCTGCTAAAATGACCTTGGTGAGCTCCTTTTTGCCTACTACGGGAAATAAGACCATTTCTATCTGCAGACTGATAATTTCTCTGGCATCTTGAGCAGCCTTGGGTACCACACAAGTTGTCAAAAATATGGGCATTCAAGACATGGAGGCTGCTTTTGTTTCAGAGGGAGGGAGTTGAAGAGGCTGCCACATTCTAACCACCATCTTGTCTCTTGGGCAAAGTACCTGGTTACCTTCCAAAGAGAAGCTCATGTCTTCCTCACAGTATCCCATGTTTCTTCCAAGGATTCAAGGATAGCTGTCGTCAGGAAAATCTTATTAAGATTTATTGTCTAAACCTATTTGGAAGGGAGTGCATCTGGTAGGTTTTGTAAACACTCAGATTTTTCTTTCTCCTTAGAGCTTTTACTAGAGCTTGAATTTTAACAGCATAAGTATTAATGTAAACTTCTTGAAGATCCATAGCCTTGATGAACTGCATGTAAAACACACATTTCTATGAACACTTTGATGAATTCTCTCATAAGTATGCAGGATGAGGGAATGCTGCTGCTTCCATTTTGATCCCTGAAAGCTGCAGTAGCCTAATAAAGCTGTAGCTGGTGCTTGTGCTGGCACATGAACCTGCACGGAGATGATTCCCTGCTGGACCATTCCTTTGTGCAGTCCCTGAGGTAGCCCTGCACTGTGCCTCACTCTGCAGGGCATGGAGAGCTTTAGAAGGAGAATAAGGCTCAATATTGTGGTGTGCTGCAGACTTCCTCCTCTGCTGCCTGCCTGTAAGGAAGGAACCTGGATAAGATAGGACCTTGAGCTTGACTTAGCATGGTGTAACAGTCTCTATGTTCCTAGCTGTGCACAGGCAGAGCTGTTATTGGCCAGGACTGTGCCCTTTATCCATGACACTTCCCCAGTCCTTCCCTTTTCTTGTTAGTTTTTTTGGTTTTTTTCTTGTTTTCCCCCTCCTCGCATAAGGAGGAAGGGTTTGAACTCCAGATTTGCCATAATTCTGCTGTGAAATCAGTAACAGCTGTTGGAATTGTAAATGGCTTCTTGGTTGCCATCATAGAACCTGCAGTTGATCAACTCTGCCCTGAGCAATAAATGCAGACATGGGAGCTCTAAACAGACAACACAGATGGGTATGGGAAGGGACAGAGTTTGCTTTTACTGGATGACTTTTCAGATGCCATGAAGTGCAGAATTGACTGGAGCAGTGTTATAGTGGGAGCTACAAGGAAGATGTAGAGGAGCTACCAGAGAAAATGTAATTTGAATGTGAATATTTCTTAAATTACCCCTTTCAAAAATCTCGTATTCTAGGACAACTCAGTGGGCAAAAGATACTCCATGCTTTCGTTGGGTCACTTTACAAGTTAGTTATAATGATAGGCTAAATATGTTCCTGTGTTGTCTTTGAGTAATTTAAGATATTATAAACACTGATATGTTAATACGTGGCAAACGTTTAACAATTATTTGTCAAGACAAGTAAGTCTTCAGATCTGACAACCCCTGCTCCTGGAATGGACTGTATTAGAACCTAAACTTAATGAAATCAATAGTCATCACACAAGATGCTGCCGTTGTGGTTTTGGTAATGGGGCTGATTTATTCTTGTTTGTGTGTTTTGGCTGGTCATATTATATCTTCTGTAATTTAATTTTCCTCTCCTTCAATGCTGCCTTTTTACTGCACTCCCTAAAACACCGTGTTTATTTGTGGGGGTTGGATTTTTTGCAGTGCAAATCAGAGCGAGTTGGTGTGTTGGAAATGTGCAGTGGCTCTTCAGTCCAGGTTGTTCCTCCACGGAGCTGGATTGGCTGTTGTAACAACCTGTGATATAAATTGTGAACCTTTTCTCTTTCACGGCTGAATTTGGACCCAGATACTCAAACAGCTTTGCATTGGTAGTGGGAATCTTGTCCATTAGGTTGCTGTAATTTGTTCTGTTCCAGTCAGCCATCTGTGTCAGGACACTTGTTAATAATTTCTGCATCAGAGCCCTGTGAATTGCCTACATCTTATTTCTGACCAGTGTGATCAGCACCTGGAAATTTCAGGAAGATGAAGAGAGTTTTTTGGGGTGATGGTTCAGGAAAGCTAACCTCCTTCCACCTAAATATGATCTGCTTCTCTGGACTTGGACACAGGCTGTACCTGTTTTCTGATATTTTACTTGACTGGGTTTTAGAACAGTCTGTGCCCCAGGAAGAGTGTAATGAGGAAGGAAACCCAGCCCTTGGGTGCTTGCCTAGAAAAATGGAAGTATTGCTGTGGCATGGATAGAGGTATTAAGTTATTAATATGTGCTGGGTCTGTGTCACTATATCTCTGCAGCTTGTGTTATCTCATTTAAAGTCTGACTTATTGTCCCTTCATAAACATATCACTGCCTATGTTTAGCTTGGTTGGCATTGCTGTTTATTTGGAGCCTGAGTACTATAAAGTAATTATTAGAAAACGTTGACTTTTACATTCAAAGTTTTATTTCTGGTCTTTGTATTTGCTGAGAAAAAGCATGAAAGATTAACTAAGTCTTGATATTTAGGAGGGAACAATAAATAATTACTTTTAGAATAATGCTTACATCAATTTTAAGCATTTTTATGTATAGAATGGACTGATGACTTTGCATTTTTTAAATTAGCGATATTGAAGTAGCTTACAGAGTCCCATGCTGCAAATCTGCCCCCTCCCTTTCTGATAATTAGTGGCTAATTTGTTTCTATAAGAACATTTAAAAATATTGTAGTTAAATAATACAAGGAGAATCAAGTTAAGGCTCAGTAGTGTTCAACCAGCATGTGAAAATCATAGTGTCTTAATTAAAAGAAATGCAGGGGACTTAGTTATTGGAAAGTATTTTTCACTGCTAGAGGATTTGTGGGTGAGTAAGAAATTTATAGACTTGAGTTTTTTATTTTTTAAATAAAAGCCAGATACATGTCTTCATCGTTTGGCTTGTGTACTCAATTTACTTGGATGAAATTTTTCAACATTTAAAACAAATTAAAATTCATGAATCATTTATGCTTAAAGGCACAAAGCTTTTTTAGATACAGCAGTTAAGACTTAACTGGTTACATACATAAATACTGGTTTGAATGTGTAAATTTTGTACTTGCTCCCTTAAAAAATGCAGATGAAAGTTTAAATAGTTGGGATACAGCTGTGATTACCTGTATGGTAATCACAATAATTATGTTATTATAGTATGGTAATACAATAATTGCTGTGCTTGAAAAACTGTTTATATTAGCGCTGTATCGTCTCTCTCTCTCTTGTTTCCTGCAAAAGCAGTGACTACTTTGCAGGACAGCTGTGAAGAAAACATTCCACCACAGCAGAAGGCAGCAGCGTGGTTTGTAAAGCTGTTTTGTGCTGCCTTGGTTGCAGTCTGCAGTTTCTTGGTGCTCAGGTTTTTCAGTTTTGATCTCTTGATCCATATTCACTCTCAAACTCGGGTTTTGCTGCTCTGTGCTGGTGTGGTGTGACTCATTCAAGAGGGGAAGGTGTCTTTTCAACCAGGGTACCCTCGATGTTAGATTAGGATCAGCATTGTTTTATTCTGTGGTAAATGCAGCGTGTGAGTTTTTTAATTGTTTTAATTATTGTGGCCAGTTGATTGCTGGTAGAGCTTAGTGAGCTTTTCCACCAAAACTTTGTAAATGGGGCAGGCTTTATTGTGAGGTTTTAAACTCTGCTTTCCTGGAATTTGCTTAAAAACTTGACTCTGAGATTGTAGGTGAGCAGTCAGTGGATGTCAACAAAAAATGACAATTATTCCAGGTTAAAATGTCTGTTCCCTTTCAGATCTGTTATTTCAAGACTATTTTTAGGATTTATGTAGTTCAGCATTCACTTAGGAAGCTTGTTTCTCTACTGCTGTAGTACCCAGTCAGTGTAGCAGAGCTCTGGGCACTGTGCGGGTGTTCAGAGAAGTACCAGCCATGGCTTGATTTTTACCTCTGGAATTCTTTTGCAGAGAACAAGGGGAGCAAAGTCAGGGTTTTGTGGCTATACCTGTGCAGATGCATATCTACTGCTGAAAACTTAAAACAGTTGAATTAGAATGTACAATTTTTAAGTAAAAAGAAAGGTAAAATAGTAGACAAATTGGGAAGCAAAGACCGAGCACAGCCTTTTGGATATTCCTTACTAAGGCTGCTTTGTATGTTCATGATTTGTATGTAGAAGTCTATAATGGACTTTCACTGAAAACTGTGTTCATATCCTGCAAAAGGGATTTTTTAAAGAACATTAGAATTGTTGAGAACGAGTTTTGATACATGAGGCAGGTAATTAGTGTTTGATTATCCCCTGTAACTGGAAAACACAGTGCCTGTGAGAGCAAACCTGTCCAGTCTTGTTGTTCAAGTGGCCTCTACCTATTGAGTGACCCTTGATTTTTTCATGCAACTTTCCCTCCTGTTTGACTGAGATCCACCTGTGGATGGGGTCTGACTCTGGGAACCTCACCCAGGAGCGTGTGTGTGTCCCATGGAGCTGCTGCATCTGAGGGTGTTTGAGTACCACTTTGATTGTCACCAGTTTCCGTGTTGGCTGTTGGTCTTGGCAGACTGTGAAAGACCCTGGGAGGGGAACACGCTGTGGAACTGTGAAGAGTCATTTTAGGGAAGAAGTATATGAATAATAAAGGAGAAAGAACTGGCAAATATTTGATTTTTGTTTTGGTAAAACAAAATTGTACAAATTTTTAGTGTTTGGGGTTTTTTGGGTTTTGGGTTTTTTTTGTTGTTTTTTTTTTTTGTTTGTTTGTTTTTTTGGTAGAAAGCCGTAGAGGAGAAATTTATAGTTTATTAAAAGACTGAAAACTGCATAGTAACCCAAAATTCTCGTGCTGTTTGCTCTCTTCCACCTCCTACAACATTTTATTTCCCTTGTAATACTTAGTTTGAACTTTCTTCTATTTCTGGATCAAGTAATTTTCATACAACTTCGGGAATTTTTTTGCATATGCTTTAAATCTTTCTTCTAAATAATGTTTTTTATAACCAAAAAAAAGCCATGAATACATTATAATTTCAATTTTCATGGTGTGTGAAAGATTTCTGCGCTAGGTCTTTATTGTTTTTGAAGAATTCATCACCCTAGTTAAGAAGCTTAATATAAATTAAAGAAGGTATTAAGGAACATTAAGACATCAAAATGTGGAGCGTTCTTTTCCTTTCGATTGCTCCAAATGCAAACAAGTTGAATAAAATGCAATCAAAGGGCCTGTTTGGAGAACATTGAGTGGCTTTACAGCTGTGCTGTAGAGACCCTCTGGTAAGAGCATAATTCAAATAAAAAGGCCTTTCTTTCCTCCTCCTAATTCTCTTTGTTGTGGTGACAACAGAGTACAAGCCCGATAAAAATTTAATCACCTTATCTTTTTAAAGCAAATTGCATATTTGTTTACACACAATATACATAACATGAAAAAGCAAAAGCTGCTATCCAATCCCCCTCCCCTTCTAATCGCCTTAAAAGGCCCTTGCCTAGAAGTTTAAAAAAAAAATATTTAAATGTTTTAGTCTTTATTCTGAACTCCCATTGTTCAGGATTGCTTTAAAAAGGCAGCCTGGGGGAAGATGAATATCACCAAACTTAAACTCTGGACCAGGGCTGAGCAGCAGATGCCTGGGATATGTCAGCGGAGTTGGTCCAGCTTAAGTGGCTGCTGCGGTGCCTCCTCCACAGCACGAGTGGCAGGCGAGGTGGGAGGATTACAGCCGGGCCTGAGGCTTGAGCACTTTGATTTGGAGCTGCTTTGTAATGAACTGCCTTTGATTCTGTGTCAGGTCTGCTAACCTGAACTTCTCCAGCATTGTACACATTTCTCAGAGGCTGCTGTAGGAGATACTGGGCACTGCTGCAGGTTTGGTGGTTGTTGTTCCTTTTCACCGGGATGATGAAGTTTTAGTCCCTTGTGTTGAATGCAAAATCTGTTTTAAGTTGTCTCTGCTCACCTTGGTGCACACAACATGACCATTGTTGGATTTGTTTATTTACTGTTTAATAGGTACTGGAGTGCTGACAAAAACACAATCAAAAGTGCCTTCTGGCCCACTGCTGAGTGGCTCTGGGCTAGAAACTCCCTCACTGGATAGAAATTTAGTGCCAAGGGGATCTTCTGTGGCTTTTAAAATTGTGAAAGCTCCTGTGCTTAGTGGTTCCTTGATCTATTTTTACATACCTATGTATTTTTACATACGTATTCTCTAGGGACATGTTTGTGGTATTATTCCTCTTGATCTGATAATTTAATCATGAAGGACTACCTCAACAATAAAACTTGGGAAAATCTGTCCTATATAACAGTTGTCATAGACTCTCCCAGATTCTACTCCGTGTTTATATTTCTTAGTACCCTGCCAGGAGAGAGAGAACTTAGGAGATACAGTGACAGTAATTGTGATTTCAAGACACTGTTCTGACTTTGAGTGTTTTGAATGGTCTTGGGTATTTCATGCAGACCTGCCTGTAATTTTTATACTGTTGAATGCTAAGAAGAGCCTGCCTATAATTCCAAGCTTCCAACATTATATGTATTAATAATTTGATTCCTTATTAGTTCCATTATTTTTTCATAGTTGCCCCTGTTATGCACTGGGCGTTTTCCATGCATTCTGTTTTTGCTTCAGGGAGCTTGAAGAATGTGTGGACTGAAATCACAGCAGCAGTGTGAGTGGTGTCTCTCCCTGCAGGTATGCTGGGAGAGCAAGGACAGCACTTAGGCATGATCTCAGTGGCTCTGTGGACCTTGGGTGCCCATCAAATGAAAATAGAGTTTTAATAATTGTTGATATGATACATCAACTGGCATAATTGCAACCTTGTTACTGTACTGAAAGCCCATGCAGAAATTAATTTGAAAATTTCCTGTAGGCTAGTGGAGCAGTGTTGGACTTGAGGCCATAAATATGATCACAGTGGTTGTCTTTTAGCTCTGACAACTGATCCATTGTATTGTGTGTACACTTAATTTGTGTAGTCTAGACCTAGTGCATGATGCACTGGAGTCTCCCTGTAACCTGTATTAAGGTTGGTCCCTGCTGCACTGAAATGCAAAGTTGTGTAGAGCATACAACTCACAGTTGTGTTCCAGGAGTGCAAGGTAGAAAGTCCTCTGCTCTTAGGGAAGTTGCTCCAGGAAGGCTTGGCCAACAAATGGTTGTGGTGCACTGTGCAACAGAGCTATTAGCCTGTGAAATGGGGTCAAGTTTGGTACTCTCAACAGATTCCTGCTGAAGGATGGCCAACTGGCCAAGAAATGAAGACCTTAAGTATGTCACTTATCTCCACGCTGTCATTTGGGGCTGAAGGGTATGTTGGATTAGGGTGTATTTTGGGAAACCCACTGTGGGAACTGCAAATATCCTTCTGAAGTGTGTGTGGGCTTGTGTAGATTTACTTAGGTAATGGGATGGATGCAGAGCAGTGGTGGGATACATGATTGGGATTTGTCAAATTCAGACATCTGTCCTGCTGTGTGGCTTCAGGTGACAGTGGTCCATTTGTACCTGATGTTTAATAGTTGCATTTTATTTTTGAAAAACAAGGTTAAAATGTGGTTGTATTATCTAAATTTGGGAAAATAGATAATATATCCTGGTCATCTTGCTGGAAATTGAGTAATATAAAGCTGAATGAATGGCATACTCAATGCACTGTGTTGTGCTGGTTCTCCTCAGTGTGGATGACAGGTTTAGGATGGAGAGAGGAGAGGGAAGGAGCAGGCAAGGCAAGCGCAGGGAAGTGCTTTACTGATAACCGCTCAGCAGCCAGCAGCTACGGTGTGATGCTGGAATCTGTGCTCCATTTAGCAATATGAAAAATATCAGACTGAAAATCAAGACGGTGACTTCATGTAGAAGGTATGGCAGACTAATTAAAGAAAAAAATGTGTACCAGTTGAGCCTATAAAACTCTTCCTGACCTTGAGAAAACTCCCAGAGAGCTGTGGGAAACTCCAGTCTGTCCCCTCTGAACTTTTTTGTGTTGTTGTTTAAATATAGTAACTGTTTTTTTAATTAAAAAGAAAAATTAGATGGCATTTCAAATTGTGTCCATGGTGCCTTGGGGACCTATTACAGTACAAATTACCCTCTACTATTTAGTGAGGTCTTGTTTACTGTTGTGTGAAGCGAGGGTTACCAGTGTAAGGATGTAGGACAAGAAGGGCCCTTTTTGAAAGTCTGGCTCTGCACATGAAAGTGACGCCAGCAATTGGAAGCAATTTGTGGAATTGTTTGATTATATTAATTATGGCACCAGCAAACAGTGCTTGGGAAACAGTTTTGTTTTCTTGCATTCTTTCTTGATTGCTTGCAGCAAAAGCCAAGATACAAAATGTGCCTTTAAGGCCTGCCGGAGAGCGCAGTTCAAGCCATTGTGTGGAATTGGCACTGAGCTTGAAAGGGTTGTGTCCAGCTTGATGGGAGAGTTTTCCAAATACAGCTTCGACCTGAACTTCACCCAGGTCAACTTCTTAAATTAAAACAGCTTCTGTCTTCCTCATCAGGGAAGATTGGCTCTTTCCCTGCGAAGTAGGAGCCCATAATGAAATCCATGTTATTTCCAGTACTACCACCTCTTACAATAATGACTTTCAGTCCAAAAGCCTGTATAAACTTAAATTGATACACAAGATTCAATCCTGCTCACCACTGAGCTGCACCATCTCTGATGTGGTACAGGGCAGCTGTTCCTCAATTTATGGGAAGATGTTCTATTTGTTAAGGATTTCCAAGCAGTCTGCCGTGCTGAGGCTGCAGGAATAGCGCTGCTGATGCAGGCTGGCTGTCACCACAGTGTTTGGCAGGGACATGGGGCAGTCTACTTCTGCTCAAAGTGGCTGTAAGATTTTTTTTTCTCGTCTCTGTCATCAGACAAAGAATTATGGATGTTTTGCATAGATCCCAAATACCATGCTGAGGATTTAGCACATTTGGAAGGAAGGAGTCTCCTTTCTTGTCTTCTTGGAGGCTGGTTGCTCCCTGGCCAACTTCTTTCTGTAGCCCTAAGAATATTCACAAGCCAGGCAAGGCGATAATAACTGATCTTGTACTGGCCAGAAAAGAAAAATCAGTCTTCTCTGGAATTTGAAATTCTAGCAGAATATTTGAGACAGCTGGCAAGAGATGTGGGAAAGGTGGTGTGAATTCAAAATAGAATTACTGGAGAATTGTGAAGGGATTTACATAAGTAAAATTCATTGCCTGATCTGTGAAAGTAATTGAAACTCAAAGCCTGAGCTCCTGAGGGTAGCAAGGAAAGGAGTATCCCTTGTTTCTTGAGTGAATCTCTGGTCAACTATTACACTGAATTGTCTTGGTAATCACATTATATTTGTTATCATGGTGATGAACACTTAGGGACAGAGTAGATTGGCTTCTGTAAGAGCACTTAAATCTTCTGCCTAGGAGAGGTTTATAGGTGTTGACCCTGATACCAGGTAGAAAATTCCTGCCTGATCTTGGACTCTGCTTAGCTCAGGACACAGTTTCACCCCTGCTCTTTCTAAAGCACAATATATTCATGATAGGCAAATGTGATGCGAAGCTAGATAGGATCAGCAGTCTCTAGATGACCCATCATCCAGTCCACTAGATGCAGTGTGGCACCTTTGAGGTCCCTATTATAGTGTTTATGGGTACAGTAACATAGTAGTTTTGTCCTTTGAAGGCTCACACAAATCTTGTTTTTCCCAATCAGTTTGGGGTTTTTTTGGTTTGGGTTTTTGGGGGTTTTTTGTTTGTTTGGGGTTTTTTGTTGGTTTGGTGGTTTTTTTGTTGTTTTTTTGTCTGGGATATTGAAGGTGCAAAATTGCATTAATGAAGTCGAAAGGTAGGATTTGAGGTATCTTCAGCAGAGAAGAGGAGCAGAATTGCTAACTGTTATAAGGAGTTGAAGCAGCAGGATGTTGTATTTTGTTGTTCTTGTTCTTTCTGCCTGACTGCAGAGATAACTGTAACAGGAGAGGCTGTGCAAACAGATCCTCTCATTTGGAAATGCTCCTGCCTTTCGTTTAAATCAAAACTCCAGAGTGTTACTTTAGGGATATTGCATGGGCTTTTCAATTTTCTTAGGGTGCATAGAAACAGTTTTGTAGAACTGCTAACATGTTTTGGGACTAGTTGGAAAACAAGTGTGTGCTTTCTAGTGCATTGTGGGACTCTGAGAATCAGTTCTTATAACACTGGTATTTCTATTAATTTTGCTGGAAACCAATGATAAATTTATTATTCTTATTTTAAAGTTGATCAGAATGTGAAACAAATTGGAATACTGCTCTATTTGAACCTTGTACCCTTCATTGGACATAGGTAGCTATGTTTTTTTTAAGAACGGATGTTTTTTAAGGATGGATAAATAAATATAGCTGTTGCAAGAAAAGAAAAACTAATTAGTTTTTAATTGTATTGTGCTGAAATACAGGATTCTTGAGTGCTGCAGTACTGGCAAAAAGTTTCTATTTCCTTTCAGTGGTCCATCACTGCAGAGGCTGGTCTTTGTACACTCTCTGGTGAAGCCCCTCTGCATCAGACTGTGGCATGGATGTCTCCATCTGGGCCTCTAATTATTTCTGATTTTCAGGTCAACCAGCTTTTGTACTCTCTGTTAGCAAGAGTTCATGCAGACACACACTCTCTCTAACTGTGTAATTAGGGTTCAGGTTCTGAGAGTTCAATTTAAGGAAATCCTGAAACTGTGCAAACCAGCTGTTACGAATAATCCATTGTGAGTGAGGATTATCCCCAACACTTTGCCTCTTTCAAGTTTTGCTCTTTTTTCCTTCCCTCGGGAGGAAAGAAAAATGTCTGCCTGTCATATTAAAAGGTTACGTTTGCCTCGGATAAAAATTATTTCCGACATCAAATATGCTACGTTAACTTGTTCTCTGATGTTCAGTCAATTTTTCACATTTGAATGTTCACAGGAAACACGAAGTTGCATGTAGCTACATCTTCTACCTGCAGTTTTTGAAGGAAGTAAATAGGATATTTTGTTTACAGAAGGGAGAAGCAGATTCAGTTTCGCACTGAAACACTGCTCACAAATTCCTGAATGGAATGGGAGGTTTGGCAATAGTATCAGCAAAGCAAGAATAGCCTAGCAATTTCTTGATATGTAATGCAGAAAGCAATATCGGCTATTCCCAGGGTAGCTGCTGGTGTAGCCTCAGTGTGCTTTTTCCTAAAAGCCTGGTGAGGATCCTGAGCCAGCACTTTTCCAGCAAACCATGGCAAGTACCAGTGCAGGATAGGATGAACTTTCACTTTTGGCCTGAAAGCAAAGTTCTCATTAATTGGGAGCGTTGAAATCTTTTAACGTTATTTTTCCCCCCCCATTACAGTGTTTATGCTGTAAGAAAACTGTAATCATCCATGCAAATACTTCCATGTTCACCAGCACAGTTAGCAACAGGCTTTTTTTACAAGTGCACAAGAGAAGGGAGTTGTTGAAGTTCAGCAAAATAAATTATTCTCCCTGGCTATGCTGGGAAGCAGGCCCTGCACCTATATTATTACACCTGTTTTCAATGATGGGTTTATCAGTTGCTTAAAAATTGCTCCTGTCTCTGGCTGGACTACAAGGAGATACTGTATTATCTTGCTTCTCATCTAAAGTGTGTCTGGCATTCACTCTTTAAAATCTTGCATTCAAACACACAGTTTCATTAGCTTTGAAGGAGACAGGACTATTCCTAAATATTGAAGAGAACTGTGAAAACAGGAAATGGAAATACAGAGATGGGAAATCTGAAAAATTAAGTTGGAAAAGGTGAAGAGAGAGATAAAACTCCTGAAGGGCTGAATAGCAAGTGCAGTTGTGGGTCAAGGAAGAAGGAGCTGGACTTTAGAAAGAATGGAGACCACCCTTGGAGACTTTTTGGAGCAGAGGGCTAATAAGAAAAAGTCAACAGATCTGACAAGGGATGTTGATAAGGAATGACAGTATTAAGTGAAGGAGGATATGTAGTGGAGAAATTGAAAGTGTAAAAGGCAAAATAGAGTCCAAGGTTACAGGTAATAGATGAAATAAATATTTATATGGGGCAAAAGCACAGAGGTGCTCCTTCACCCTGCTGTTGGGTGAGCAGAAGGAGTTAGAGGAGCAGACACTGCATCAGCTTTCATCCTCCTTCCAGCTGAAGCAGTGGTAAAAACAAAGCAGAAGTCAGGCTGGCTGTGGTGCTGTGTGTGGGTGTTGTGGTTTGTGTCCGGGCTGGCACGGCAGGTGGCTGATGAGGAGCCTGTCCCGGGATCTGCGGGAGGGCGTTTGTCGCCCGCTCTGCCGCTCCTGCTCAACCTGAGGGAGAGCTTGTGTCCGCAGGAGTAACTTCACTGCAGCTGAATCGATTGTGCGCAGATAAAATTGCATTTTAATCTGCACACAAGAAGGGGTCCAGAGTTCTACAGTGTGGAATTTCCATATGAAGTGGTTAAAATCTGCGTGTTTCTACGCAAGTTTCTTGTGTGAGCAATTGTAAAACTCAACGCTGCGTTAATTTAACTGTGTAAGATACTGCAAATCACTAAGCTTCTAGCTTTGTTTTTCCTTTATTTTGTGCATGGGAAATTGTTTTTAGATTTGGAAAATGTTTTTCCTGATGTGGTATTGCTTTTCATTTGAATTTGAAAATGCATTTTTTTTATTAATATAATTTATAAATGGATCAGTTTGGACTAAATCCTTCAGGCCATTCTGAGACAAAGGATATGAAAAAGTCTGTATTTTTATTTCTTAATTATTAACAGTAGTTGAAAAGAATGAAGTAGATTACGCTGTTTTACAACTAGATTTTCATACCTAACCTGAGTTAGTGGATGCTAAGAGTACATTTTGCATAAGACCTTGTCTGGGCACTTGTTCTTACAGACATGGTTTTGATGGGTAGGAATGAATTTGCTAAGCTTTCACATATCTTATGTGCCTTTGAGGATGGCCCATTAATAATATTAATACATAGGTATTTTCCATTGTTGTATGCAAGGCATTTTTTAGAACTTTGAAGCTAAAGTCTTTTTTTTTTTTTAACACACGGACCTTTTCAATTTAATCCATTAGCAACTTGGCAAAATAAAGTAATTGTCCAACAGAGGAAGAAAAAAAAATCTATTAACATTTGCTACAAATCCGAGTAGTACAGGCAGCACTTAATTAATGGAACAGATTTCTCACTATGTGTTCATGCTAACATAGCTATTGTTCAGCAGAGATTAGACCCTTAATGTAAGTAAGTTAAACTAGACCTTCATCTAAAAATATCCATCATTTTAGCTATTAAAGCTCTGATGTCTTCTTTGGTGACAGATATATTTCCCTTCATTTCCTTGGTTTTGTAAAATGTAAAGTATGCATTGTGTGTAATGTGAGAAATCCACGGAGGTAGATGAAACCCCGATTGTGCCTGTCTCTTGCTGCCTGCTCCTTTGTGCTGCTCCCTGTCTCAGAGCCTCCTCAGCCCTGAGACCTGCTGGCACCAGAGCAGAAAAACAGAAAATGCCATTTGTCAGGGTATGATGCCAGCCACCTAATCTGTTTGCAGAATGAGGGCCATGGGATCTGATTAGGTAATTTAGATACTGTGTGAGTTTAATACCTGAGTTGCCTTGAGCTGTCAGCTTGTCACTTCATCGGTAGGAACTACCACGTTCTGCTGTGTCTTCTGTAAACTTCTTACCTGGAATACCTGATTTAGTCCAAATAGGTGCCAAGTGCTGCAGCTGAGGTATACCTTTACTACTTCTACGTGGAAGTTAGTGATAGTGTGGAGGAGGTGAGATGGCTCCATTTTAAATACATTTCCCCCAGCAGAGTTCCATGTGCAGCAATGTCTTCTTTTTTCGAAAACAACATTTTTCAGACATGAGATGCTTCGTTTGAATGCCACACATGCTGTGCCAGGTTTCAGTTGTGTTGGGCCATCCAAGCTGATGTCACTGATGGGTTTGAAGCTCAGTTTATCCACGGTGGTTATTTCACCCTCGTGACTGGGACTTGCCTGACTTGCTGCTGCAGCTGAGGGTCTGTGTGGGGTGAGAGGCCAACCACTGCTGTGTCCCTGTGGGCAAGGGCTTGCAGAGGCAGCCTGGGTTCTTCAGATACCCATAAGGGAAAATTTTGGCTGCAATTTTAATGCCACATCTCCTCCCTTCCTCTCTCCTTTCCGACAATTAGCATTTTTTGGAAATTAGAGTCTCACAAAGCCTGCTAACATAAATAAAAGAGTTTTAGGATTTGTTTGCTTTAATTAAAATGTGTCTTTCTGAAAGGATTTAGTTAAACATCTTTCTTAAACAGTGCTGTGCCAGTAACAGCAACATTTGTAATAGTGATAAGACCCAGAAAGGGAAACCAACTAGAAAGCAAAATGAAATGTTTCTTTGTCCAAAAAATAAATGGTCGTCTCAGGAAAGCGGAGGAAACCCTGTGCAGGGACAATTACAATTAGGTTGATCAAAACAGTAGAAAACGTAAAGTATTAAATAAATTCTGCAAAAGTAGCGAGTGGTGATGTGTGAGGTCACTCTTTCTGCTGTTTTTATTTTGTTTTCCCCTATTTTGACTGTTGCTATTTTTTTTCTAGCAGCACCCACGATGCTCTCAGAGCTTTCCAAATAGGAAATAAGTTTCTTTTCATGTAGTGATAAATTCTTTTTCGTAGTGAAGATGGAGTGATTGTAAGGGTAATGATATTAATGGGATTTATATGAAAGCATCCAATTAAAAATCGAAACAGCTGCATCAAACATGACTCTACAATGTAATAAAATCATATAATAAATATGTGGTCCCGCCACACCATATTACCTAGTTTTGATTAATAGAACCTTACATGTGCAAAGATAGTCATTGTCAGACTTCTCAGCCATCAAGGAAGAACAGTCTCAATTATTTTCACAATGAAATAATTGTTGCTTTTTTTGTGTCCTGCCATCTGGAAAGGGAAAACAGTAGCTGCCATGACTGTGAAATGCATGATCTTGCAGAACTATACAAAGTTGATTCTGCTTGATGCTGGACTCCTGCAGCCTTAGTGTGGGCTGTAATTTATTTAGTTATGTACAAAACATACTGCTTTTCTCCTCTTTTAGATTCTAGCACTTTTTTCTCTTTCCTTTTTTTTTCTTTTTTTTTTCTTTTTTTTTTGTTTGTTTGGGTTTTTGTTGTTTTGTTTCTTGATTGCTTTTTTTTGTTTGGTTTGTTTTTGGGGGATTTTGTTGTTGTTGTTGTTTTGGTTGTGTTTTTTTCAGGGGGTTATTTGTTCATTTGTTGTTTTTTTCCCAGAAAAAAGACTCTTCTCTCTGTGAAAGTCTCCCCACTGGGAGACTTAGGGATGGCTTACAGCTGCTGGTTGTGAAATGGCAAATGAGCAGTTCCTGGTTTTGCTTCAACACTTCCTCATTTCCTCCCTTCCCTTGGCCACGCAGTGAGAATGCTGCTGCAATAATTTGCTCCCTGACACAGCCAGATGAGAAGGTGGCTCTGGGGCTGTGTCCCCTTGCCATCAGCTGTGAGTGCCTCTGGATGTGTCTGAGCTGGAGCAGCTCACCTGTGCCCGCAGACCTCCTGTCTCCAGTAAATCATAAGCATCTCAATCTTTTTGTCAGGCTGTGATACGAGAATCCGCATCTGAATTTCAGTATGAGGAGAGAGAGGCTGATAAAGTGTTTGAGATAAGGTTATGTGATACCACAGGTTAAAAATACCTGAACTGATTTTGGCCCAGTGCCTGTAAACCACATTGCAGCGTATTCAGGTGGTGCTGAAAAAGCTTCCGAGGAGTTTGGTGCCTTCTGCTTTATGCAAGTGCTTCTTCAGGAGTGGCCTTTTAGGAGCTGCATCTCTCTTGTTTTACAGCATTTCTTTGGACTTCGCTGTCTTGCATTTCTTGTCTAAAATGTCACCAATGTGTTGAGTTATAAGAAAAAATAAAGGTGTAATAAACCCTGGCAGTTAAGGAAGAAAAGGACAAATATTTTTGTTTGGCTCAAATGTCTGTAGAAACAGATCCCCAAAATGCTGTGCATCTTAATTCTAGTGCCCCTAAGCAATAAGCAGTGCAAGTTGGAACCCCTAACAAAAACTTTGTCTTAACAAAATAAAAACAAAACAAAAACCCAAGAAACAAAAACAGACACAAAACCTGTATAATTTGCAATGTGCAAGTTATAAAAAAAGCAGTGTGCTTCTGGTGTAAATCCAGAAAACAGACTTAAAGAAATTCAAGAATCTTCTGAGTCTTGTGACTCACTATAATTTTAGTGTTTTACCAGTTGTTTTTTATTCATGACTTATATTTTTATAAATATTCTTAGTGATGACAAAAAACTTTGCATATATGTCTAAATAAAAGGAAAGGCCTGCCAAGTAAAAGACTTAGAGCAGGCAATCTGATCTGGCTTGTTTAAATTCTTTCCTGTGTTTAATACTTTAAAAGCTGTAGATGGACACTGGAGGATTCAGGATCCTGCAGTGGATTTGTGGTATCACTGTTGTGAACTTTATGTTTAAAGACTTCTCTTATTGTCTGTGTAAATGACCATATTGCAGGAGTCTTATGCAGAGATGTGACTTCCCTAATGCATTTAATTTACTTTCTTATTTGCTTTGGTTGATTTCAGATGAAAACATGCCTGCTCATTTTTTCGAGTTCTCTGAAATATGATGTTGTGTTTGTTAGTCATGTGTGTTCTTGTTCTTTTACAGATGGGCTGAAGCCAGATACCAAGATGCTGCTAACTGCTGCCTCCAAGAAGAAATCTAAGGGAGGGAAGGGGGACATGACCAAAGAGGATGAAAGCAGCAAGAATGATTCAGCCCAACCTGTTACTATCTCTCTTATCTTTAAAAGATATGTTTTTGACACACAGAAGAAAATGATTCAATCCTGAGGAAGCAAGAGAGGCCTCTGATTACACCTCAAAGTCCAGACCCTGAAATGAATAGAGGTGGAATGTGTTTCTTGTCCAAACACATTAGACCTGTTTTCTTCCTCACAAACAGAGCCTGGAAGCTCGTGCTGACTGTGCCTGCTTCCACAGTGTCTGTAATCTCATATTGTTCTGTTCAAATGTGCTTATTTTGTCATCTCTGTGATGTGCATCTTTATGGTATTTCAGAGAATCTCACCTGCCAGATGAGCACACTTGGCTGTACATTCTAATTGCACTGTTTTCCTCGATAATTGTGTTGAAGTTTCTCTTGATTTAGAAGTTTGCCACCAATATTAATCTAAATCAAGTCAAGATGTGAATTTCATGTGACCCACAAAGTGAAGCTAATTACTCTAGGCTTACTTCCTTGAGCAAAGTGGGAGACAGAATGCACAATATTTAATAGATGAAACCTAAAATGGATGTTTCACATTCCTTCAGTTGCAACTATGAGAGATGATATGGATGCTTTTTATAAATATGATTTCTATCTAGAAATGTTTTTCATATTAAACATAATGAAATGTGTAGCTGAGAGTCTTAATTGTTCTGTTTGCTGTTCTGAAGGTTCAGAATTTATCTTCGGTGACATTTTATGTAACTTTTCTGATTTTTCTGCCTGTTCTGCAATGAATCCTATTCCAAAACTGTTTTCTTTTTCTTTCTTTTTTTGTAACCAAAATGCCTTTTGTGTGTGAAAGAAGAAGTTGCCTCTGGAAATAGTCAAGAGCTTTATTTCATTAAAAAAATGATAGAAGATTGCTGCATAAGCCTTGTAAAATGAGTGTCTCCAAGATGCTTTAGAAACCATTAGTTTTTAATAGGGATTTCATGGCTGCTTTAGCGCTTTCTCTCAATTTCATGTCCTAGGCTCATAAAAAGGAGAACACTGGTAATATGCCTTCCTTGTTGCGTGTAAAGTATTGGACATCTTAACATGAAAACCAACAGCAATTCCACAGGTACAAAAGCTGCTGTCTGGAACAGAAATTGGGCTCGGGCTTGGCAGCATGGCAAATATCAGTTCCTGCCTTATGAACAGAAAGAGTACCTGCTTGTTGATGCTGAATAGCGGCCTGTGACCCATTTGCTGAAGTCAGCTATAGATGGTGACCATATGTGTAACATAAGTGCATTAGTCACATGGAGGTAAGTAATTGCTACATTCATTCTGATTAATCATATTATTATATCCCTTGATGGGCATGAGTCCATCATGTTAACATGATCCTGACTTTTTTTCCAGTCTTTTCCTTTTAATTTCTAGGTAGCCAAAGTGGCTACAAATGGCCAAGCTATCAGCTGTTGAGAGGATATTTACAGCTTGACAGTTGGGAGACAGAGCAAGCCTGGTGTCTAAACTGGGCTGATGGTCCCCCTTTAAATCAGAACAGAATTAGTGCTTTGTGTAATAATCCCAAACAGTTTCTGCTGAGTGAGTCCCAGCAAAGCTTTAGCACATCTCTTAAGATTATGGGGTATGCTTTCAGTGTGATCCCAGAGGAATTAGGCAGGCAACTTCAGCTATTGGCTTAACGTAACTTGTGCTGCCAGCCTTGCTGGAAAATGTATCCTTCTGTAATGGACAAAATACATTTCACACCCCTGTCACCTCTCCTTTCCATTTCTCTCTTGTTCCCAAACAACCCCAAAAGCAGTCTTTGGAAAGAATATTTTAATGTTATCTTTCTTTTAAGCCTTTATCAAATCCTGTTTTGTACTCTGCACTATTACCTCTGCCTAAGATACTGCAGTGATGAAACATAGAGAAACAGATGACACTAAAGGAACAGTGTTACTGTCGTCCTAGGTTAGTCTAAGAATTATGGTTGTTAAAAAAAACCTAATTAAATGCTCCTAGTTATTAAGGAACTTGCATCTGTATAGTTCTAGTGTCTTTGCCAAATTTTAAATGGATTGCTGATTTGAAGTATTGGAAAGAAAAGGGGAGTGATCAGGAAAAGTGCTTCCAATGTTGTTATCCTTTCACTTTTACAGGGTTTTGTCTTTCTCATTTCTAAGGTACATTTGAGTAGTTCTGGAGAAGGGGTTGTCAGTGTAAATGAGGATATGTATTTTTACAAAAGCCTATCTGATGAATGTTTTCTCCCCCACATCGTGGATTGCCCTTAACAGGATCTGTGAGTCTGTTGTTATGGAACTCGATCCCTTTGAAAACTCATTAACCCTGAACACTTAGATTTGCAGCCCTCTGCTTAGCTGAAAGGACTCCTAGTGCTGGGAGTCCCATGGTTTATTTGCTTGGGGTACTCCAAGGGAGTGAGCAGCAATAATTCCAGAGTTGGACCTACATCACTTTCTCATCCAGTCTCTTGTGAACATGTTTTTGAAATCTTCCTCTTATCATTTCCTTATTATTTCATTTCCAGACTAGCATAGTAACTTGGCATTTTTCTTCCATCTTCTCTGTCTAAGACCTGATCTCCTCCTCAGTGCTGCCATTTCCTTCTTTGCTCATTGATTCTCCTTGCTCTGGCTCTGCTCTTCCCCTGGAGATCCGTGGCAGGGCTCCCGCGATGGTTGCTGGGAGCCCAGTGAGGTGGGGAAGGCTCTTGGCCTGCAGCTCATCCCAGCTCCTGTGTGTGCTGAGGAGCTGCCTCTGTTTGGGCTCTGGCCCTGGGCAGCTCTGCTGGAGCTGCAGGAGCGGGCTGTGCCTTCTCCTGCCACCCTACCGTGTCCTTGTGCCTTGGAATCCTTTGTGGAAGGCCCCTGTCACAAAGCCTCATCCCCTCCTTTTGCTCCTGTTTGTGTAGGGTACACAGCTGGGGAGGGATCTGTTGAAGACTGGGGTTTGGTTTTGTGTTTCTCTCAGTGTAGAATTCTTAAGGGAGAACCTAAGTGTGCCCAAGAACTTTGATTATAATGTGTTATTACTGCAGATCTCTGGCTGCTGTCCTGAGGCTGTTGGATACACATTTGAAAAAGGGTGAAATGGTGGAACAAAATGATTATGGGAAAATCAAAGCTTTTAAAGACATTTGTAGGATGAACAGATGTTCAAACATTCTTTTATTTGGTTTCCAGACAGACGTAGAGACTTTCCTTTCATCCTCATAATCAGTGCATTATGCTGTAATTTGTAAAAATGGCATTAAAAAAATATTAACAGGGTCATATTGTGATCTACTGACTCTGTGTCATTAAGCCGTGGAGTTAAGAACAGCAACTGGGAACATGGGTTAAATGTTGCAGAATGTACTGCACTAGCATATATTGTCAGACTGCATTATAATGAATCCAAAATGGAATAAAGATGTAAGGAGTTTTTTTAATACTGCTAAGGTTGTCAGTTTTGCAAAACTAGAAATGATTATGGCTGTGCAGATGTTTGGTGAGTAATACATCTTTGAGTTGTGGGGGGAGTAGCAAGGAGAAAAGCTTTGTTTTTAAAAGCCTGTTTTCTACTTTTCCTTGGAATTTATTTTGGGACTGCAGTCTGGCTTGTGATCGTGCCAGAGGTCTGGAGCCAGGAGGGTCAAAGCTGTGCTCATGGTAGCAAGGATTCAGTAGGTGGCATCCTTTGCTTGGAATCAAAGCTGAGTCTCCCCATCTAAAAAGGGGGTTTTCACTGGCACTGAAACTGAAGAGTTTGCATCAGGCTTGCAACCCAGCTCTTAAAGAACAGCTTCTGTTGAAAACTACAATGCATTTAATGTCTGGGACAGAGCCGTCAACTCCAATCTGTGGACCAAAGCCTGAGGCACCAGTGTCCTTTCTTTGTACGTTTCTGGCTCAGCTGAAAATAGCTCTGTCTCTTAGATCCTGTATTAGTTGGTTGCAAGTAACTGACTATGGAGAAGTGAGCCATCTGCACCAGGGGAGTTCTTGATGTGTACCAGGCATCTCTTTCTGGGCAATCGCACTTTCCTTGCCTGTTGGACTCTGCAGTTGCACAGCCACAGGGTGGTAAAGCAAAAGGAGAGCCCACCACAGCTCATAGGGAATTGCAGTGGAGAAGCCACAGTCCACCCCAGCACTGTTTGCCTCTCACTGCTGGGAGAGCAGCTCTGTGTTTACATCTGCAAAGTGCTCTGGGATCTTATGAAATGAAGGATGAAAGGCAGCAGAGGAATGCTACCTTATTAGCAGTTTCAAAACCCCTTCATGTTTCCCTTTTAGTTTAATGTCCACAGTGAGCTGGAAAGCTCTTCATTTACAAACATATGAGTTTTAAACAAACTTGTTGAGGATATAAATAGAGTTATTTTAAGATAGAGCCTAGCACCAGGGAGCTAACCTGCCAAGCCTGGCAGAAAGGGAAGGCCTGTATGACTGCAGTCTGTGGTAAGGTCAGTTTTACTGGATGATGGGCGCCCAGAAGGAATCCAGGGACTTGGGGAGGCTGAGTTTAAGCAAGATACTGGCAGTCTGGGATTCCCCACACATTCTCCTGCTGTTCTGTGCGAAACCAGGTTAAAACCATCAGTTTACACTGTAGACAATATATGAGGAAGAAGAGTACAGTGGATCTGCTTATTTCCCATTGTCAATGCCAGAATATGGAGTCTTTCTCACATCTCCTGCTGTGCATGCTGTGCTAATTGAAGTTCCAGTTGTTGGGTTTCCATTCCTCAGTAAGTGTTACAGCTCTTTATTTTCATTTGTGTGTCTGATATGAGTGTGCCTATGCTTTTCCAAGATAGTGTGATCAGTCTGCAAAACTCAATTGTCAAAAGACAACTTTCCCCTCAAGGTAACTGTTACTTTTCAAAGGTGAGTCCTCTAAGGGGCATCTAAGCCATACATCTCTGATATGCATTTTTATGTTTTCTAGTAAAGGACAGGAGAGAGATCTATGCAAGTCTTACCTTTTTGTATTTTGCAGTCAGCTGTGAAAGGAACTCATTTAACAGAATCAGAAAATACTGCAAGATCTTTGGTAAATCTCAACCCTGCACTGCTTTACAAGGCACATTCTTAAAAACAAGACTGTTTTTGACTGTTGAGTCCTTGCCAGTCCTGCCAGTTCTAGTTCATACTTCTTAACCAAAAGGTAATTTGAGGTCTGGATCAAGTGCTGCTAAACTGACAACCCCAGCAATGAATGAAGTGCCTGCTAACACCCTTGCACTGGCATTTTGGCTAAGCTGATCTGATTACTTTTGATCCTTTAAGAAAGCTAGGCTGTTCATTAGCTCTAGCGTGTTCTGTTTAGATCAATTTCTTCTCCTTTGAGTGGAAGTCATGCAGTCTTCTTGTGTTTTGGTTGATCATTCTGAGCTTTCTCAAGGGCCTTATTCATGTCAATCAGAGAGACTTCATCCTTTCTGGACCACAGAATTTCTTTTATTAGGCTATATGTGGCCCCCATTCAGATGTGTAGGAGCCAGTTCTTTTATATTATTTTCTGTGAAAACTGATATTTTAGTGCTTATGACTTCAGTCTGACAGTTAGGAGTGATCCATACCCTCATGGTGAATTCATTCCCAAAACAGCATTCCATAAGGACAAGCTGAAATTTAGACCCCACACAGAGGTTTTGCCTAAATTTCGTAGTTTTTGCTAAAGTAAGCGATCCATTGTCTAGTTTTCTTTCTTAAACCTCACTTCAACCAAAGCTGACTTGAACTCTGCACTCTCTGAGAACATAGTTTTGTTACCTGGAAAGGTCAGGGTCTTTCAGAAGCTCATCTAGACGCTGTTAAATTACTGAAATATTGTCTACATTGGTGCCCACCTCTGTTAAATGGATATGGGAATTTTTTTTCTGCAGAGTGCTGGTCATGCTGTCTGTGAGGACAATAGAAATGCAGATGGAGTACTTAGTTACTTATTGTGCAGGAATAACTAAAATCATTCCCCCAAAAAAATCAGGCATCGGGGAATTGTGTTTTCTCATGTACATCTTTTTTTGTTTTGTCTTTAGATGAACTAAGGTAGGTTTCAATTGCTGATGAATGTGGAAGGGGAAAGGAAGAGATGGTTTTGTGTCATCTTGCCTTTTAAAAATATTGTTTTGGAGCTCTGACTAGAGAAGCATTTTCTTCAGAAAAAATGCAAATCACTGTACCTCAGCGTTGGGGTGCTTCTGTGTTGTTTTTAACTGTGAAGATTGATCTGTGCTTAGAACCCCACTGGGCACGTGGACAGTTTGGTCTCCATCCAGTTCTAAATTGAGCTGTAAATCTCATTTGCCATCTAGCAAAGCATGGCATGATTGTGCAGTTTCAGGAAGAGGTCTGGATTTAGAACAGTGGAAGAACACAGAGATTTGCCAGCTTGGAATGAAAGCAGAACTGTCAGGAACACAAAACTCAATGAGAGACATGAGTTTAGCCTGAAATGTGTTTTAGAGACCTTAAACTGCTGTAATAATGGTATCTGAGCACATTTATTTAGTAATTCTTTTGTTACAGCGGGTACCTAAATGTTTAAGCATCACAGTTTAACATACACAATTTCTTTTAAAGCTGAAGTTGCTGTGAGATCAGTATTGAGAAAAGCTCTTAAAAAGTATTTTGATTACTCAGTACCAAGTGCTGACAGTATTTGAAAATTTTTGCCTTTAATAGATGATGTATTTCAAAACCACAGCATTATGTACAACTTGCCCTCACTTTTGTGTTTGTGCAGTGAATTGATGCCCAACTGATGGGTACAGAGGTGGGAGAATGAGTTTGGTCAGTTGTTCTCTGCCATGTGTGGGATGTCACGGGGGTGGAACTGAGTCTTCAGACTGTGGCTCCTGCTGCTTCTCCTCCCACTTTTCCCTTGCTGCCGTGTGAAAGGCACTAATGAGTCTGCTGCTGCCAACCTTGAGGGTAGTAAGGCTCCTCAGAACTCTCAAAACATTTCTTTCCTGTGACAAAAGTAAGAGGAAATCTTTCATAACTTTATCTTTCACTGAGGCAATGCAGACAGAGTTTGTCCATATTTGGTTTCGTCCCTCTTCCAAAGGAAGGTGCTTAAATGAATTGTCTGTGGATTGCCATCCACCCGAACACAGAAGGCTCATGTAGGAATTGGTACTTGTGTCCCACTGCTAAAACAGGCAGAAATGAACTTGTGGTAACTTTGTCCACAATTATTTGCTTGAAATACTAACGTTAAAGTCGTCTCTGAAAGAGCAGCAAAGACCACCTTCAATTTGTACATAAGGCTTGCTAATTTGCAACGTTAGTTTTGCTGGTTAGTGTGGGGTGGTTTTTTTTCCCCTTAATTAGAAATTTTAATTAGAACATGCTGTGTATTAAGATGTTAAAGCTTTGACTGGCAGTTTGGAATTGCAGAAGGATCAGCTCTCTCTGTAGGGTTGCAGCACAGCAGGGATTAGCTCGCACCCTCCTGCCTGCAGGTGTGTTTTGCTTCTTGAGTCGGATCATCAGGAAATGTTCCTCAAGGTAGGGAGCATTCATCTTCCTGATCAGACCTTGTCTGTCCCAAGGAGTCTGAGCTTAGGGAAGAGCTGCAGTTTCATAGATCATACACAAGATGTAAGGACAAAGTCTCAAACCTGAATGACAAACAGGCAATTGTTGGAGTGTTTCACCACAGCACCTTTGTCTACTTAAGTCCAGTTGTGCTGCCACCTGTGCAGGAAGGTTCCTTGTCTTTGGAGTTCAGTTGCTATGCTGGCCCTTCTGCAGCTCCAGTTTTCAGTCCTGTCACATAGAAGAGCTGCCTGAAGAGATTTCCCCATCCCTGATGTGCTGATCTGGGCTGTCTGCAACACACCATGCATAGCGAGTTGCTGGGTGTGAGGGAGCCTTGTGGGTTGATGTATTTGGAGTTGCTCAAGCTCCCTTACCTCATTTTTCTTCTCTCTTGTTTTAAGCAGATTCAAGGGGAGATAGGATAGCTTTTTAAACATTAGCATTTAATGATGTTTCCAGCATCACACTCTTGGAAAGTACAAAAACTTCTGCCATGGGTAATTATGAAATAACCTATATAAGGGAACTGTTTCCCCAGTCTCCTCACAACTGGTGGGTATCTTGTGTCCTTTGAGCCTGAAAAATTGTATTTTTGCTCTGTCTAGAGAAAGTGTGGGTTTTTCTGTTAGCCAGACAAATACACAATCATTTAAAAAACTGCTGAAATGCATTTTCCAAGATATCTTGTGGCACTCTAACCCACAAGCTAATTATGGTACTGCAATTATAATTTGCTATTTTGAGTTGATTTCATGTTCTACTGGAATAGAAGTCGTGATTTTCCTTATTTCTAGCTGTTAGTTTGTTTATCAGATGTCATCTGTCTTCAGAAGTGCAAATTCTTGCAACCTCTGCTGGTATAGAAAACTATCCATGCTCCTAATGGTTCTAGTCAATCAATGTCCTCTTCCAAATGAAGATTGAAGTAGCATTTTGATAATTTCAATATTATCTGTCCCTTTTAAGCATCGTCCCACAGAGTCCCTGCTGTGCAGGGTCCCTGTTCTATTGAGTGTTCACATTGATGCCCAAATCTTTCTTCATAGATTCTTCTGTTAATGTATCCTCATAGCTCAATTTGTATGTTATTGATGGTTAACTTTCACTTGTCAATACTCAATTTCAGCCTAGCTTTGGTGGTACTAAAGTTCTTCCTGACAGCTGTGTTGACCTTCTCCTACTTGCAAATCTTGTCCAGTTATAGTTTTCCCTTTCTGGAGGGTCACTAGGTAAGCAACACCGAGTTAGTGTGGACTTTTTTAGCACTTGTTTCATCTTTCATTTGATTAAAGCCAGATTTTTACTTCCGTCCTTTTCTTCCTTTGCTTTTCTTGCAGAAAGTCTTTGGTAACCAAATGGTTTATGAATATATGTGTATAATTCCTCTATTGTAGAGGTATCCAGTTTTCCTTGGCTTTTTTTGGTGCTTAGTGAATGACATTGATCAGGATGATTGACCAGCCCAAGCTGACACTGGTCTGTAATTCCTTGTAAATTCTATTTTACAGAAAGCAGTAACTCTGGCAATTGACTGCAGTTAAGACTTATATGTCTGTTAGTGTGTAAATAATTTTAAAATGCTGTCAATAATCAGTGAAGCATTTTATCAGTCATTTTCTGCTGATCGTGCACTTAGTGAACTTGTCATTTTTATACCAGTCAATAGAAGTGACTAAGTTGATAATTAATGAATGTTATTGAGCATCTCCACTTTTTGCTGAGCAATTCTAGATCAAAGTTGATCACAAATTCTAGAGTTTGTCACATGATAGTGAAAGCAAAGTTTGTTTTAAGTTTGTTAAGGTGAAATTTTTGTTTTCATCTGAACTTTAAGCTAGCACTGTCAGCACCACATAATGAGTTTTTTGCTGGAAGGACCTTTGCAGGTGGTGTGGATGTTGAGATGGGCAGTGCTTGAGGAGTGGCTGAGCAAATCCAGTGTCACTTGTTGTGCACTTGGCTGCTCTTGCCTCCTGCCTGTTGCAGTAACTTTTAGTCCAGCATTTCAGTGTCTTAAAAAGAGAATATCAGGAGAGGCTTTGCAACAAGTTGGAAATGAGCAGTGATGTAGAAAATATGCCATGATTGAAAAAAGGCTGATTTAATTAAATGTTTATGGCTGAGACATTCTGGTGTAAACAGCCTGTGGCTCCTGGCTTGCAAATTAGGTGTTTCTGTTTGTGGCCAGCCTCACTGTTTTGTGCTGCAGTACTGGAGTTTCTGTCACTCTGAACTCAAAATATCAAATCCAGATGAGTGACTTGCACATTATGGAATAGAAGAATCCTTCACTTGAGCACAGGTGTGCAGCCTTTCCTGGAGGGGGGGTCAGGAACAGCACAGTGAGTTACAGAGCAGCAGTGCCACATCCATTCCAGCTTGTGGCACTTGAGTGAAGAGGAGGAGCTCTGTTACATGTATGAGTTAGATGTAAATACAGTAGTGTCTGTCTGACAGCACAAAATCCCATTGAAAGTACTATGTACTGAACTTCCGCTCTGACATCTCCATTTTTGTCTGGATACCTGTTGCTTGCTTTGTTCTCAATGTAAAAATATTAAGAGAGCAAACAGTTTTTCTGTTCCATTAGCAAGATCTCTTCAGAATCTGTGGTTGACAGGCATCTCTCGGCACCTTTTCAGTAAGGAGATGTCATCTGTTAGATGTATATAGAATGCAGGAACTATTATGTTTTGAAGGGAGTCCTAAAATCATCTTGTCTCTCTCCCTACCCAGGGGAAAGATCAGTTGTATATATGTTCTTTTCTGGTGTCCAACTAACTGGGTTTTAGAGATTTTTGTTACTAGCTGTCACAGGACTTCAGTATCATAAGGGTTGTTTGGGAGAGCAAGGGAACAGATTTTTTTTCTCCCAGTATCTTCCTTGTTGCAGTGTAGGCCTATTTATATCTATATATATTTATCCCTATCCACTGTGATACTGAGAACAGTCTATTCTTTTTCCCTTTGCAGCATTCTTTATGTACTTGAAGACTGAGCATGGATGTGATCAATCTTCTTTTCTCTGGACTAAATGTTCTTTGTTGGTACAGTCTCTCCCCTTGGGGGCTGTGCTTCCTGGACCTGGGCTTGTTTCTGTCTTCCTGAGTTTCTCCAAATGGTCAGTGTCTTTCCTTAAGTACATTTCTCTCAGCCAGGCAGTTCTCTAGCTAAGACCTCACGAGTGCTGGCTAATTCAGTTTGGGGGTGTCTCAGGACAGCTTCCTGTTTATGCTTCCCTGTCTGCAGGTTTTGCACAATTAGGAGTTTATTGCCAGGAGTTTAATGTGTGAGCTCAGATCACGATGCCTCTCTGTAGGTTTCTTAATATAGGCTTCCAGTTCTCATTCTGTACTTACACATTTCAACATCCCATCTTAAATAGCTTCTTATTTTTTCAGACTACTGTCCCAGTTTGCTGTGTTCAAATTCTAGTCCTTTCCTCCAGTATATTCATTCCCAACTGATCTATCCAGTCATTGAGATCATTAATGAAAATATTGAATAGAATTAGCTCAAGGACAGGCTTCTGTGAACCATGCTTAATACACCCTCCCAAACAGCATACCATTGATAACTATTCTCTTAATGTTCTCCAAACAGTCTCATGCTCAGCATATAATGAATTTCTCTAGGTGACTTTTCCCTACCTTGCTTATGCAAATATCTTTTGGAAAACTGTCAAAAGTTTTTTTCTAAATCAAGCTACCTAAACCTATATTCTAGGTGATATTTTCGCAGTTATTCAGTCTGCTTTTATTTGGCTTCAGCTGCAAAACTGGACCTGTGTGGAGCCTGCTGCCCCAAGGCATGTCTTTATTTTTGGATTTTGCTAGAATCCATTTTTCTTAGGAAAAAATTAAATTTTTAACGTGTAAGAGAATGTTTAGGAATGCGGACTACTTTGCTGTGAAACATGCTGTAGAGAGGTGATGTGCTAGTTATCTTTGTTCTGTAGGTGCATTGTAATCTTGACCTGCAAGACTGTGTTCACAGCCTGGTTTAAGTATTCTGCACTCGCAGCCCTAAATCAGAGCTGTCATCAAACACTCAGGTGCCAAGCATCCAAATGCAGCCTGGACCCAGTTTCAGCCCTGCAGCTTTTCTCTCTCATGGCTCCTGCCTAAATCACAGCCTGTAAGGCTTTCAGAGCTAAGAGGCAGCACATTTTGCAGTTGCGTTAAACACCACTTTGGTGACAAGGGTGAATCCTAACAGGAGCCTGAGGAAACATTCAGGGTCATTTTCACGTGTGGAATAAGTGGAGATTTGAATTGCAGTTTGGTATTGTGGTCCATTTCAGTATCACGATGCTTTCAGGCAGGATTAAAATGTTTCCATTAACATTTAAAAATCAAGTAAGACATTTTCTGATAATTCCTTCTGCTTTCTTGGCCTTGTAATAAGCATGTAATAAATTCAACAGCTGACGTCATGAGGAGCTATTGGATTTCAGCCCATCTGAACGTGAAGATATTAGGATGCCTCCTGCACCTTTGCATGTAATGAATGGGTCTTAGTTATTATAAAGTACTGCACAACTTCTCCTCTGCACAGGGTGTTCAGCAAACAATCCCCAGCAGAAAATGCCTGCTGTTTCCTAAGCCATGGGAAATGCTCTCTTACTCCATTAGCCCCACTGCACTTGCTTGGTTTTTCCCCCTACGTGCTCCAAAGAGCAGGGAAACGTATCTTTACAACCACACTAGCAAGAATTAGCCCAACTGTATTTTACAGGTAAACTAACAAATAAGAGGAGAATCTGAGCAGCCTCCAGGGACTGAATTTGTTTGCTGCTGGGCTGTTCTATCTGCAGCTGGCATCAATGGAAACCTGAGTGCTCCATTAAAAGTCAGCAATCTCTGTTGGCTGGGGCATGGGGCAAACAGAGCCAGCCTGTTCTGCAGACAGACTGATGGCCTTTAACTCCCCCCACCCAGCTCGGGATGGGAAATGATGAGACTCTGAAACAAAAAGCTTGAAGCTGGGACTTGGGAGTTCTTACCCTGCAGCTGTCATTCCAAGGTGGATCAGAGACACACGGTTGCCTTCAGGGGGCATGTGGGAAATTCACAGTGTGCTCATCAAATGAAGATTGGTGCTCACCTGCAGGAAAGGGAAATAATGCATGGTGCTGGTGTGGGGCCCAGGTAGTGACATGGAGGTGTGCATCTGGAAATCTTCATTCCAAAATCCTTGGGGATGGTGTGGGTAAGTTACCATTCTAAGTTGATGAGGACAGTAGTCTGTTACAGGGTCTACCCTTTATCCATGCCCATGGATTAGTGCATTAAGCAGCAGCCCACTGTCCTCTCACTCACCCCAAGGAGGTTCAAGCCTATGCTCTCCTGTAGCATTTCCTTCCAGTAAATGTAACTGCTCAAATGATGCCTTAATGTTCTGATTGCTCACAAAACAAAAAATAGGGGTTATATGTACTTTTGTCCCCATGGTGCAGCAGAATTACAATGCATCTCAAACACCTGGGGTTGGGGATGATTCATGGAAAATACCCAGCATTTGATGTTTTCATCTTTTCAAAAGACAACCCTTCAGCCAGGGGACAGTGTACCACACAGGAAGTACACTGGGCTTTGATGGTATCATAGCCTGAGGGGAAATGCATGATAGTACCCCGAATACAAGGGAAGTGGTCTTTCCACCCTGAGTTTGCAGATATTTGAGTGGTGAATTCATTGGTTCTCCCATGCAGAAGAAATTATCTTTACCCCATCCTTGCTGCTTCTCTGTCCCTCTGTTCCACCAACAATTTTTATCAGTAAATGCTTTGCTACAGCCAGCAAGTTGTTGATTGTCATAGGCTTAAGGCCTTTTTTTGTCACTAAATGCTGCTGTTTTGTTACTTGCTCTTTTCTTTTGCAGTCTGGGTCTATGAGCTACCCAGCAGTAACACTGGAGTTTGGGGGCTGTTGGAGGATTGCACATGATCTTGCTGTCCTTTTACTTGTTAATTCTATCAGGCAATGTTATAAAATGTATAAAGGGAGAGTTCCCCATATTATCTGCCTTTTGTTCATCTTAATCTCTAGTAAGTGTAAGTGACCTTTAGATAACAGCCAAGATAGTATTTTGTGCTCTAAAAGCTTGAATGTAGAAATGAGTGCTGCAAATATCCCTTTTGCTCTTAGCTGTCTGCCCTGTGTCGGGTACATAGGTTGAATCATTATTCTAATTACCTTTTGGAGGTAAAGGTGGTATCCCATGAATGGGATTTTCAGAAGCAGTAATCCTAAACCTGCTCTTACAGTCAGAGTGAGTTTCATGGCCAACTTCAGGGGTAGGAGTGTGCCCACAGCATGCAGCTGACAGCCCAAACCAAACTGCTATACCTGGTTTGGTATGGCTGCAGGAGTGATCTCGGCTGATCTTCAACAGAGTTAGGGCATTTTTTCCCTGAATTATAGGGGTTTAGCCTCTTATTTGTAGGGCGTACTCTGATGTCTGTTCAGTAGTCTCTAAACCTCTCCTCACATACACAGTAAACACTGGTATTCCTGCAGAGGAGGGGAAAAATGAAGGGAAGACATAGGGGGAAGGTAGAACATGAGCACAGACCACTGAATACATTTGGGTATTGTCTTTTGGTTATAACAGTGTGTGAAACCTCAGGATGATCCACTGCAAAAAGAGGGCAAGGGTGTCTCTACCAAAAAATATTTCTGGCTTAGAGCTTGTGCCCATGTTTTTTGTCAATTTGACCATGGTGTTGCGCTGTATCAAAGAATAGTACATTTTGTGGTTAGCCTTTAAGCCCTTCTCCCTGCACCATGCATAGGTCCAAGCTTGCTACTTGATGTTGTGGGTTCTGAGACTTCACAAGTTTTGGAGAGAGGAAGAAGCCCAGTGATATAAATGTCAGCAAGGATTTGGCCATTCTTCAGTCCCTTTAGCAAGTCTCTCTGGTGTGGAGAATTTTCTGGAAAAATGAAATATTTTCTGCCAGATAAGTGGATCGTGTGTCTTTTTGGTCTTAGTTTCAGCTACTTTGTATGCCGTCTTCAGACTCCTGAAAAATTGTCCTGGGTCTCATGGTCTCAAGAATACCCATCTCTAAACATTTTAATGTAGATGTCTTTGATTTGCACTGTTCTCTGCCTCCTGGTTTATGACCAATGCTTTTTCTCCCTTCCCTGTTTTTTTCTGAGATGCTTCTGTTCAAGAGGTTTTGTTTCCTATAGCACCAGGAGCAGAGTTAGAGGCGGAAGCAATGCAAAACTCTGATATGTCCACATCTCTCTTCAATCTGTTTATCTTCCGCAGAGGCCTGATAGTGAATGACATTCATATAAACAGTGAGTGAAAGACCTGATGTGCACAGTTCAAACATCCTGTCATGGTCTGGGCACATGTACCTGATTGAAAAATAAACACCTAACATGCATAAATATCTCATATGTTTTCCTGGTTAAAATCTTGTGTCCCTGTGCAGTTTTTGGAAGACCTACAGTTTATTCTTCTGTTTTCTCAGAATCCATAAGGTATAACCCGATTTTAATTCTGCCTTGAGCTGCTGGCTGTGACTTGATTGATGCTGTAGACCAGTTTATCCAAATGAAAGTTTGTGATATAACAAACAGTACTTCAGAGAAACACTTAAATGCTTTTCTGTTTCCAGCAGTGACCTCTTAAACTATTTCACACAATTTAACCTTAACTCTCCCCCTCAGTACACTTGATGGAAAGGACAGTGCTTCAGTCTAGAGAGCCATGTAGGTCGGACCAGGCTGTCATTTCAAAATATAGAATCTCTATTCTTGCAAATTTTTCAGGACCAACCTGGTTAAAGTCACCAGGTCTGAAATAACTTTGCTTTCCGCAGAGGTTGGTGCTAGACGGTTTCCCAATATCTGAGTGATTCTATGAATCTCTGTTAGAGCTTGTAGAGCCACAGTTAAAATCAGGTTTGTTCACCCTGAAATTCCTGTAGCTTGAAAGAACATCATCCTTGGATAACATTTTCATTGCTGCTTCTTTGTGTCAGCCTCCTATAGTGGGATTTTTGACCTGAAGATCAGATGTTTCCTAGAACTGAGGGCGTACAACAGATGAATTACTGGAAAAGGTGGGAACAGAAAACTCTTCTAGAGGCATCATTTGTAGCAATTGTAGTCTGGTTCCAGCTTTCAGCTGTGCACAGGGTGGGACAGTCCTGAACATCTGTGGTGCTGCTCTGGCTGTGGTGGATTCCCTGTGCTGGGCCTGTGAAGATAAAACCGATCCAACCATGCTGGGAAGCTGCTGACCATGTGCAGTGGTTTCACTGCACTCATCTGACTGCAGGGACATGATAGAGAGTCCCAGAGCTGTGTTTCCAGGAGAGTATTCCTTTTCATGGCAGGAGGGTATGTGCTCTCCCACATTGCTCTGGGGACAGACCTCAGGCAAAGACCTTCAAAGTTTGAGCTTTCTCCTACATCTGGGGAAGAAGATGGCAAACCCAGTCCAGGGGCTGCTTATGTTAGAGGGGATCAGGCTTTGAGTCTGAAAGTCCTCAATGATGACGATTTTGGCCTATAACAAGGCTTGGTAAGATCTCTGGTAGAAACTTAGTTGTGCAGATGAGTTTTGCCTATGAGAAGAAGTTTGTTTTTACTATGAGCTGCACTGTGCGTGCTGTTCATCCTTAGCTGTCTCTTTGCCCTCCTGCTATCCTCAGCTCTTTTCAGAAACCTTAGATTTATCACTCTTGGATTGTCTGTCTTGTTCTGGTTTTTAAAAATAAAAGCTTTTCAAAGGGCCTTTGGAACAGGCTGTGTTATTTTTGGCTCAGTCTCTTAGTGACACTCATTGCAGAATTGAAACTTCTAATTAGAAAGCAAAAAAAATTGCAAGGGAAGGAAAACACATTGCTGCAAAATTAAGGTGGATATTTTAATTGCCCCAGAGGCATGGAATTGCAGTCCACTGCAGAGTTTGCTCTGCCCCAGAAGATCACTGTAGAAAATGATTACTGTTTTCCATAAGTAATCTACAACCTTTTAATTTTAAAAGCTCAAACAAGCATCTCTGCCAAGATACTTGGATGCTGCCCGTGTTTGATGTAAATATCCTAATAAGAATCATTTAAAATTTACACACATGATGTTGGGAAGAGGATGTAGAGGGAAAAAGTAATGAATTAAGGATGGCAAGGGAAAAAGATTGTCTTAATAAAACAAGAGATACAATGGAGTTAGAAGTGCAGATGACCTCTATGACCTTGGATTTTTCAAGTGATTCTTTTCTCCTGTGAAAACGTCTTGAAAATTGTTTTGAGATCATCTGCCAGGAGGCTCTACATGAAGAAACGTGTCTGTAGAAATTCGTGTGGGCTCCTTCCCCGTTTGGGTGGGTGCTGCCTGATGCTGCTCTCTTTCCTTACCCATGTGTGCATGCCTGGCCCTGGTCAAACCATCAGTTTTTTCCATGGTACTTGTCACTGGACCAGGGGTGGGTTGTGCTTGTTGGTGTCTGCCAGAACCCCCCTGAGGTCCCCGTTGTGCTCTGCAAAGCTGTTTTGAGGGGAGAGGAAAAAGAAACAGAGAAAAGGAGATGATTGACAGTAGCCCTTTAGATTTCTGTTGCTAATGCACCAGTAATAAGATAAGGCTTATCTTTAAATGTTCATGGAATCGAGACTTTGATGGAAACAGGCTTTTGGGTTAATATATTTTTGATAGATAAAGCAGAATGAAATGAATAGACCAGGGGAACAGACAGTATTTAGAGAAAGACATATTTTTTGTTTAAATCTCTCTCCTGGCATGCTGTCTGGGAGCATGTGACACTCACATATAAATGGTGTGTTTATAAACACACGCTCAGTGCGTGTGTTTTAGAGGGATAGGGGGGCCTAAAAGGGGTGTTACTGGGCTAAGAGGCTGCTGAGTGAGATGAAATCTGCTAGCTGAGATGAAAATCTCACCTTCTGTCCCTTCACTTCCGTCTAAGTCCAGCTCTTGCTGGGTGGGTAAATGTGAACAGATAAGAGTTTGCAGTGTAGAGATTTTCCCTCCCTCATGCTCTGACACGAAGAAGGAGTTGCGTGCCAGCCCCTTTGAGGAGTTTGGGCAGCAATATTCTGTTGTTTGAGCTGCGCAGGGGGAGTTTGGGATGTTGTAGTCATTAATGCATTTCATCTCAAGCCCTTTGGACGGTCTGTTTTGCATATTTGCACATTTGGATGAAATTATCTCGCAACCGTGTGTACGTAGTGCAGTGTCTGGGAAGGCTGTGCCGAGGGCACGGAGCCTCCTCACAGCAAAGAGCAGCAGCATCTGGGACGTGGATCCCAGACCGCTCGGTTGCTGCTTTTCCATTGTGTGTTTACATCACAGTTGTTGAATTTCATCTGCCCAGCTTCATCCCTCTCTTTTATACCTCTTCAGTGAGGACTCATCTGTCCTTCCTTGTCTCTCCCTGCCCGTGAACCTCTGCACTGCAGCCCCAGACATCTGAGCCACACAAGTTCATTTTCTCCATAACCTGCCTGGACTCAAAATGATCTCTCCTTCTTAGGATATGCTGACAGAACTGCAGCATCTCACCAAATCTTACAAAGTATCCCTATAGATGGCTGCTAAGGCATCACATGGAGTTGCTGTGGGAAATATTGCCTGGCAAGTGAGTGGCACAGCTGGGAGAAGAAGGTAACAGAGTCTTCGAAGACAGACAAAGGGGTCTATAAAACCTGTAATTCAGATCAACCTGGGGGAGCAGGAGACCCAAATTTTCATTTGATTACATGAAATCTTAGGTGTGGTGATGCCAATTTGGGGCTTTGATTTCTCTTGTTTTAATACAACCTCTTTAACTTGGTCTAGGATTTTGCTTGTTTTAAGGGGTTATAAAGTGAGGTCTGGAAACACAGGGTAAAAGCTTTGGTTCTTTTCAAAACTGGTGACAGAAGTCTGACTTAATGCCATTAGGATTGGCATCAAATCCAGGCAAACAATTTTTCCAGGAGTAATTTTGCACAGAACAGACTGCAAGTGTCATGGAATCCAAATTCCTCATTCATTTATCATTTATTGCTTTTTCAGCCTCTCACTGAGTGGTGGGTTCTGGGCTCTGAGTTCCTGAGCTTGCTTATCCCTGTTTGTGTTGTCCCTGTTTTCAGCTGGATGAGTGCTTGTGGGCACCTGTCACAAGTGCCAGTCTTTTCACCACCCTGAAATTTGCTTCCTTTGAACAATTTTGATGGGGTCTGGTTCATTAGGAACCAAATGCATTTTAGAAACCTGCATATATGTTGGTTAGAAGGTATTTGTATAGCTCACAGACCTCTATATTTAATTAACGTTAAACAACCATCTTGAATCTAAGAAGCTATCTAGTTGCAATTAGTTCTTGTTTGCTAATTAATTACCAATGGATGATTAAAGACTTGTTTACTGAGGTTTAGCAGCTATCAAGACACACATCTAGTACTCAGGGGATTTACTATGCGGTAACTGGATTGTTGAATTAAATTCTTATTGGAGACCTTTAAACTGTGACTGAAGAAAGCTGCTCTGCTGATGGAGCTTTCCTTTTACAGCTCCAGGTCCTGCTGCCATGGGTAGCGTTGCTGTTAATGGGAGGAGTGGTTAGGATGATGCATCTGGCTCACTGGGGTGAGCAACTTGTTTCTTTCCGCAAAGTAAAGGCAAGGAAAGCTAGGATCTCAGGTCTTGGCTGTGTTGGTTAAGCAGTGCTGCTCACACATGCTCCCAAATACAGCCTGTCATGTCTGGAAGTCGTAGTTTACCTCTGTCTCTTTGTGGGTGATCATCTTAGTCCAGACAGGCAGCCGTGAATTGAGTCTTGTTCTGTTGGGATTTGATTGCAGAAAACTGGCTTTTGCTCCTACATGTAGGCTTTTGGGTTTGCTTCTTTTGACAATTTGCTGGGTAGTTTGTTGAATTTTTTTAAGTCTGTGGGTTTGTTTCAGATTAAGTCCCTGTGTTTATGTACTATTTGGTCACCAAAACTCCAAGTTTCAGCTCACCACTTGATGAATAGGATCAAGATTTATGGTGGCAATTAGTGGCTTTTTTGGGTAACCAGCTGGAAAAGGCTTGAGAAGGTGGTGTGTTCACTGCTTTCTCAAAGCCAAGCTCTTGAAGTGCCTGGAGATGTGCAACCATCATTGCTCACTGCTTCTGAGACCCCTGCCCTGCATGTCGTGGATGAAACAACAGAAGGGAAAGTTAAAGCCTGGTACTCACACACAGAAGCTCTTGGTTTGCCACAGAGTTGCTCCCTGCAGATTGGCATAGATAAAAGCTGTCGTTGCAGGTGTTGGTGAATAATAAGGGACAGCAATGTGCTTTATGAGAGCAGCAGTTCAGAGTTTGGAGGGTTGGCTTTAAAAGCTGTCTGCAGGATCTTTAGCCTCTGTCAAGGACTGCTCTTGCATTTTCGTTTTTAGGCCGTAGGTCATAAAAGGAGGTAGGAGACCAGCAAAGGTATTGGGAGTTTCTACATGGAGACAGGCTTGGTAGGATTTCATGGAACAATTTCATCCATTCTTTCATTTTCTCTTGTGCTTTCCTTATTTATAAGCCAGAGGTTTGGATTGCTTTTCTCTAGACTCTCTCACTAAGCGGAGCTGGCAGGGGAAAAAAAAATCAGAGAGAATGAGCAACTGTGGCAGAAAACTGATTAAAAAGAATAATTAGCATTTGCCCCTGATAAATGAGCAAAGCCATTAATTAGACTGATTTACTCCTGGCTTTTTTTTTTTCCTTCTCCCTTTCCTCTCTCCTTTTTTTTTCCCCTCTTTATCAAATGGCAGCGCCGTGACTGCCCCTTTGGTACGTTTTCATCAGCTTTTCACCAGTTGTCAGAGCTAACACCCTCCTTTCCTGGAGCCCAAGCAGCCTCTTGTAGCTAATGGATATGGAATGCAGCCAGAGCTGATAGCTGCTAGATCTCCACTGGCTTACAGGTGTTTCCATCATTACTGGCATATTATCTGCCACGGGGTCTCCTTCTTCCTCCTCCTCCTCCTCCTCTTTCTTCTCTCTGTTTTCACCCTTCCTTGCAGTGTTCTAGGAGTAATTACAGTTTAAAAAAAAAGCTGGCAAATTTTTAAGAATTTTATTTTATGCAACACGATGTCCCGGTGATCAAATCAATTTCTTTTTTTGGCATGGTGACAAACAGCGATGCTGCTGCTGTCGCCTGTTTGAATGTAATTACCAGGATGAAAGGGAGAATTTTAATTAAGACAATTTCCCCCCACACCTTCTTCCCTCCTCCTTACTCAAATAATGAGCTGGGGGCTGTGTTTTTTTAGTGCTGGGATTTTTTAATATGTGCTTTTTTATTAAGAAATACTACTAATCATCAGACTATTGCATATTATATCATTACTATGTCCCCCCCAACCCTGATGAGAGCTGGCTGAAGGCTTGGGTCCATGCAGAATGGGAAAATGATACATTCACAGTCTCAAATGGAAGCTTGGCACTATACAAGCCAATATGAACATAAAAGTCCTTGTTTCAGATCTTAAATGGTGCAAATGGGATTGCTGGCATGTATATTCTGCTTGGAGACTTTTGTGATTAATTATTATATGCATTCTTGAAATGCCCAGAGGTCAAATTCTTCATCATGCAGTTTAGGGCCCTGGAAGCAGAAACAGGCCCAAGTGGCTGCCTGGGAGCCAAATGCCACAGAAACATCACAACATCTGGATTTGACCTTCATTCTTTAGACCCAGCTCTAATTTAAGGAAGCATTTGAATTGTGTGCTGAGCAATGGCGAAGAGTAAGATGCTTCTGGGGTAGAAGGAGGAAAAAAGTTGCTGGCAAAAGGCAGATGTGGAGTAAAATGGGAGAAGAATATGCCGGGATTTGTTGGAAGGAGCTGGTAGAAAGCTGCAGAGAAGTAAATGGCGACTGTAACTGGGAAATAAAGGAATGAGAGTTTATCTGGAATGGGATTTACTTTTAAAGTTCAAGCAAGTACAAATGGATAGTTCTTATGAGTCTCTGGTATGGGATGTGCATTGGCAATGGGTTTGCAAGTCAAGACCATTCAGAGTTGAGGCTTTGTGAGGAGCAAGTGAGGTGCTGGAGTAAGGTTTTGGGGGGTAGTCAACCAAATTCCCTAATCATTCAGAGAGTCTTAACTCTTATCTCAGGGGGGTGCATGCTGGGGATGATTTTAACTGGCTGTTGCTTTGGAGAGACATGTTACCCTGCAGTGCTGTCACCTTTGTGCCCCTGAGTCTCAGCACCATTTCACTATTTGCAGAAGTTATACAGAGGTCAAGTTCTCTGGGACTTGTACCTTGATGCACAGGCAGGAACATGGAGAGGAATTTTTCTTTTTTTTTTCCCCTCTGTTGTTGTTTTGGGGAGGTTGGGGAGGTTGTTGGATTGGGTTTTTTTGTTTGTTTGTTTATTTCTTTTGGGGGTTTTTTGTTTGGTTTTGATGTTTTGTTGTTGTTGTTGGTTTCTGTTGGTTGATTTTGTAGGAAGGGCAAGGACACCCTCCTAGTCCTCTGAGATTTGCCCCTGTCTGGGTTCACCCCATATCATGCATCACAAACCCACTGTGCTCTCTAACACACAGGCAGGGCATCCTCCGTTAGCAATCCAGAGGGGCTGGTTCAGGGTAATTCAAGCTGCCTTCATGTGCCAGGGCAGGACACACACTGTCTCCAAAATATGCTTTCTAACCTGCAGCCTTGGGGCTGGGGCAGTGCCATTAGTTGGGGCTGAAATTAGGTCTTCAAAGGGTTGGTGTTGGAAGGGGCTACAAAGAAGAAATTCACTTTCCAGATGTGCTTTTGAAGATTGTCCCATGTCAGTGGAAGGTGATTTAGACCAATCTGGGTGCTTGGTCTCCCAGAACAAGTGAAAGTTGATGTGTAAGTCCCTTGGCTGTGCAGCCTGTGGCAGGTTCCCTGAGCAGGGCTGGTCCCCAGGCTTCACCCTGCCTGCCCGGGGATCACTTCAGGCATGACGTGAAGATTGCTGGACAAATAGGAAAACCTGCAGAGCAAGGTAGGTGCCTGACAAGAAATAAAGGCAGCAAGCGCTGTTTGGGTCTCTTCACCTGTTCAGTGATATTCAGAGGGGTCACAGCTCTGCCTCCCACCTCGCCTGTCTCGCCGGCTGCCGTGGAGCAGTGGAGCTCAGGCATTTGGGCAGAACTGGTTGAAAAAGCTGAAAAAAAGGAACTGGTAGAACTTGAACCTTGGCTGAATGGCTGCCCTTGTCCTCTGCAAAGAAATCATTCCTGCTTCTAAAATCCATGTGTTTACACCTGCATTTTCAAGTCCAAAGGGGAAACTTTTCTCCTTTATTCATTGCCAAGTGAGTTGGGGGGTAGGTAAGCTGTGGTGTAGGGTGTGAGGACCAAAGTGACTGAATAGAGGGAGTCAGGGGGTTTAGATGAGGAACAACACCAGAACCAGGATGGTAAGAGTAGAGTGGATATATCATTGTGCTTTCACAGGCCTTGGGCTCTGATGGATTTGTCCTAAAGCTGACAGCCATCCATGGACTGGCATTCACCAGCACAATGGCCAGTTGTCCTGGAAGAGGTGCCTCCCTTAGGGTGGCAACCCTGAAGGGTTTGGCAGAGCTTGGATGCACTGGGTTAATGAGCAAGGATCGGTATGCATGCTCCTACCACACACAAGCAGATGCAGTAATCTGAATTATTTGTGTGCAACCCAGGTCCCTGGCTTGCTCAATCCTGGAGTGGAAATTGCGCCTGAGGTTAATGCACTGCAAAGAATGTGGGGGAAATGTTTTGTGTTTTAAACAAATAAAAATCAGTGCGTATTTTTGTAACGCTTGCTGACCAGCTCTTCACATCCTGTTAAGCTAAATATTTGCATGGTGGTGGTGCAGAGAGGGCTGAGCAAGGAGCCCCTGTGTTTCGTTTGGGTGGCTCTATATTGCGATCAGCTGCTCTTTCCTCTTCTGTCTGTTTTTCTTAGCAGGGTCAGGACGAGTTTCACAGTCCAAATGGTTCACTGCAATTCTCTACAGGATATCCTCATTTTACTTTAATGGGGAGGAAATTAATGAAACATACAGGCCCTGGGGCTTCAAATACTATGCATTAATATTATCCCAACGTATTGTGGTATGTGCACTCTCTCAGACTAAACTTTACACTGGACAGAGGAAGTTGTGATCAGATTCAGGTGCCTGTGAAATTTAAGTGGTGGGGGGAGAAGGGGAAAAAAATAAAGGAAAAGAGAAGCTTGAAGCTGTTTCCTTCCATTTCAGCCCCTGATCAGTGTGAGAACGAGGATGTTCAAATGGGATCAGGTCAATACAAACGAAATAAACTCTCCCAACTCTTAGCACAGGAGTATTTAACTGTATTTGTGTATCTGAGAGACTCATTCTTTTGATTTGTTGGTTACCTACTTTTGGAGACCAAATTCTTTCCATCTGTCACTACGCCAGTAGTGATCTAGGACAGTGGTGGTCTTTGCAGAAGATATGCTGCTACAGGATTCCAAATCTTCCCACCTCCCTTTCCTCCAAGTGAAAAACACTGCGAAATGGATGAGTGTCATAGGAATACAAGAAAATCAAGTTCAGCTTCAATTTTCTTTGGTGGTTACCGGTAAAAATGAGAAGACAGGTCTGAGCACTCAGCTGTTACCCCTTGTGCCAGCCACCTCATCAGCCACCAATTTCCATGCAGTGGTGCATTCTGGCTTCAGCACAGCCCAGGACCTTCAGCTGGGAGTGTCTTGCCCAGATAGTGGATTTGTATGTCATTACGCCTCTCAAGACAACCAAGAAGCTTTGGCCATGTATTGAAAGCAGCTGAGACCCTGGGTGCTCAGCTGCCATCCCACTGTTGCTCTGAGCTGCTCAAATACAGCCCCTCTTGTGGAGCTGCTCCTGCAGCTGGAAGGGAGTCACTAACACTGGGCTGTTCCTCAAAGCTGCTGACAGTGAATTCTGTTTTTCCTTCTGGGATTTTGTTTTCTTTTCTTTCTCCTTGTGCTGCAATTTTCTCATGTTACAGCAACTGGCACTGCCTTTGCATCAAAAGGAACAGTCCTTCACAATTTTGGTGGAAGAATGTGGAGGAAGGGATCTTGTTTGGAGAAACTGGCTGCATCAAGGAAAAATAAGAATTTAAATGGTCATCATGGTCTTGGGGGATAACAAGGCATTTTTTTCTTTTTCTTAGAAATGCACTAAAATACCTTAAATTTGATATGGGCTGAAGCAGAAAGCAAACGCCCTCCCATTCCCAAACTCCATATCCCCAACTCTGTCCATTTGATTTTAAATCTTGCTGAACCGCTTGCCTGGTGGAGAAAACCACAACTTGAATATTACCACATTTTGCAAACTGAAGGCTCTGCCTTGGGATATGGGGACAATTTATTAGTGGAAATATCTTTAATTAATTTGTGCACAAGTTCGTGTTTTTCTTTAATTCTTCTCCCCAGGCACTTGACCCATAGTAATGAAATCCGAGAGTCCTTTTCAGAAAATTACTTTCCTCAGCATTTTTGTTCCTTTTAAAGTTAAGTGTATCGCATAATGACCATGAAATGTTATCCTCTATTAGGAACACACTTTTCACTGAGAGTCTTCAAATAGAGTTTATTACCAGGAACTCTGTGGTAAGCTGCCATCCGCTGCCTCACGGTCACACAGGCCTGGCTTTGAACTCTGCATGGCAGTGGCTTCGGGGACAAGTGCTCTGCTCGGGCAGCTCAGTTGGAACTGGTTGTCACTGGAGGAAGGTAGGTCCAAGGTTTGGTTCCAGCCTCAAAGGCCAGGCTCAGGAGAGAGCAGAACTGTGACATCAGTGGCCAAAAGCTGGACAACGGGCTCCTGCAACCCAGCTGTGTTTGGGAGCCTCATGTGTGACCTGGTGCCTGGGTAGTTCCAGGTGCCTCCAACGTTGCAGTTGGAAACACAGAACTTTTTGTTAGGTCTGAGCAGGAACAGTGGCCAGAATGGCTCCTGCTGGCCCTGTCCCTACCAGTATCATATTGTGGTGGCAGTGTCTCAATGGTTTCTTCTCGTCCAGGCTGCCCCTAGGGAATGGTTCCAAGCTCAGGAAAGTAGGACATGCCTTGAGACGTTCTTTGGTATCTTAGATACACTTTGCCTCTCACTGCCAACAGTCCATAAGGACGGAACGGTTTCCTTCTGCGCAGGGATGGGCCAACAGTCCCCTGTGGTTTGGCATGTGGGGATGTTGGCACTGGCACAACAGACACTGGTGATTGAGGGGTTGTTTGGGAGTAATGCTGCCAAGGCACAATGGGATTTTTCAGTTTTTTTGCAACGGAGAAAGATGGGAGGGGGGATGCTAAACAGCAACAGGCGATGAACAGTTCTGATTTATAACCCATCTGAAATATGTTATCTCCCCACCCCACCTTCTGCCCCTCAACTGCCGCTGTCTAAGCCTGGCACCTTCTGATGCAACATTTAGGTGCTGATTCAGACCAGACTTGGAAGACATGGTGGCGTTGTGGAGGAGTTCAGATGGGTGTTTCTTAAAAAGTATCATTCAAGTACTGACTGGGCTTTTAACCCCCCTGGACATATGCCAGGGAATCCACCATGCTGTATCATTACTGTGTTTTCCTGGAATGGACAGTCTTGGCCAGAGCTGCAGAGCTCCTTGCACCCCTCTGACTCCAGGTCTGAATCCTTTTTTTGGGGCAGTAACACAGGACACTCACTGCTCTCTTCGGTCTCTGATGCTCAATCCAAGTAACCCCAGGGGTCAGAGTTGGTTCCCTGGAACCAATTCACATCATGCCCAAGTGATTCATCTTATCGTAAAGATATTATTAGTATTTAGAAACCCCCTACCAGCAGCAGAAAGGGCTATTTCACAAAGGGCCTATCCCCATTGTTTTGAGGTCATCCATCTCCCTGTCCTGGTCCCGTTTTCACTCTAATTTGTTTAGACCACAGAATGGGTGCGTGAACAACTTGTTTTGTTTTTGATGGGCAACCACAAGAACATTGGCTGCATGTGCTTTTTGTTTGGTTGCAGTTTAACAGCTGTTCCCTTTGAAATAACCCCATTTCTGCTGGCTTTTTTCTTAGTTGCTCTTACCCAACTTTTCCATCCAGCGAGGCTTCTCCCTCCTCCCCACACACCTGGCCCTGTTCCCTGCCCTCCCCACCACTACCCCAGGAACCCTTTTGGTTATTTCAACCTCCGTGATTAAACTGGCCCCCAATTGTTATCAAGAACATTCAGGAAGGAGGATGAAAAAAGGAAACATAATCTTATCTGAGAATAGAAAATATGATAAGGGCCCCCTATCTGGAGGCTGCAGTGTCCCTCGTGGTGGGGCTGAAGCAGTTCCTTTGAAAATAATCACCGACACCATCTCTGCTAAATCACCTTTCACACAGCTCAGGCCTTTGATACAAAGGCCCCTGGCAAAATTAGAGCAGGATTGTGTAGACCCCAGAGCAAACGCATTAAATGCTCAAGAGATCAGAATTAGGGGGCACACAGATATAATTGCTTAGGAGGAATTTGTGTTCCTGGGGGGTGACAGTGTGTGGGTGGATGTGTGTGCACGTCTGTGGCTCTGTCTGGTAGCTACCAGATGATGACTGCAAGTTGTAAGGCATGACATGAGGTGCTAATTAAATGGCCTTTGTACGTTTTAATCATCCACCCGGGAGAGGAGTTAATGCTAGACTGTATGCAATGTATGAGGATTGAGTGCTCAGCTCTCTCAGAAAGTCTTGGATAAAGTGTGAGTAGTCTTGTGCTAGTTACATGTACACATCAGGACCACGAAAGTAATTTTTGCTTTTAGTTTTTGTGGGTTTTTTCATGGTTTGGTTTCTGCCCCCCCCACCCCCGATGTGTTTTGGTGTTGAAGCCTCAGGGTTCAGCTTTTCTTATTTTATTTCAACTGAAGTGAATTTCATTGTTTTTTAGGTAATAGATCCTATTAGGCACATTGCAAAAAAACCCTCCATGTGTTGCTCCCAAGAACTTGACAGACCTTTTTCATGAATATACCTGCCCTGAAACAGCCCTGGTGCAGTGTGGGGAAACTGCTGGAGCTGGGAAAGCAAAACACCCTGCAGGGACAGGATGGAGGTGAGTTGAGGAGAATCATAGGAAACACAAATATATGGGTCATAAGTACTACTTACTTCAAAAAAAGAAAATAAAATGTCCTCCATATTTGTTCTAAGATTCTAAAAAATGATTAGGGATTTTGGGTACTCACTCATTTTTTGGGTTATTGGCATGGAGTGCCTTTCAGAGAGTGGCATAAAATAGCTCTTTTTAAGCAACTCGGTTATTTTAAAATGTTTGAAGTTAGTAACCTAAAAATTGAGGTTTCCCAAATCCAAGTTCATTTGAGAAAATTGTATGCTGCTAATTGATTCCATATATTTCTGATCATCATGGTTTATATATTTTCGAAAATTAGTTGGTCTGAACTGGAAAACTCTGAGCCACCACCCTGACTTGCAGGTGTTAGCCATCAGCCAGTCAACCCATTTCCAAGGTACTTCAAGGCAAATCTTAAAAATATGCTTAAAAAAAACCAAACCAAAACAAAAATCTGTGAAAACCTTCAACAGCCAAGCAAATTCCACTCCTCTGTGAATATCAGGTTAGGAGGTCTTGCTTGGGGCGTAGGAAGTGCTGAAATTGTCACATCTTGTGAAATTATTTAACTAAAGAGTCCAGGCTGAATCTGGCAAAGTTCAAACTGTTACAAAGTTCCCCTGCAACATAATAATCTGGAATTAAACCACTTTTTCTAATTAGAGGGAAAAATACTTTTTTCTTGTACATTTTTGATGGGACCCTGCAGCGCAGGGAAGGGGCATTATGGTGTTGCCACCTGATATGTCAAAGTGTTAACTTCAGCACTGCATCGTTATTCTAAGATAGAAAGTTTGTAAAGCAGCCCAATTTTAAGTACTGGCCAGGAAGCAAATTGCAGTGGTGGGAAATTGGCATGAGAGGTAAGAGATAAGCTCAGAAATCCTTGCCTTTCAGCTGATTTGGCTTTCAGGGACTGGCATTTGTGAATGCAGCCCATTGAATATGAGTGCTGTAGTTTGCTGGTCTGTAACAGAGACGTGGTCCATGTGGAATAAGGTTGTGAATGACTGGCAGAACCTTCTGTCTATTTTTTTCCAGATACACAAAATATGCCCTTTAGGTCTTTTCCTCCTATTCTTCCCCGTGACAGCACAAATTATGGATGGAGGTGCCAGCCCGAACACTAAATTTCCTGTTGCATGTTGATTTGTGGGTTATTTGTGCAAGTGAAAAACATACTGATTTGTGGAGCAGTCACAGAGGACTAAACAGTGAATTTGGACATAAATCCATTTTATCTTTCATAGGTGGGTGGAATCCTTTGTCACTTCTGTAGCTGGCTATGAAATGCATCTAAACCAAACCCTCAAATTTCCTTGATCCTGGTGGGAAGCTTCAATCTGAGACGTCCCAGAAAAGACATCTAAAAGAAAAGCTTAGATTCACCAAAATGACTGTGTGTTTTGTGATTATACATAATTGCTGATCCAGAGACACAACACTCTGAGTCACTTGCAGAAGTATGGAGCGAGGCATGAGCCAGCCAAGGCAAGCCCTGCTTTCACCTGCAGAGCTCACTGCCACCACGGTCCAGGGCATTCCCAGCCTGCAGCAGCCATCCCTGTGATGGTGACCATGTGGTTTTATAAGGCAGTGCAGTGAAATATCTCAGGGAACTTATCCAGCTGCAGAAGAAAAAGAAAAATCCTGCTTTTTTTGTGTCCTGTGTGTTTTAACAGTGGATCAGTTCTCCAGCCAGGCTGATGTCATGGACCACTGCAACAGCACATGGAGGGGATCACACATTGCCAGGCAGAGGCACTTGGAAAGGAATCCCCAAAACTGGAATTGCCCCCAAATTTCTAGCATGAAACTGTAGCCCCAGCAAAGCAGGAGAGAAAAATTCTGTGAGAAGTTCAAAGAAAAAGAAAAACCCAACCAACAGGGAAAGCTGTTTTGCTGAAAAAAGTTCTTGGGGGGAACAAACCCAAAAAACCCCTCCAAACAAACCCCAACCCAACCCAAATCCTTTTTCATAAGAAAGAGCTGAGCAGTCTTCTCCAGCCTGACTCAGCAGTGTGGAGTGGGCCATTTTGGGAAGCTTTGCAATGCCAGGAGAGGGAGAGAGTGAGGAAAACAAGCAACAGCAGTGAGTGCCCAGAGTGAGACTCAAAAGCTCTCCCTGATTGGAGTTCCAGCAGCAGAAGGTGCTGCTGGTGACTACAAAGGGAAGAGAGTTCTCCCAGAGTCTCTGACCCTGGCATCCCCATGTGCAACCCCCTTTCTCAGGCCCTTTTTCTGTTTGCACCTTTGAAACAGAGGTTCCCAGGCATTGCTCAATCTGTAACCTTCGTGTGCTTCCTGTGAGCGCACTCTTAAATTATTTTTTATCAAAAAGACCCAGAAATTTGATAGGGGACATGAGAAGATGGGTACGATCAGGGAGGATAATAATGAAGAACTGTCACTTCCCTGGCTGTAGCTTTGTTGGCCCTCCTGCTTTCTCAGATAAAGATACAGCAGCTGGTCTGGGTTCTATATTAAAAGGCTGATTTGGCTGCTTGATTATATATGAAATATAGATTTAAAGCTTAACTTATGTTACCAAAAGCAAATCAATTGCAGGGTAAAGCCTGACACATTTGTTATGATCACTAAAAATCTTTTCTTGGCTTGTTGGTGCTCACAGTGGCTGGAGGGGTTTTAGAAAGCTATTTGGATCCAGTTTAGTGAAATCTTACCTGTTCAGAATCTATTTATATATTTAGTAATAACAGCTCAGGATGGAAATATTTTCCTCTCTGCTATTCTTCTCCACCTGAGTTCCAGGAACCTCTACAAAGAAGGAGTTAAAACATCTTTTTAGCAGGTAGAAAAGGTAAGAGAGGTAGAAAAAATTCCAGAGCCAATGTCCAAAAGGACTGCGATCTAGCCAAAGCATTTTATTTCTTCTGGAGATGACCTTGCTTAGCTCCTTGGTTAAATGCTTTGCTGGATCCGTTGCTTTAGGCTTCGTTCCTGGAAAGCTGAGTGTACCAGAGCTAGAGAAATGCTGCCCTAGCATCACTAAATGGTTCTGGTACCCATGCAAGCTCTCATAGAACAACCTGGAGCATCTCTGTGGGTACTGGAGGAAGAAGACGCCTGTCAGAGGCTGTGGCTCTTTGCCATGGTCACCTCCCTGGCAGCTTGACAAGTGCACAGCCAGAAGGTCAGTGCAGCACCAGGAGTTTGCCAGGAAACAGGCTGGAGCCATCCTGCCTTGGCTGACAGGACTCTGGGGCTTGTCTGCTCACAGATGACACACACATGCAGGCACAAATAATACCCTGGCAATCGCTGTCTGCAAGAGCCTCACTGCTTCCAGGGGGAAGGAGTGCAGAGTAATTTGATGCCTTCATTATCTTCATAACATGAACCAATTTGTCAGCAAACTACTGTGCAGACTGATTCCTGATTGCAGGGAAAACCAGGCTGGGAGAGAGGACTATTATTTGCAACCAGTTTAAGCGTTGTTCTTTTTCAGAGGAATATAAATACACTGTGTAGAGCTGGCTCATTAGACACTTATCCATTTGTATTTATGGTTTAATTAAATAACTGCATGGGAGGACTTTGGTTTCTAATTGCAGTCACAATACAGTTTTGCCCTCTTTATGGCAATCTCTTTCTGAGAAAGATATCCTAGGCACAAGCACATTCAACCTGGCAGCTCCCATTCCTTGATGGAAAGAAGAAAGTAAAATACTTTAAGCCCCAATGTATGGATGGGGGAACTGATGGGTAAAGAGTTTCAGTGACCAGCCTCAGGTTATGCTGTTTACTGACTTGTGAGAAACCATTGAGTTTTCTGCTGAAAAGCAGGGTTAAGAAGTGAGTTGCTGATTGCTCTTTGCTTCTAAAGAGATGATCCCCCACAGAATTTTGCAAGCACCACTTTTGCCTGCCTTCTTTTGTTATAAAGTGCAAGCTTAGCCCATCTTTCCAATCACCCTGAATCGGGTTTTGTCCTGCAGATTTGCTTATCATGGCTCTGATTTTAACCTGAAGCAGCAAGAATGCAACATACTGGGTATGATTCTTCTGAATGAGCCCCTGCACAGAGGCCTGTGCTACTTGGCCACCACATGAGCTGGATTCCATGCAGGATGTGGCAGGAACTACCTGCTAGGTTGGGTGAACAGAGGTGAGTTACAAACCAGCAGAAAAGCTGCAGACAAGTCAGGGAACCCACTGCCTGTCTCTGAAATGGCCCCTACTCTGATGTTGCTTCTGTTCTGATATTGTCTTCTGGTACCAAATCCAGTGGGTTTCTTGCCACACCATATTTTCTATAAAAACCACTCTACAGAAAATTAGCTTTGAGATTTTGCTGAGGAAGAGTCTGTGTCATGGCTCTGGAGTGGAAGCCAGGTGAATATAAAGGTAAGCTTTCGGTGTCTGCCCATCCCTTCATTTCTTGCATCAACTCACATCTCTGGTCTCAGTCTGGGACAGAGGACAGCAGGGTTATGAGATCTTCTGATCAGGCATGCAGCTTTCAGCAGTGCTTTGACTTTGAGCATAAATTTTCTCTCTGAAAAGTCAGGGGAAATGTAAAGGAGCTGCCTGTTGCTTAGAGAATAGAGAAGAAGAGTGCTTTGACATTATATTTTCCTATTCCTAACCCCTGAGGTAGCTGGTGTTTTTATTTAATATTTTTTACTCCCTTCCATGTTTAATGTGCTCCTTTAAATTGCTTAAGCTTCTTTTTCTTCTCTTTAACTCAGTCAAATCAGATTCCCCTGTACCCTGAAATATCAAATACATGGAGGTTTTCTCTAAAGCATAGTTTATGCTAATAATTCCCTCTCTGCATTCCAGTGCTAGAGTCAAGCACTGCATATCTGATTGGGCTCTTAATGACTTTTGGGAATCATTTAAATATCTAGCTGACTAGCCCAGTTAATAATCAAAGCTGCAGCTCCTTGAAGCAGGAGTGACTCATGGAAGAAGAAGAAAGCTTCTGGTTATTTCTAAGCCTCTCTCCTGCCCCTTCACCGCTGTGCAGGCTCTGAAGGGCACGGCCTTATCAGATGTTCCCAGGCAATGTGCATCCTTTCTGTCTTGCTCCCAGCCACACGTTCAGGTGTGCAAAGTGCCAGCTTGCTTTCTGAACATCTGTTGCCTGTGCACCCACTGCAGGGAGATCACTGGAGCTTGCAGATTAAACATTTCAGGGGCAAATTTAGTTTTTGAATTGCAGATTTTTTGGGGGGTTGTGGGGGGGAACACTTAGATACTGCAGTGGGGATAGTTCTTGGGAGACAACTGGCTTTACTCCTGTGTGCTTAAGTGTGCCCTGATGCTGCTGGTACTATCTGTGCTGAATCAGAAAGCAGTGGACATTGGGATTTGCCTTTGAGACAGTTTGTCTAATTCAGTGTCCTTTCACAAATAAGTGCTACCCTATTCCGATGTTTGTTTTCACTCTTCAGGTATTTTCTGACCATCTCACCTACTAGCTCCTGAAGTTTCATTTAATTTCTAGAATGAGGTCCTTTTTAAACATTTTTTCTTCTAGAGTGCCATGGATCATTGTCATGTGCTGTTATAGCCATCTATGCTGCATATAGACAAAAAAATCTGCTCTGGTAATGGAAAAACATAATAATTGCTGTGTTTCCCCTCCTCTTGCATCCCAGATTACTCTCCTGGGCACTAGCATGATGTTAGGACTACGTTTGGCATCTCTATGTTTCCTTTTGTGTCCTGAATGGCAATGCTCACTGAGATCACTGCTCCTCTGATTTATGAATTGAGATATGTTCCACCAGAGAGAATGAGTGCCTGGGGGAGGAGAGGAGGGCTTTGATCTCACTGTGCTTTTGAAATATGACTGTAAAATCAGAATTAGATGGCAATCTCTTTGGGGCAGGGACATCTCTGTGTGCCCTGCACAGTGCCTGGCATGCTTTGGGTGCCATGTTATCAACAACAGGGGTTGAGTAATGGATGATGCTCTCAAATCGTGTCTATTGACCCTGAAGAGTTGAGGAGCTGTTCTCTCCTCATGCTATTATTAATAGTGCTTTTGTTTTCTTCCCCCTGCTGCACAGTAACTGAACCTTGCTGGGCTGTCTGACCACACATATGGTGGGATGGAGCCACTGCTGAGCCATTGCCTGGTGTTTGTGCTGTGACAGGAGCTGTGCCCTCTCCTGGGCACAGCCTGTGTCCTGCTGTACAAACCATGGTTGTTCTGTGGTATTCACTCTCCACAGCTGGTCTTAAGCACCTACTATGGCTTCAGGAGGACTTAAAATAGTGCAGGTAGCAAGGAAAAACACTGGGATGTTTGCACCTGCTGGAACCAGTCAAGGATTTTTCCCTTTGCCAATGTGAGTGTAGACATGCCATCTCATTCCTTCTCTTGATTTGAAGTTTTGGAGAAGATGTACAAAGACTGTGAGGGATTTAATCAATGTGCTGGGTTGCTCTAAATTCACACAATTATTCTTTGAAATTTCTTTTCCTTAAATGTCTTTCTTTTTTTTTTCCTTCAAACCTACTTTTCTCTTGCCTATAGATGTGAAATGTCAGTTTTTGATCAACCTAAATCAAAGTTTTTCATGTAGGCTACTGACCTGTGTCCTAAAATTCCCATCTAATTGTCTTGGTCCTCCAGCTATAAAGATCCATTAGAGGAGATGGAAATTTCTTGTCTCCCCAGCCAGGAATATAAAGCCAAAAGGATGGAAGGAAGGGAGTGGGGAGAGCTCACAAGGAGACTTTGCTGGCAGATGTCTGCAGTGGATCTTACAGCCCTGTTCAGCACATCTGTCTCTCCAGAGAAGCTGATGGCACATGTGAAATGCAGTGAGTCCTTGGGCTATTGTGTAACTTGGGGGATGCCTGCAGCCGCTGTTCATAATTAATCATATAAGCAACAGTAAAATCAAGTGACTTTACTGACAGTATCCAAACTGCTGACCTCAATGCATTTTAAAAGTTCATTGGATACTGAACCTCGAATGACCCATGGATGGATCTGGAATAATAATTTTCATAATCCTCAAGTCATTATCTTAAGAGGGAACGTATTGTTCTCCTAATTAAGTCTGTCCACACGCTGTGCAGCTTCCCATGCAAATGCACTGTGCATAAACTAATTAAAAGAAATATACAGCCACAAGGACTTAAATGGTCTTTTATGCAATCTCTTTAAATTATAGTCTCCCTCCTCCCCCCTCACACACAGAAACTAACAAGGGATTCAGCATCTTATTCAGCAGGGAAAACCACTGAGCAGTTTTGGATCCCAATCTGGAATCCCCCAGAATTTATTAGAAAGCTTTTGTTTTATGACATTTTTGTGAGGGCCCTGGATGTGTAGAAGACCCTAATTGAGAGTTACGATTGTTTAATAGGAGACAGTCCCTGCCCTGAAGAGCTTACAGTCTAAACAGACAAGACAGCCAAAAGCTGAAAAAGCCTTGCTTTGCAGTTGAACTGCTCAGCCATTGAAAAGTTGAATGACTTTTTCAAGGTCATATATACAGAGCTAGGAACTGGAGGCAGATCTACTCCAGCACTGTAAGTACCTAAAGGTCTTCTACATTTAGTAACAGACCCAAAAGACGTAATATATATAAACCTACTTTGTGCAACAGCACCAAAGGGCAGTTTCACACTGAGTCTCACTGGTATTTTGTTGGCTGGGAAATGGCTGTGGGACTGCTTGGCTGTTTTCAGTAGCTTTTTCATGTTCTCTGGTGTGGTGGAGGTTGTGCTCCTGCAAAGCAGTATGTTGGAGGCGTATGACCATTGTGAAATGTTTTCTGCCATGTGTCCCCACTTAAACCTCAGCAATGCTGTGCAGATACAGCAGAAGCCCCCTGGCCAGCAGTGTTCATGCTGTCTGTGTGCCTTGCATTGGATCATGAGTTTGATGAACCCTGGACTGGCCTCCGTTTGTGTTTGGTTGTGAACATAAATGAAGCAAGATGAAGATCATCAGGATTATTTTTGCTGTCATTTCCCTTAGGACTGTTGCTGACATTGCCTTTGGCTTCTACTTTGCAGAGGAGGGGTGGGAGCTCTGGGTGTAGGACGTCCCACTTGCTGTTTTCACTCTTCTTCTAGTACATGGATCTGGTGTTTGTGTGTTTGCTAGACAGACAGCAAAGGAATATTTTGAGTGGTCTGACCTGAGCAGAGTACCCAAACAAAGAAGCTGTATTTGCACTGAGGTGAACTGGGACGATGCAGCCATGCCCATCCATGGAAGAGGATGCAAGCAATTGTGCAACTCAGCTGCTCTGGAGCAGATGGAATGATATCAGCTGCTAGATGAGGATGGGCTGTGTAGCTCGCAGCCTCACAGAAGCCTTAGGTTCTGCCAAATAGGCATTAGTTGGTGTCTGCAGCTTCTGAACCATATTGAGGCAGTGGAGCTGCAAGCTTCAGAAACAGCCCATCAGTGTGTGAATGGCATCCACAGTGGGACTGGTTCAGGGGGAAGTGGCAGCCAAGCCCTCAACAGCCCAGGCATAGCTGGATAGGAATTTGCACATAAATTTTGAGAGAGAACAGGGATTTTCTTGCTCTCTTTTGTAGATGGGTGTTTATGAGTGTGAAGTGGAAGATGAAATTTCCTTAGGCTGGTCTCAATTACTGTCTCATTCTTTGCATGTGGCAGGTTTCCTGACAGCATCCCTCCTGATGCAGCAGCCATTGAAAACAGCAGCTGGAAAAGGAGGGTGAGGAAGAGCCTGGCCTTGCAGCTGGAGGCCCCTCAGCACAGGATCAGAACCACAGTGAACAAGCAGTTCTCCTCTTATCTGATGTAGCCTGGAGAGCAGACAGATAGGATGCAGCAATCAGTATGATGGGAATGCGGTGGGTGGACTCTATCAAGAGAAAAGAAACCCTCCCCTCCATGGATGAACCTTCATCTCTCTGTCTCCCCCCTCTCCAGTCCTCATTCTGGTAAGAGGGAGGATCTTTTCCCCATCCAGTGATGAGATGAAAGAGTGCCCCATATTTGACACTTCATGAGTTGGCTGAACCTTACAAAGTGATCTTCATAAAATCCTGATTCCAAAGCATCAAAGCCTTTTCCTGACTGGTAAAAACCCTAAAAATTCCTGGAAGAACTGCCAAAGGGCAATGGGGCTGATTCTGTCAACTGCCTTTGGTTAGAGCCGGGTTTGGTTATTTATGGGGGCTGGGGGAGGCAAGAACTCTCCAGATGGGTGGCTAAACCAAATAAAACAATGATAAAAATCAATGAAGTTATGTGCAGGGAAAAGAATGCTTGTGCATGAGACACATGCTTCTCTGTGCTGAAACGTCCCTCAGCACGGTGCTGCTCTAGGCACTCCACCCCATGCTGGCTCATCCCCCTGTGTCTGCCCAAATATGCCCCTTACTGGGGGAATTCTGGCTTGATGTAACGAGACTTCACACTGATTGAGGCACAAATCCTACTGGAAACGTGTCCAGGTGACTAATCACCCAAATGTGACAAGAAGTCATCCCGCTGCAGTGGGATTATAGCAGGGCTGGTCTGTCAGCCCTTGCAAGAAGCCAACAATGGATTAGGAGTGTGACTTTCATCTCTCTGGAAAGGTGGCAGTGTTCTGACGTACAGGTCATGCTGGGACTCCAAAGAAGCAGGTGTGTGTCTCATCAAACTGAGCCTCAGAGCTGATGCATGAGGGATGGAGGTTGGGACACAGGGTTGCACAGAAGCAAGGTATAAAGATGGAGATTTCCTGTCAAAAAAGGCTGAAGAAATTTGCTGTTTCAATGTGATGGTGCAAAGGAACTGAGTGAGCAAGAGGACAATCTTCAAAATCATCTGGGTACTTCAGGCATCCTGAAGCATTAATTCTGAGTCTTGTTGGGGTGTGTGTCGCTGCAAAGCTGTGAGTCAGAGTGAAAAACTGTCCCTTCTCCAAAGAACTGAAGTCTAAGCATACAAGGGAAGAGAAAGCATAAGAAAGCAGGACATATGGGATTGAGACTGGCTGTTAGATGTTTCATGCATCCAAGATTAGAGGAGGAGGATTCAGTAATTCCTTCAAGAAGGAAGATTGATTGCAATCTACTTTGCAAGGAAGCATGCTGAGTATCTCAGCAAGTGGGAAAATGACTAGGAGTCAGGGCTGAGTGGAGTGTTGAAATATCTGATGAGAGAGGAAATTTGGTGGAGAGGGTTGGACTTGGTGACTGCAAACTGCTTTTGCGTGAGTGAACCCTGGTTTTCCTACGTTAGTGAAATTTTGGATGTTTGCATGGGTTGTTACACAGCCATACCATTAGCCAGTCCAATATTCTCATCTTCTTAGTGCTGGTTTTTATTTTTGGAGACATGCTTTGGTGGAAAACCTCCAATACTCTCATGAAAAAGTTGTCCCTTAAGTAATTCCTTTTTTTTCCACAAAGTCCTTTTGTACTTCATGGAATCATAGAATGGTTTGAGTTGAAAGAGACCTTAAAGGTCATCTAGTACCCAGCCCCTGCCATGGACAGGGACACCCTGCACTAGACTGGGTTGTTGAGAGCCTCACCCAGCCTGGCCTTGAACATTTTCAGTCTGGTAATTGCACTCCTTGGCCTCACCTGTTCACCAGTATTTGTTTATGCTGTTAAAAAAGGTGGTGAGGATCAGCCCACTGAGGTTGCTGTTCATCACTGTGCTGTGAACTCCAGCTCTTAGGTAAGTGTAATTAAATCTTTTCTGTCTTATCCATCAGACAGAGGCTGACTGAGTTCTTTGTTTAGGCCAGGTTCTAACCTGTGTGAGTGGTCCCACCACTGGCTTGCCTTTGTCCAGTCTGTTGCCTTGAGGGAGCCCAGCCCTTGCCACAGTCATCACCCAGCTGAGACACTTGTTCCTCTCTGCTCCTTACCCACAGATGGAGCATGAGAGGGGCAGGATGAGGTGAATGATTTGTTTGCTAGGTGGATGGCAGGACCCTTGTTTCTTGTTAAAAGGCCTATGAGATAAGAGATGCCATTGGTGTTCCAAGGTGTTCTTATCACAGGCCTTAGTCTGAAACAACACTACTCGTCCACACTTTCTCTCCAGCTTGTTGATGAAAATGGAAAATTTTCTTCTGCTGTTTCCAGTCTCTGAAATGCCCCTAGACAAAAGAATTTTTCATACAAATCTTTTCCTTTTGTGAATCAAACTCCAACCCCTTAATGTTCAGCAAATAATGTGTTCCAAAGAGACTGTGTTGTATGTGATCGTAATTACATTTGGGTTTTAATAATCATAAACACTCCTGTTTTCTAAGAACCAGCTAAACTGATTTCCAAATAATTTCGTTTGAATGGCATGTTTTGTGTTTGTGTAGCATCTTCTCCCCCACTTCTAAAGAAAAACAAACAATGTATTAAAAAAAAGCAAGTGTGGGGTAAAAAAAAACCTTGGAGAACTTTAAAAGACTCTAAACCTGAAAAGGGAGGGTGGGATCAGCTAATTTGTCCCTCTTTTGTATGGTTTATTAAGCCTTTTGTTCTGGAACGCATGGGTTCAGTGGGAAAGCGGTTTTTGATATATAATGTATTTACTTTTGCTAATTAATTAAAGCAGTATTCATATGAAAATGCCGACTGATAATGGCCTTCACAGCAACAACTGTGTTTTTTAAAGTAGCAACTTTTAATTACAAATTGACTGGCAGAAATATATAAACCCAAATATTGTTCCACTGATTTCCTTTTAACTGTGTTACTCTTGCTTGATTTATCGGATTAGGGCTTTTCACACATAGTGGGTACAAGATATTGTTTTTAATGAGAAATTAAAAGATTACCAACAATACCCATAAACCATTAAAAACACAAACTCTAGATGAATGGTAATTAGACGGAATGATTTGAGGCTGATAAATTGAAAGCAATTAATGTATTTGTTAGGGATTCTGAAGATAGCTCTGGGTGTTCCAGAAAGCACTGAAGGGTTCAGATTTGGTGTGGAATTGCATGTGGAGATACCTTTCACTGCCTCAGGTGTCCAGGGTACCAGTGGAGAAGATGCTGGCAGGGCTTCACTGGGTTCTGGGAAGGGGGAGAGGTGAGGAGTTGCATCAAGAGGTTTTGTGAGGAGGGCTGAAGGGAGGCATCAGGGCAGGTTTTCCCTGGATCAAAACTTTTCTGTGTTTCACTGTTATCTGTGACATAATATGAGGGAAAACTTGAGGAGGTAAGGCAGGGGGAAGTGCTGATGGGAAGTAAAGTTTTCTCATCTCTGCTGTGGTTTATCAGGAATGCATCTTCTGCTCAACTCAAGCAATCCTGAGTTGGTAAAGCTGCACAAGATGCTCTCTTTTGGGACATGAGGATGTTGCATGTGTTAATGGTGGCTTGTAACCCCAGCAAGAGCATCCTGTTTCTATTCTTTCTCTTATTCTTGGCAAAGCAAATGTTTTGGGATTCTGTTTCAGCAGAAGGAAGCAGTCTCGGGTGGTGATGCCTTTTGATATTGTTCCTTTTACTTGCGTCTAGAACAGAGCTCACCATGATTTCCCATCTTAGGAGGATTTTTCAGCACAAAAAAAATACCCAAAACCAAGTAATCTCCTAAATCAGGGCAGTGACATCTCTACTCAAAAGTCTTATAACAAAATAGCCCTCCCCACCATAAAACCTAAAGGCTCAGGTAACATGACCTGAACAACTGAAACATCTAATTTTTGTTTCTGCTATTTTTATTTGAGGTCTTCTCCAAGTGTAAATTAGGACATTAAAATTAAAAGTCATGGTAAACATGACAAAAAAGCTGGAAACTTTTCCCCCATTTTCTCCCAAGTCAGGAATATAATCAATCCTTTCTTACACACATTTTCTTTGTGATAATTTGAGATTTCTGATGAGGGGTGGGGTGTTTTTCCAGAAAAAAAAAATCTTGACGTGGAATTCTGCAAGTAGAACTCCTTTTCCACCATTGGCTTATCTCTTTTCTAATCCCTCCTTCAGATCTATTCCTTCCACAAGGCTTTTCAGTTCTTATCCACTTATCCATAGAAAGAAATGCATTATTTAACAAGGCAAGGGCACAGTGAACCCTGATGGTGGAATTGTTTGTGTTCTACCATCAGCTGCTGGTATCTTCTTCAGGAAACCAGCTTTTCAAAGGAGCTGGAGTTCTTGAATCCACTTAGCACTTGATGCAGGTGGGTGCTGAGTTCCTTTGTTAAACCTGGTCATTGCATTCTGAATGAAAGTTGGACTGAACTGGAATTTTTTTCTGAATCTGTGCCCAAAAAATGGTGTTCTCTATGGAAATGCTGTGGCTTTTTGCATTTTCTTACTTGTTGTCTGTCTCCAAGGTGCACTTAAGTCTTGCAGGTGTTCTGAAGCTTATATTTACAGGAGCAGGAGCCCTGTTGTCTCTCCATGTGGCTCCATCTCTGTACAGCACATTGTGATTTTTGTAGGGTGATTTGTTACAGCTCTTTTCCATCCTACTGGAGTCATGTCAGTTGCAGAAAAAAGTAGGTGTTTTATCGAGGAGTGTCCTTCTTCCAAGGATGAACTGGACAAAGAACTGCTTCACCCAGCAGCCTTACTCTGGGGAACATTTCCTGAGTTGTTGCCACTGTTGTGAAGTAGCATCTTGGGCACTGCATTTCAGTATTTTTCATTCCTCATGCACTGGTTCAGCCATCAAATTAACAAATAAAGCTCCTAGAGGAGCCACCTGGGACCCATTGCACAAGCTGGACCCCAGTAAAATCCAGTTGTGTGTAGCAAAAGGGAAAAGACCAATAAGGAAACAATAACAGAAAAGCTCTGTTAAAAAGGCATATGGGTACAATGCTGCTGGCCCAGTTAAGGAACCTGTTATATTCAGTAGTGCAATAAAATCCCAAGTAATTGCAAATGAAACTTAATGCCTTGTAAAAGAGCTCAGCTCCTTTCTCCCGTGGCTGCAGCTTTTTGAATGGGTCCAGCAGGAGGTGTATTTGTGCTGCACAGACTCGGGAGGCTTTGGGGAAACAGCTGATCAGCCGTGGGCAGTATGAGGCTTGCTTGAAAGGCTCCAGCTTTTTGCCCAGGCTGGCCTTCTGCAGCAGGATAGGGAACAGGGCAGCACACAGGGAGTTTGACTCCGACTCTGTGCATGTGAGATCCAGAGTGTTCTGGTCTTCCCAGCAGGTGCAGGAATCATTTCAGACTGGTGCAGCCAGGATGCTGCTGAGGTGATGGTTACTTTTATCTCTGTTTTCAAATCCCTGTGTTCCATCATTGTCATCCTGACGAGAGCAGTGGGTTCAAAGCCATGCGAAAGCAAGGCAGAGAAGCCCTCCTAACATTACTGGTGTGCATATTCCTTCACACATTTTCCTGAATTTTTACAGCACAAGATTCTTGCCTGCTTCAAGCAAACTCTGTTTGGGGAAAAGAGTCTTGTGGTTCTGCTCTCTATTACAGATTTTGGATCATAACAGTTTCTTTAAGTCATAGGGCTAAATCCTGATTGTCTTTCCTTAGGTTTCAAGTCTAACTCCCTTCATGTGAATAAGAAATATGTAGGAGGAGGGGATTTGCAGCACCAGGCTTTCCAGTGAGGATAGGGATAATTTTTATTGTTTATTGTCTGGTCTTTGGGAACTAAATAACTGCTTGAGAATTTTAACTTCACTTCAAAGGCATGTTTCTAGTCCTTATGTTTGTGTGAACTCCACCCCCACCATGCACCTTCCCATGTAATTTGAAAATGTGATTTGGTTATGCTTGAAAGACTCAGGATCCAGAAGGCAACCAAAACAACCCAAAGCTGATTGTTATTAAAAACAAACACCACCATCCCCCTCCCCAAACTGATGGTGTTTGAGTTCCTGGGTTTGCATTGCTGGTTTTGGCTCATAGGAACTGAAGGCAGGTAGAAGCCTGACTTGCATTAGAACAGAGAAGCAAGAACCTGGTGGTTTGCTTGCAAATGGCCTGAGCCTGTGAAGCCTAGTGTGCAAGTGCCTGCAAAATGGTGTGAGCAAAGACTGAGTGAGTGCCATGGAAGGAAATACCAGCCCTTAGAGAAAATCCTTCCTGCTTCCACACACTTCCCTCGTTTTTCAGTCCTGCTAAGTATAATATCCGCTCCTTCTCCTTTATTAATCAGGTTTTCATTTAAACTGCAATGCTTTGTTTCCCCACGATTACCTGTATTTAGGAAATAAATTATTGAATGACCCTTTTAAATTCAAATGGTGGTTCTAGCTGCCCACACTAGAGTTGACAATGTGCAGTGTCCTTCTTTCCTGGCATAAGCTAGCAGAAGTCATGGGGTTCACACTGACAAATAGCCTCTGCTTTCTTTATTGTTGTTTTTTCCTTCCTCTGATGGCATGAGTCAGGGGCACTGTCAGTCTCTGAACCAACAGCATCTCTTTGCAGCAATTAATCTGCCTGTTTCATTGTTTGACTGAGCTGTGGCTCTAAGGTTTGTCTTAATTCTCTGTAGTTTACAATAAAGAAGCAAATTTCTGAAATTCTAAGAGGATTTCTAGAGAAACTTCTTTCCCTCTTCCCCCCACCTTGAAATGAAGCAACCTCCTGCAAACTCATCAGCCCATTTCTTTCCTTATAGGGTTAGGGCTGGCATCCTTTGCTAACTTCCTGCATAACTTAGGGGTTGACTTGGCTTCTCTAAATGTTCTTGCTGAAAGTGGTCCAGCACTTCATCCTCACATCCGCTAATGCATGTAAATTTCTCAGTGTCATACGTTGGTCAGGATCCAAGTAAGTCATGGCATCTCTTTGTCTTTGCCCCTTCATCCACCCCTGTGAAAAATGTGTGATGTTTAAAATGGAGGCAAATGCAAAGAGGTTGGAGGTGGGGATATGGAGCTAGGAGAGGAGGGCAGCGAGGCCAGTCTGTGGAGTTTATTAGGCCGCTTCCATAATAAAATGCAAGACTGTCCCTTAAAGCTGGATGTGAAAACTGCTGAGCCAATAGAGAGGTTTGTATTGATTTCAGTGAACTCTGGATCAGTCCCTTCAAAAGCAGCAAGGAATATGGACCTAACCAGATGATGGCCCCAAGGCAAAAGATACAGCTTAACATCTGTTCAGGATCCTAAATAATACTTCAGGTCTTTCAGAAGTGCTCCTTAGGAAAGGGTAGATCCTATACTCAGGGAGGATTGTAGTAGTCTGAGACCAGTGCTTTGGAAACTCTCTTCTCTTGGCTAAATGAGAATATGTTGGATTTTCAAATCTGGTTCCAGTTGTAGGTGTTGAATGAGTGAAAGTCTGTTTCTGAACAAATTTTTACAGACCGCCTCCCCTTCAACATCAAAACTGAATTTTGCAAGGTGTTTTGTTCCTTCGGCTTTTAGGGCTACACATACACACAGTCAATGACTTAGGAGAATCACTGATGGGAAATTAAAAAGAAAAATTCAGATTAAAATGGTGTGGATATTTAGATCAAGGATATGGACATTTGAGACCATTTTAGAAATGGCAGGCCAGCCAGCAGTTTCACCACCAAATCTTGGTTTGAACTGTGAAACCTCAGCAAAGCTGGGGTATGTGATCCCAAGACTGGGGTTGTCTAAACATGGAAATCACTCAGAACTCAAGTCAGCAGAAATGTATGTAAAGGCACTGAATAAACGCAGCAGTCCTGGGAGCTAATCTCTCCACCCACAGCTCTGGAGTTCTCAGTATGCAACCATTATCATCTAAAATATTACCTGTCCTGTTGCAGCCTGGATTTGGTCTCCTTGCCTGTGGATTAGGCATAAGGAATATAAAACAAAATACATGCACAAAACTCTTGTGTTTCCTTTGCAAAATCAGGCTGTGCACATAGCTAATTCTTTTCATGTTAATCTACACTTACAACCTGATAACAAGCTAGAGCTTTATTCTAACCAGGCTTGATTAAATTTGGAAGATTTCTTCCCAACAGGAGAACCCTTTCTGCTTTCATGCAGTAAACATGATTTTGTGCTTTCTGTGTTTCCCTTTTTATTTTTATTTCGGGAATTCTTTTTTTTCCCCCTTATTATTATTATTATGAATAAGCTAGTTTTAAATCAATTTCAACAGCTGGAATTAATTTTCCTGTTACTGACTCTTCACTTGGGCCTGTCACAGAGGGGGAGGCTTTCTATTAGCATAAACATAACTGAAAGCTCTGGAATTTGCATTAATGTACTTTTAACAAGTTGACAGTCTTTTGGCACACGCTCCTGAGATCTGAGAAGCAAGGGAAAAAAAGACTGTATTATACCTTACACTGGCCGGATTGTAAGAAGCTGTCAGGTAAAACCTCTGGTTTCTTTTTCTACTACAAAAATATGGGACAAAATACCCACTCATAAGCAGGTGCACATATCTGACAATTTTGCAAAGTCCTTACTCCTTCCCTCCTAGTCCCTGGAAGAGCCTGCTCCCAGCTTGGGAACAAGCTGTTTCATTGTTATTTAAGGGATGTGGAACTCGCACAAGGGGTGGAGGTTCTGAGCAAGATTTTTTACAAAGCTTTTAAAGGGTCTCAGGAAATGTATATTTTGGTGACAAGAGCATGGACCCTTTGAATAGTGATCCAAAGTCTGCTAAATAAATTAGTAGGTGTGCCAAATAAAAAGCTCGTCCTGCAAGCTCCTTATTAGCATGGGGTAGGAATTTAAGAGGATTCAGCATGGCAGTTTGGCCAGCAGATGACAAAATCTTAAGGGATGACCTAAAGACTGAGATGATGGTTTTCCACACCTCTGTTTAAACCACATAATTAAAGTGAGGGTCTTTCCATTTGATTCCAGCTCCTGCATGGCAAGTGAATTGTAGCTGAACTTGACCTTCATTAACCAAAGGAACCAGAAACTGCTGTTCCTGCCAAATCACTGAATCATTTAAGCTGGAAACAACCTCTAATATCTTTGAGTCCAACCTTTGGCCAATCACCACGTTGTCAACCAGACCATGGCACTAAGTGCCAAATGACATCGCAGTAGCAGCAGGGCCTGAAAGGGGGATGATTATTAAGAAACCTGGGGTTGATGACATTTGGCTGAACTCTGCTGGCTGTGCAGTCAGTGTACAGAAGTAACAAGACTACTGCTGGGTTGGTGTGGGCAACCAAGGGGCTGGTCTGTGTGCCCCTGCCTGCCCGAATGGACTCTGTCATGGCCTGAAGGGAAGAGCTAACTGAGTCCCTGCACTGCAGCTTCAGATGTATGGATAGCAAGCCTATGAGTATTTCTGGGTCTCTCAGTTACGTAGAAGTTCTGCTTGTACATCAGTGCAGCTGATGTGTATTTTTAAAGAATACAATGTGCTTCCACCAATTACTTAGAATAAATGTGTTACAGTATTTGCAAAAACTGTACAAGCCAACATTAAATCTGTGTATGTTTCCAGTTACACTAGAAAAGGAGGCAGGAGAAAATATTTGGGCTGCAGATCAGACTCATATCAGTTGCCATGGAAATAAAAAATACTGAGAATTGAGGGAATCTTTAAACTACAGAATCTTTTAAACTGAGGTCTTATTTGGCTGTTTATTTAGGCTCTACATTAAGACAAAAATGTGCGTTTAGCCAGCTCCTCCTGCTGGACCCAGAGCAACTATTAGGGCTTATTTCCACAGAAATATTGCTGATGCTGGCCCCAGAACACAGCAGAAGGAGGCCTGGGAGAGCTGCTGTGCCTAGTGGCACCGGGCTCGCTCTGCGGCCAGGTGCTCGAGCAGCCCCTTGCAGTTCAGCAAATAGAGGCCAGCTTTATTTACATGTAAAGCTGCTGCCAGTGGTTTGGCAAGGTTGCAGTATTTCTCTGCTCCAGGCTTTGTTCCTGGGTTTGTCTCTTGAGTTTGGAGAGACCAAAATGGTGCCCCTTTGGTCTGGAAACTATTACTTGATCTGGCCAGCATGGGAGCGATATGACGCAGCTTACAGTATGGGAACTGTCTCACTGCTGGGAAAAGTCACTGAAAGGTCTGCTGGTTAATTAGCAAGGGGACTGTAAATAGCTAAAACCTGACTGAATTCCTCTGTCAGCTCAGGACAGGATCCTCCTGCCACTCCTCTTCCTGCTTCTTCACTCTTTGACAACAATTGGTTATTCTGAAGATAATTTTTCCTCTCACAGCTTTTTTCTTCAGTCACTACTACGGCTTACTGCGGCTGTTACTTGTTCCCTCTAGGAAAAAAAGAAACTCAGAACTGTGGAGGAGCAGTATTCTCTCAGTCTCGTCACACCCTTTGTAGTTTTTCCTTTTCCCAGGGAAGGGCTAAGAGCAGAGTCAGCCTGTCCAGTGCTGCTTGACCTGGATGCTGCTGTTCTCTCTTGCTTCAGCTGATGGAAAGTGCTTGAGGTAGATCTGCCTTGGCTGTGGCTGAATCACATAACTTTTCTGAGCTAACCTGCCTGTGTACTTATGGCTACACAGAGCCTGGTGCAGGTTCCTCATCCAGCCAACAATCACAGCCCATGACAGACTGGATGGCTTAGAGATGCCTTGGTGATTTCTTCAGTTGCCATCATTGACCAGTGCACAGGGCCCGATCACTGGAGTAGGGAATAGGACACTCCTTCACTGAGCCTGCAGACCATGAAGGTCATGAAGTCAATAAACCTTCTAGAAGGTTTATTTCCTTCTTCTTAAGACACTTTCAAGAGCCCCTGGAGGAAACCTGTGTTGGTATAGGTGGCTGAAAATGCATCAGAACATCACCTAACAACTGTGTGTCTTCCTTTGATAAAAAGAAGACATTTCTCATCTTTCACATGAAGATATTTTCCCTACATGCCAACCCAATCCCTTCCAATTGCATGAGCTCAGAAATTGTCCCAAATGCAGTCTAAAAGTAAGTTGGAAGTCAGCAACTGTGTGGAGAGGGAAGCTATCCCAAGCCAGGGACCCAGTGCCTACACCAGACCTCATTGGCCTCAACAAAGGGGCTTGTGTGAGCCAGCACTGACAGCACCAGACCCCTGGTAGGGTGTGGGCTGGGAGGACTTTGCAATGATGGGAAGAAGAGTGTGGGAGGGCAAAAGGGAAAAGTAGTTTGTTTTAGAGATACTGTCCACAGTGCTGATTCACTGGGCTAATCGGATCTTGGTGGCATTTGTCCTCTGGTATCTGCTCTGTGCGTCTGTCACTGTTTTTGAGAATTTATCTTTCTCATCAGAGCTTGGGGTTTTTGTTGGGTTTTCTCCTCTCTTCATCCAATGCCTGTTAGAGGAAAATCTTTGAAAACAAGATGTATTTTTCTTCAGAGCTCTATTTGGTAGGTCTGAGTCATAATAAATTCTTTTCTCTTGTTGACTTCCAAGGAACATGGGTGCCCCATGGGGAGTAGCCAGCCTGTGCTCCCTACAGCCTCTGCTGAATTCTCTTTTTATTTTTTTGCTAGAAGTTCTCAGTTATCCAATCTCTAGAGCTTATTTCAGGGCTATGCAGCAAAGGCTGCCAGTTGGCCATTTTATGTTGAACCATGCCCTGTGGCATAGACCCTGTGGGCAGGGGTCTGGACTCATTCCTTAAGTGCCTCTGTTTCTGGCAAATGTAAGAAGTGGCAGACTGTGATTGAAATGGGCAGCCCTAATGGGTTTGGAGATGGAGAGAAGCCACTGTCTTGCCTGGTCCATATCCTCCTAGAGAAAAAGCCTAATGAAAAATAACTGAGAAGTTTCTATTACAGTTCAAGTTCTGGTACAGCTTCTGGAGAGGTTTGAGCAACTCTTGCAGAGCTCCACTGTGTCCTCTAAGGATGGATGTGACACCATGAGCTAAGCTGAACTTGTGATGATCAGTGTGCCAAACCTCTGAAATCTGTAGATTTGGAAAAAAGGGTTCAAGTGTTGGTATTATCTGCGAGCTGAAAATTCCCCTCCAACCCCTGTTGTATCTGTTTAGTTGAGCTCGACATGAGAGGGGGGCTGCTTGAGGAGTGCCTGATAAAAGAACTTTGGCTGTGCAAAGCTCCTTCAATGACACTTCTCCATAAACATCATCTGTTATGAATTCAGCCTTGCATGATTAGAGGCACACATCTGTGTTGATTATGTGGGTTTTCTGGAGGAAAGATTTTAAAATATGGAAATGAATGGAGGTATTTGCACAACCGGTTAGCATCCGTTTCATGTTATTATTGAATATATGTCTCAGAGAAGTGCTTAGAGACCTTAGGTCAGAGTAGGGCTTCACTGAACAAGGTACAGAATATGCCTGAGGAGATACACCTTGCTACAAATAGCTTGAGACAGCCCCAGCCAGGGCAGACAGCTGGGCAGAGGGAGGCCAAGCATGAGGGGTAAGGTGACCTGCTCAGGGCTGCGTGCAAGAGCGTAGGAACAAAACTGGGCCAGGCTGCAGCTCTCGTGGCTCTGCCCAGTCCTCAAACACTGCTGTGCCCCCACAGCTATGTGGGCAAAGGACAAATAAGAATAGCCCTGTAAATTAGTGGTAATATTGTTATATCTCTCTCTGTAGTGTTTTCACCATGCTTCTCATGATGGCTGCCTTACACCCTGAGTTTCTGAGGAGAGAGATGCTGGTGGTCTTAAGGATAAAGCATGATGCCAGTTTTCTATCTTTACTGCATTCAGAATGAAGAGACAATAAGAAAAATGTTCATGTTTAAGAAATATCAAAACTCAGAGTGGTCTCAAGAATGTATATTAGCTCTAAATAAATCAACACATTTGCTTGTAAAAATCTGAGAACTTGGGATGAGGCAGTGAAAGGAGATCAAATAAAATTTTAGGTGTAGATGTAGGCTGTTCTGACCTGGTTTAGCACAACTTGTTTGAGATTTGGGTGTGAGTGAAAATCAGAATCCTCCTTCTCTACAGCTGATATTTCCTGCATTTCAATTTCTACCATCTTGAACAGTGTGAATGTAGGAAATCGGTTGAGGGTTATGACCATCATAACAGTGTTACCCATGGGACTGGTGTGGGACCAACCCAAATCTGTTTCTTGCAGGCAGTTTCTTACATAAGGAATTGAGCCATTAGATCCAGGCACCAAAAATATAGAAATGCCAGTTGGCAGACAAGTCCCACTATCATGGAGTGACCCCTGTGATGGCTCTGTTTTTGCTGGGTAACACCATAAAAGGCTCATATGGGGCTGGGAGTAAGCTACAACCAGGAGCCCTCTCCCCTCTCAGGGTGAGCACTTCTCCTTCAGATAGCTGGCAGGCTGGCAGCAGGACCCCAGATTGAGCTCTGAGGGCATGGGTAGGCTGTCAGAAGGACCCCAGATTAATGTGGCTTCAAGAAAACCTGTCCTCAGCTTCTGTTTCTTTGTCATCAAACAAACCTTCAGAACCTTTCTGTGCCACCAGGATGGCCGTTTGGTACAGTTATCACAATGGTAAAATTGTCAAACATCCCACCATCCAGAAATACAAGAAAACACATGGGCAAAGGGGCCCATCCTCCACACCCCACTTCCCCTCACGACTCCTCCACACTCAGGAAGTGGCAAGGCTGTCCCCTGTGACCAAAAACAAGGCAAAAGAACCCTAGTGAAAGGGGAGTTAGGGCTGATTGGTAAGCCAGGCATGGGCACTGAACATCTCTCCAGAGATAAGCCTCTGATGCTTGATTCTTTTCAGTCCTTTTGGAGACCGTGATAAGGAGGTGGCAGTTGCTTTGTCAGGGTTACTCACACTCTTTGTGCAGCATGTTCAGTCACTGAATTTGTTCAGATAAGACAAACATCTCAACTCCATTTCCGGAGACACACACCAGTCTTTGCACTCAGGCAATGGTTATACCGGGGTGGGCTGCTAGAGACAGGGCTGATGATGAGTGCTCATGAGCAAGATGCTCCACTGTAGCTGGTGGTTCTGTGTCTCCTTTGCTTCCCCAGAGCTCCAAAACTGGAGTCCCAAATGGTCCAACAGCTGGGGTATTTGGCAAAGGTGGCCATAAACATCCCTGTAGCAGAGGGGGAAGTACTTCTGAAAAACTCACCAAAATTCTATGTGCTTTGGGATGAATAAAGCTGAACATTCCCCAAGTCTGGTCACATCCAGTGTGTATGCCCTTTGCAGGATTTGTGAGTCATCAGCCATCAGAAGAAAACTTGTAGTTAGTAGTGCTTCAGTTGCTGCTGAAAGGCAGCCACCGGGAAATAGAAACATGATTGATTCAAGAGAACAATGTCTAGACACAATTGTTTAGGACAGACAGAGCAAAAAAATAATGTAGGCAACGGGAAGTCTGCAGGGAATTCTGTAAAGTGTCAGGATGTGATAGTTGCCCAAGGTAGAAATCAGTCCAGGTGTTACTCAGCACCCTTGCTGCAAGAAGTACTGGGACAGCTCTGGTCACTGCAGTTGGCTGGAGTTCTTTTCCAAACTTTCACACAAAGCAAGAGGTTTGTTTGGGAAGCAGTCCTGACGAGAAGGAAGAAGCACTCTCTATTTAGTTACCTTAATTATTTTATTTAATTTTTCTATGCTTTCTTAAGAGTGTTTCCAAATAACTGCTCATCTTGATTTTTCCTGACAGCTCAGAGGAGTCTTTCCCTGGACTGATGAGCAGAAGTACATCAAATGGCTGGAGCTGTCCCTGCAGGAGCAGCAGACTCAGAGCAGTCCTGCTGCCTGGGCAGTGAGGGTTATGGGAAGTTGTGTCTGTGGGTGTTATATCTTCTGTTTTGAGACTTAACATGAAAAGGTTGAGATATGGTTTGTGTAAAGACTTCTGGATGAATGACAGCACCATTTGATTTTTTGTCCTCTTTTTTCAGGAGATGCCTCATGAAACTGCCATCTTACAAAGGATCAGTTTATAAGCTGAGGTGTGAGTAGCAGACAGGTGTTGGCTTGTCCTAAACTGGACTCCTAGCTCTGCTGTAGTTCTGGACTGAAAATAAATCTCCTTTACATGCCTCCTGGAAGTCCTGGAGGGAGAGGGATGCAAAAACTTTGAGAACTTCCTTCATTGTTCTGTCCAAATCTCCCCTAAGATCTCTATGTGAACAGATTTCACATAGGGAAAAGATTTTCACAAAATGTCTTCTCTCCCCTCCTTAAGCAGACTTCGTCTGAAGGCCCCCAAGAGAGCTGGAGGTCTTTGGCACTCAGAGGATCTGGTGCACATTGAAAGCACTGTCACCACTGTGTCCCTGGGGGATGTTCCTCCTGGTGACCCTGCACAGTGCTCAGCAGTTGCATCACTTAGGCATCTAATTGCTTTTATAACCCAAGATGTCAGGTATAAGATGCAAATAAATTTTAAAAATCCTGCCATGGAAAGGTTATGCTATATATTACCCGGCCATTGAAGATGCAGTTCTGGCAGCACAGGGTTATTCAATTAGCTGGGATCCAAGCAATTAGTATGGCAGGGTTTTATTTTTTAGTTTGGGTGGGGTTTTTTTGGGTTTGTTTGTTTGTGTTTGGTTTTTGGTTTTTGTTAATTTCTACTATCAGAGCAAGGATTTCAAGTGTTCCTGAATTTCAGTGACATTTTATCCACTGCCAGTTGCCCAAAGTAAAATATTAGGCCTACAGTATATGCTGGTATCAGCCTGCTGTGAACAGCAACAGAAAATCCTGTCCTGATAGGTGCTTGTTCTTGGAGGAATGGATGCACACAGCCCCCTTCTCTTTCTCCTGTTGCATTGGATTCTCCTTTACAGGAGCACTGTGTGATTTTGTGGATTTCCCAGCTTTTCCTAGGCTGTTTTCTCCACGGGCTGGGAGCAGTTTTGGCAAGCAGTGACGTAGTCATGGTCCATGACCAAGTGAATTCATGATCTCATGGTTCCCAGTTTTCCCCCGTGTTCTGCTGATGTGCTGTGCAGACTGGAATAACACAGTCCACATGCAGGCAAACCCACAGAGTCCTGCTGTCCTATGGCAGCATTTCCAGGGTGGAAATACTTCTCTTGCTTTATCTGAATGTACCTGTCCATGTCTGAGCTGGGCTGCACCTGCTGTACCTATTCCATTCAGGCTCCAGTGTCCTTCTCTTTCCTCAACCTTTAATTCCACCTTTGCTCTCCCCAGACCAGCTACCTGCCTTGATGGAAGGGCTGCCTGTGCCCTTCTTGTGGAGGGTGGCTGCCTGCACCAGGGAACTCCAAAAGCTGTCCACGTCCTGAGCAGTGAAACTTTGTTGTTTCAAAGTCACTTTGACCTGAGTGCTGCAGCAAACGTGTACAGCATCTGCTGCCGCTGTTTCGCATGAGGGAGCTGCAGTCAAATATTAAAAAGGCAGCAAGAGCATTAAATTATTCGGCAATGGAACATTGTCATTCCTCCATAAAACTACTTTGACCTGTAGTTTTCTATGGAGTCCATTGCTCTTAAATGTGCAGTGAGAAAGGAAATTAAAAATTAATCTTTATTTCCATCTCAGAAGAAAACCTTAATTCTCTGCATTGAAATTATACTCATAATCCAGGGTAATAAATTATAGTTTTTAATTGCAGCTAGTCACAGCCAATCAAATGGGAACCTCTCTCTCTCTCTCTTGCTTGCTTTAACTTTGCTATACAGAAGAACTCATGGAGTGCTGGAAAAAATTCACATACATTGACCCAGGCTCTAACATTGTGTGGAATAAGCCCAGGATGTATTAAAACAGCCAGGTTCTGTTCTTGCCTGGCACCCTTGAGCCAGTGACCTGAAAGTACCTCATGGGCAGTGGCTGCACCAGGCACACAAGCACAGGGAAATGTATAAATTGTACCATTTCCATGTGGGGAAGGTGTGGTGTAGGATCTTGTTCAAGGTTACAGAGTGAGTCAGTGTTGAATGAGGAACAAAATCTTGATCTTGGTTCACCTGCTTTTGACTATGAGACAAAGCAGCCTTCCAAACAGAGAACAGGAGCTACGATGCCCTGCTCTGTCCCACTGACCAATATTGCTGACCTTCAGGTATCTCAGCTCTGACATCAGACCTCTTCTAAGAAAAAAGACAGCTGGTTAAAGCAGATGCTTCTTTGTGCTTGGTGTCTGTTCAAGTAACCTCTGTGTTCTTTCATATTACAGTGTGTTGTAGACAAGTGGAGTGCTTCTTGGCATTTGACATTGCTGTATTGCATATGATGAGAGCTACCTTGCAAATGAGGGTATGAGGTATGAGATACCTTTACTGAGGTATGCAACCTTTAGCACAGCTAAAGAGCTGTCTGTGTTCCCAAATAACTGATGCTCTGCATGTGTCAGCTCTTTCTATTGCTCTCCCACAATGTCTAGCTGAGTGCTTGCACGCTCACTACACTGCTAGAGCTTCCTGTCATCCCAACCCTTGTGTAGTGGCACTTAGCCTGGGGCTGTCGCCTCTAGGGGCAGCCCATAAGGTGAATAAATACCAGTGTAGTGCAGGTACTGAAATGTTTGCATAGCACAATTCTCCTGGCAACTCAGCCTTGCTGGTTTATGAGGTTTTTTTTTTCTTTTCACTCTATTAAATCCCAGACAATGTGATGGACCTGTTCTAACAAGGAGGATTTTAAGGGTGGCTTAGCTCTCCCAAGCTCAGCTAGGAAAAGGGAGAGCCAACAGGAACACAATCCTCAGCTGGAGAGAGAAGTAGTGGTAGTGGAAGTCTGCTATTCTGATAATCACTCCTAGCTCTTTCTGTTTTTCTTTTCCTCAATTATAGCAGTATGTGGAAGAATGAACAAGTGAGAAAAAGGATGGAGAAGTGGCTAAAATACCAGACACAGCTGTGAGAGTGAAATGAGGTCCACCTGACATAAGAAGCCTTAAGTGATTATTACCAATATAATCACAGCAAAGGTGTTTGTTACTGACCAGGATTACCTGGTATGTCTCTAGTCATTGATTTGGAAAAGACTGTAAAATCTCAGCAGTGAGGATCTTCACTCTGTGACCATCCTTCTCAGGGGTTCAGTACTGTCAGCTGCTGTAAGAACAGTGGGGGGAAATCCTTACCCAAGGATGCATGAAAAAATACAGACAACAAAATCTAACAACATTTTTGTGCAAAAGCACTGATGTTCTTGATTAATAGTCCCCAGATTCCAGATAGGAGGTTTTATGGGACCTTATTCTGCACTTTTTAACACTGGCTGTTCCTAGAGATTTTCAGGCAGACAAAAAGAAACATTAGCATGGGCAAAACATGTTTTTGCCATTATAAGGGATTACCACGCTCAGAAATTCTACTGCCCACCTTCCCTCCCTGGCAGTGAGCTACTGTCTTTGGAGGATCTGCAAAGAGCCCCAGTGCAAATCCAAAGGGTGCAACCCCTTCTCCAGGTGACTGGCTTTCCTGGTTGGATGATCAGCAGCTCCACATCAGCAGGACAGGTGTGTGCTGCAGCAGTTGTGCAAAAAGGTTCATTTGCCCACATGAAATTTCAAGAGGGGACACAAGTGGTGTGAGTGGGAATGACTGCCCTGAGCACCTTGGGCAGAGCTCCTTCTTGTGCTCAGCTGCCTCAGCCCTAGGGCAAGCTTGAAAGAGAATTATATTTACAAGGAAGTAAATTTTGACATCCTGGAGTTCTTCTGCCATCTTGACTCTTCCATGCATTTTGTGGGACAGAGCTCCCATAGAAATGTGTGTATTGGGAAGGGCTGCTTCTGTCTTGCTTTTGCTGTTATCAGTGTGCAAGTTTTAGCTAAAGGTAGCTGATATGTGTTCGTGTATGGTGAGCACACCTCTGGCTTCTTTTATCTGAGCTGTTTTTAAATGTGAAATCTCTCCCTAAGCAGGATTAACCATGGTATAATGAATCAAACTGCTTGGAGGCTTTTTCTGGTGATCTAGTTGAATTTGGCAATTAACTTCCTTCCTTCTCTTCTAGTTCTACCAACTGGATTTACCTCTAAGTTATTCTCCTTTTTGGAGCATTTAAACAGGAGTCAAAGCTCCATAGCTTTTCCACTCTTTCATTGTTTTCCCTCCTAAACCAGTCCCTCACAATTCTTGGTCATTTTTTATTCTATCTTTATTTCCTACTTTCCCTCCTAGTTTCATACAAATAAAGCAAAACAAAAAAAAACCATTGTCAAGCCTCTTCTCCTAGGGCCATGAATCTGTAGAACAGGGTACTTAGATTGCTGCTGAGGTAAATAACAGTGTCTTATGGTTCATGAAAGTGATTCTTAAATTTTGAATGAGACAGCTTTGTGATGCAGAAAGCTGAGACTGCCAGTTACTCAGCCAAAGCCTCTGCTTCCCAACAGGGAGCAGTCAGGGAGAAGGGAGAACACCCAGTAGACTATGTGTATGCAGACAAGGCTCCTTCTGGAAATTAAATGGTTTATCTAAAGTTATCAGACTGCTGACTGCCCTTTTAAAGAGGTACTTCAGGGCTGGGGGAAGAATGGCAGTTCTATTTGTCAAATCCAAAGGAAGAATGATCCTGGAATTTATTATTCTATGCGTAATTTCTGTATTTAGCAAAATACTGAAACCAGGATTTATGAAATAAACAAACCTGTTTCCGGAAGATGATGGCAGCACTATGCCTTTAGCAGTAGTGGCAGCACAGTAAATGTATCTCACCAGAAAATCTTTTATTTTATAGGACAATAAAATTAGTGAATGAAAGCAAAAAGAGGTATAATGGATCTGGGTTTTAACAAGCATGTGAATCAGTATCTCATGAGATCTTACCTGAAAAAAACATCATTGTATTTTGCTGGGAAAAGACATGTAGAGAATAAAAGGAACAGAACAGGAGAGAGAATCTTGTGAACATGGTTTGAGATTTGACCAAGATGGGGTGACCTGGTGCTCAGGGCCTCAGCCAGTGGGTTTAAGTCCTTGCTCTGCCATAGATTTTCCAAGGGCGCATCACTTCCCTCCCTGTGTTTTTTTCACATCACTTATTTTCTTGGTTTGCCATCATTAAATGAAAAATGGTACAATGGTCCTTCCTGCTTGTGAGAATGATGGCATTTAACATCAAGAGGTTCCATGAACTGTGGGGGTGCAGACCGTGCATCAATATCGGATTTTTCCACTGCCACATGAGCAATTATAACAAGCTATCCATTTTTCACCATTTCATGTACAGGGTGGGCAGACTCTTGATTTGCCTAGATTGTGTGGGAAGACAAAAAAGATTTATCTGTGTTTGGAAATTTACTGTAATGACAGCAAGAGAGAAAAAAAAAGATCTTTTGCTTTTCCTTCATCCTGGAAATGGGTAAGAGGAGCTCTTTGGTGAGGCTATGCAGTGACAGTTCAGACCCATGGCCATGTCATTTATGTTTCTTTGGCTTCCTAGTGATTTGGAATGAAAGGAGGTTGGCTTCTCTCTCCCCCTGCAGCCTGGGGACACTGCTGTTCCTGGGCCCAGGAGCATTTGCTATGCCCACCCCTGAACATGTGTGCTAGCCAGAGAGATTGTTTCTAACATAGGCTGGGCAGCTCTTTCTCACACGCTCTTCTGTATCAAACACTTCCCACCTTGAAAACTTCCTTGGTTAACTGCTAATTTCAAAATCATTATTAATGTATTTGCACAGGGATTTTGGAATTTAATTAGCCTCTTTTGAACTGTTCTTAGAGTGTTTGTCTAGAGAAACAGAAAATCCCTCCATGGCTTGTTTGCTTTCTCCATTTGTTGGTTTTCACTGGAAGGGAAAGATACTGGCTGGCTTTGCAGGGCTGCATCCTCCTGGTGCCACTGATGCTGCAGCTGAGGATAAGCCACAGGCTCTGCAGAGGGAGCAGCTGGTTTTGGAGTGCATCAGGCCCCTCCTGGCTATGGGTGGGTTCATGTTGGCACAGGCTGGGCTGCTGAGCACAGTAGAACCGGGCCAGCTGGTGACAAGGGGCGGTGCACTGTCCCAGCACACAGCTTGCTCCTACTCCTGACCCAGGCGTGTTTGCACCCAGACAGCTGTGCTGGCTGAACTGGGCTCCCATTTCCTTTGCATTAGTTTCCTTTGGGAAATTCAAATCCCTGACTGAGATTTGAATGGATCTCACTTCCGGAGGCCGATGGGCATGGTGTGATTTTCATCTCACTTTTTGAAAGCACCATCTTTGGGCAGTAGTTTTGCCACACCGCATCCAGAACAGGTTGCAGGCTCTACATGTTCATGTGTGCAAATCTGCAGGCTCTCAGTTTTCATCTGAAGGCTGGTTTAAGTTGGATTTTCTTCGTTTTGTCTGATCCTGCTTTGAGAAGCCAGGCTGGGCAGAGTAGGACGGGGTTTCTGGTGTTCCCTGCTGCTGCAGGAGCACATGCGCTCTCCTTCTCTCTGGCAAACCACAGTGGTTCTGACCACTGCCTCTGGTAGTGTTGTATTGGTCCCAAATTGAGGAAGGATGACTAACTTAATCACTCGATAGTTTTGATTTCTAAAATTAAACAGCCTGCCATATGTGCAACCCTGTTACTATATTTATGCCAGCAGTTAGCAGAGAGCACCAGGCAAGTTGGAGGGGCTTTGCAGCTGCAGCTTGTGCCTGTGCTGCTGCTGCTGTGAGCAAACAGATGTTTCTTTGCCCTTTCCCTAAATGCAGCCCTGTAGCCATTTCTCCTGTGGAAACAAAAGCACTTGTACTCATAGAGCTTTTTGGACAGTCTTCAGCCATCGCTTTTTAAATGTGTCCTGATGCTCCCTGGTGAACCTCAGCTTCCAAGAACGGGTGGAAGGATTCAGGGACTGGATCAAACCCAGGAGACAGTGCAGCATGCCAAAACTGAAGGCTCCAGCCCCAGTGCTTAAGCAGGGACAATGAGTGAGCTGCAGCGGCTTCCCGGAGGAAATGGTGGGTGCTCCCAAAAAGAAGTCACCTCGAGGGGCATGCATGGCCCCAGGGGACATGTGGCAGCTGTTTTCCTGGGTTGCCTGAGCTGTTCAGTGAATTAGGGGGTTGACATGCCTTTCTTCCACCGTTTGTTTTGTAGGAGCTCAGCTAGCACCATGCAGATTTATTTGGATTCTAGGAGAGAGGAAATAAGATGGATAAGCAGTGGATAAAAGCCAAGGTGAAATGTGGAAGGAGTGGACCCTTGCTTTTTGGAGGAGGGCAGGCTGAGGGATGAGATGTTAGTTATTATTTTGGTCCAGGCAACATTCCTCTGTGATCTTAGACATGTTGCTTGACTTTGTTTGCTAGCAGGAAATCTGGCTTGCCTAGCAGAAGGGTTAAGAGATGGAATGAATATTTAGCACTAACTAACCAAGAGTGTTTGGGTGAAGCTGAAATATTTTGACATATTAGATCTGATTTTACCAACTGACTTGGTGACTTATAGGTGCTTTTGTTTGGTGTTGAGCAAGTGTTACTGTGAAGCATTAGCAGCAGTGTTTGGGTAGGGTTGCATGTGCTTGTTGAGTAGGTGGCAGGAGAGGGTTTGTTTTTCATTTGCTTGGGTTTTTTATTTAAAACAATTGGAATCTTTGGAGATTTCTTTCTTGTGGAACAAAGCTATATGGATCTGGCATCTGTATGTAATAAAAGTAGAGAGTATCTCTGACCCTTAGGGCAATGTCAGATTGAGGAACTTAGATCAATTAGATCAGAAAAAAACAAACTTATTTAAGTTTCTGTGCCTGTTGCACACTCTCCTCTAAGGATACATGAATGATTTTGGATTACAGAGACACCTCAGAGCACCCAGGATTACCTATGTACATCAAATCACTGTGTACTAACCTGTCTCTTTTGGAGGAGGCACTAGTTTTGTACTAGCCCTGCAACTTTTGGAGATCATCTTCCATACCTGATCATCATTTCAGTGTCCAAAATCTGTCTAGAGCTAGTTCTTGTTTAACTGTTACAGCTGCATGAGACTTGCACACATGGATCTGTTTTCATTCTGGAATTACCCCACAATATAAATTCTTAGAAAGAGAATATAAATAAATTAAATAATATAAATTCTTAGAAATTTCATTGATGTACAGAGCAAAATGAAATATTGACAGGCACTTTTTCAAAATCTTCCCTCCACTATTTTTTGGGCAGGGCATGGTTTTTTTCAATGTACTTCCTTCTGCTCCCTGTTTATCGGGAGCCAAGGAGGAGGCTTGTTGGACTGATCGCTGTTGTTTATTAAGCTTGCTTCCTTTAGGAAGATTTTCAAGCCCACTGTGGCCAACACAGGGAAATGCCTTGGGCTCCACCTCTGCTCAGAGGGCAGGAGTCTGGCATACAAAAACAAACAAGAAAACCTTGGGAATAATCCTTTCTTAAAAAGCAACAGACCAGACTCACAGCATTTCAAGTTTTCTGGAACCAGGGATCCTAATTTCTGGGGATTCACAGAACCTTAATGTTTTGTACCTTAAAATAGCATTTGCCCTTGCAGGCAAAAGGAGCCTTTATGTTTACTGTTTCACTTGTGGATTGTTCCAGATAAATTACTTAAAATTCTCAGGTGTCTGGATAGCATGGGATACTGGGAAAGGAGAAGAGGTTCTGTGCCAGAGGCAGCATGGGCAGCAGGGAAGTGAGCTGGCTCTACTCTTTGGCTTGATGCCTTGGGTGGATCAGACTTCCTGCTCAGTTTCTGCATCCCAGCAGTACCAGTGTTTGCCAGTCTCATTAGTAGTGAACCATTATAAATTATTAAGATTTGGAAAAGGCTTGGATTTATTTGCAGAGAGCTGTTCTGGGCAAAAGAAGGAGGAATAGTTTTGTGGTTTATGTTGCATTTTTTAATTGATTTTTGTTTGGTGTTTTGGAGTTTTTTGGTTGTTTGGTTGGGTTTTTTCCCTTTTCTTTTTTTTTATTTTATTTTTCATTTAGTTAGCTAAGTTGAGTCCATACTTTGACTAATATTTTAAACAGCAACATCAAGGAACTCACTATTTCTACCAGCAGGGCATTTGGCCCTTTCCTCTTTGCTGTGCTCTCTGCCTCCCTTCTGAAAGGTAATGTGGGATGTATTGATCCCAGCTTTTAGGACTTGTTCTATTTCTGAACCCAGATTGCAGTATGAAGTACAAATACCATTTAAAAAGGGAAGATCTATATTAGAATGACAAAGAGAATAAATTAAAGCACTGCCCTGTCTCTAATGGTCTGCAGGCAGTCGTTAAGGAGGGAATGCCCAGTGCTGTCTACCTGAATGATGCTTTAGAGTCTCCAGTATCAGGGGACTTCAGTGAGCCAAGTATTGATTTTTGTTCCTGCATTAAGCTTAGAGCCTTGCAAATGGTTTTCTTTGAAATCATTAACATTGCAATGTGCAGCATGAGGGTGAAATAGCTCTGCTGCTCTGCAGGTACCACCTCTGATCACTTCCTTCTTCCCTTCCTCTGCTGAACCATCATTCAGCTGATGCACCTGCAGGGGAGTGAGGAGGAAAGGAAGTTGCAAGCCCGGACAGCCTTGGAACTGGGTGAGGAAGATCAATTTTTCAAAAAATTGGCAATGTTTAAAGCTTTCTTAGTGTTTGTGAGCCTAGGGTGGGAGAACTGGAACACAGCCAACGGCTATGTCTGAATCCTCTGGGTGACACCTGGCTGTGGGTGTGGGGAGGCTGTAACAGCTCAGTGGGGGCTGAGAGCTGCCATCAGGATGTGTATTCCTGCTTGAACAAAGAATCTTTAGGTAAATTCAGCTATCAGGTAAGCTCAGATTTTCCCACCTCAAGACTGAAGACAGTTAAGTGGTGACAGGGAAGCACTGGAGCTCTGTTACTGACGTCAGACTGAGGTTTGCACCAGGCTCCAGTTTTGCTTGTTAGAGGATTAACACAGCTGGATCAGTAAATCAAAATGGTTAAGGTTGTTTCAGATTTATCCAGATATTTGTTTGATGGGATCTGCTTGCAGACAGGAGCATGTCACTGCAGACAAAGCTATGCTGCTTGAAGCAGCTCACTCCCTCTGTCCCTTCCCTCTGCTACTGTTCCCTCCCCATGCCCTGCTTTACGGGCTGGCCCTCACCCCAGGGGAGAGGGAAGGCTGCTGCAATGTAGGTGGATGCTGTGAAACTGTCATCCTCTGGGAAAGATTGCAGAGACAGCCACTGGTATGCCCAGGCAGGGAGGGGATTATCCATGGAGGAATGGTTTCACACTGGTGCTGAGGGACAAGGATGTCTGTGTCTTTTGCTTTTGTCTGTGTGCATGAGCCCGACCTGAGTCCTTCAAGTCTAATGATACTGTTTCATTTCAGGACAGGACAAGGAGCTTTTGGCCCTTGGCACTCCTGACTTTGCTGCCTGGGGTGAGTTCCTGGGAGACAGGGATGTCTGTCTCTCCTGTTACAGAAAGGAAGGGAATGTGATGTGGTCACAGAAGTGACAAGTGCCCAAATCCTTGTGCCTTCTGTGTCACCCAGCCCTCATGGTTATTTTAATGGCAGTTCTTCATGGGAATGAGGGCTGGAAGGGACCTGGAGATATTGTCTAGTGCTTTCTGCTGCCCCAGGATGGAGGAGGCTCAAAGATTTGTTTTGGTGCAGCACAGCACAGGATGGGCTCTGCTGCTCTGACCAGCACTGTCTGTCCTGCTCCCACCAGACCCTGTGGGACCCCTCCTCTGCAGTGTAGGTCATTGCTGCTCAGGTAGGAAACTGCAGCTCCCTCCTGTCCCTGCACTGCACAGCCCTTTCGGGGAATACTGCAATGCCAGTGCCCAGTTTATTAGCAGTAGCAGGTAAAGGCAACCCCTCCTAGTCCTCTAGAGTCATCTGTTTGGTCTTCTGTGTTGTGATTCTTCATCTGAATCAGTAACTCACACACACACAAATAGTGCATGTAGAGCTGGAGCATTTGTAACAACTTGATTTGTGCTTTGATTTCGTTTTTAATATTTTGTTCTGCATCATGTCTCCATCAAGACAGCTCAAATAAGAGGCAATTGTTTTCATGGCTAAAAAGTTTCCCAGGCTTGCTGTTAGTGAGTGTGCTTCAGGAAGAGACCAGCCTCACACCTTAGCAAGCAGCAGAGAAAACTTTTCTTTTCAGTGGTCTCCTCCCTCCCCCAGTCCACTAGCATGTCAAAACCTTGAGTTTTGCATAAAGTTGTTAAATAAGCTTCTAGGCAAAATAAAAGATCAAAAGGGGTCTAATTAGCTGCAGCCTGCTTAGGAATTGTGGTTGTTTACCTAGTTTTATAAATTGACACTTTTAACATTAGAACTCAAAGCAAAAAGCGATGTAATTATTCCCTTTTTTTGAAGCTTAGGTTTAATGTCTTTATTGGAAATTGGGTACTTCTGTGGCATCTCAAGATGCTTTATTCTATCAAATCGGGAGCAAGTAATTTTTCATTTTGGATTGTAATGTGGTATAAATGATAAGGGCCTGATTCAGAAAGCTTTTTTTTTTGTTTCCCCCACTGGCAGCCTGATGAGAAAGCTTCACAGTCACCTCACAATAACCCTGAAGATAATCTAGGGTTTGAGTCTTTGTGAAGCTACTCACTCTAATACAAGGGAAAGAGTGAGATTTCTGAGCTCTTAGTTAGGGTGCCCAAAGCTAGCTTGTCATCACAGGATTTTTAGTTCTTTTCATATCTCTTAGCAGTTGTAGGATGCCAAGGCAAAAATGTATTTCTCCTATAACTTTTCTGTGCTGTGATCGTGTCTCTGGGAGTACTGTGTGCCTAATTTAAATCTCAGAGAGGGTAGCAGGTAGTTGAATGGAGAACATCTGGTGATTAAAGCAAAGGAGGAATGAGAGAGAGATGAATTCTGTTATAAATTTTTCAGTTTTGGTCTGATATGACCGGATCACGTGTCTTTTTTCTTTGTCTCTACTCATTTGGACATAGCATGCATGAGTCAATTTCACATGTCCAACCTCACTAAATCTGACCTCAGTAACTGAGAGCAGCATGGATAGAGGAGGGGAGGGTCCTCCTGAAGTCGTGTTAGGGCTTGGATGCATTACAAATTTTATTTATACTGTGGCAGGACTCACAGGCTCCATTTAGAAGCAGAGGTTGATGATGCTGGGATTTTACTAATGCAGAGGAAGTCATGGTGCCTGCCCTAAGACCTTACCACCCATCAAGACAAATGGCAAATATAGGATTTGTGTGAGGGTGATTGCAGGAAAGAGCCAGTCCCTCAGTGAACTTTTAACTTTTTTTGTGTGTGTTTATCTAAAAGTTCATGCAAATTGAGGTGGGTTTCTTTGATCTGAGAACTGTCTTTTGTAATTTCAACTGCTCCCTGGCTTGTGTCAGAAATACCACGAGTGGGGTCTCCTTGGGGTTTTTGCACAGCCCAGGTTTTAGCTGGGCTGGGAGGGACGTGAGGCAAGATTTATACATCAGAACAGGATTTGCAGTAAAGAAATTTTTATTGGCATATTTTATATTGTCCTAATTCAAAAGTTTCAGTTCTTGATGATCATTCTGGGCATAGGTTCAAGGTTTCATTTGCACTTGGCTCAGCTCAGATGCTGGAGGAAATTTTCATGATGGGAGACAGGTCCTTTTCCTTCAAAAACAGAATTTCTCAGTAGATGGTAGGATTGGATAAGAGCTTCCTTTGAGAATCCGGAAGAGATTTGCTTGAATTTTTCCAATTCTGCTTGTCTGATGCAGTGTGGTGATTAGAGGAGAGCTTTTCAAGTGTCCCTCTGAGGGTCTGAGCATAGTCTGGCTACTTGCATCTGTGGGGTTTTGGAGCTCACCAAATGAAAACCTTGGTACATCCATATATTCTAGAAAGGTTTCCCTGAGAGAATGGGTGTTTATTCTTTAGTAATCCTAAATCTTTTTATTGGCTAACTAGTAAAGAGACATTGGTTTCTAAGCCTGAGACAGCTGCTTTGTGGGAAAGGTTCAGTTTTTCTATATGTGTGCTCTATGTGGACTGTGTTGCCACCCAGCACAAGCATTGTCCAAGGCAAGGCCTTTTCCCATTTGCTCCTTACACGATGCCCAGCGGCTTCAGTAGGAGGAGGCAGAGCCCCAGAGCAGGTCTGTGAGCCACTGCAGAGTGATGAGTACAACTGAGTGGATAATGTGACACAAGGCTGCTATGAAGGGGGATTCAGCCCCTCTGTCCCCCCCCAGAGCAAGAGGAGATGGATGTTCTCCCTGGCTGTGTGTTGGGTCAAGGACTCAAACATTGTGGAGCTACTCTGTGCTGTCTGGCTCATTGCTAGGAGGGTTTGTGTGATGCAGAGCATCACCCTTGGGAAGCTGAGTTTGGACAGCACAGAGCAGCTCGCATCTGGCTGTCACACTGCCATAGTGGTCATTAAATTACACTTCACTCTTTTAGAGCTCAATGGTTTTGTTTAAGTATCAAATAAAGATTTTCCTTTAACTGAATTTAGCTTAATCATCTGGTTGTGTGTCTGGCTTGAGTAGGAGCATTGAAAGTCTGCAGAATTCCCAAAATATACCAGAGTGAAAATCCTTATGATCTCATAAACTATACAAATCAAGTAACTGGACTAATAGGTTTGTGATCTGTAGCTGAGGGACATGAACGTGTGCACATGTTAGAGGCAGGAAACCAACTCTTCCACCAGGATACACAGCTGCTTCTTGGGTGATGTCAATGCAATCTATGCTTTTTATTTCATCTTCCCCAGGAAGCTTATACCAACATGCCTACTCCAGAAGTTTCATTTAGACATATGAGATTTTCCTTTTTTTTTCTTACTCCTCAGGAACACGCAAGTCTTGTAAATTCCCATTATTGTTTAACCCCTTAGAAAGTCACCCAAATTGGCCAATACACTGTACAGCTGTCCCTCGAATCCACTGTATTGCCTCTAGATAATGCCTGGTGCTTCAGTGTCAATCTGGGGATTTCCAGGTTGTACATCACCGAGTAGGTAATAAAGAGAGAAATTCTTATCTGAACATGGGGTTACAACTGCACGTGATGGAACTGGATTAAGCGTGTTGTTATATGTATTAATGCCATGTTTTGACTATCCACAAACTAGAGCATTAATCATGTAATTACATAACTTATGATTACCTAAAAATGCTCTCTCTCCAAATGGCTGTTGCAAATTTGTCATCTTATTAATAATAATTTGTCAGCTTATTGTGATTCATTAAATATGTTGCAACTGGGTTATAATCTTCATTAGTTTCACAGAATAAATCCAAAACCAAGGAAAACCCTTTTTGTTTCCACTGAAAGAGGTAGTCGTGGGTGTTGATATCTCTCCTTCACTAAGAGAAGTCTTGGTCCTAAACTCACTTCCAGTGTTTCTGATTCCTGAGGGTTTCCTAGGTTTCAAGAATAAGCCTTTCAAGAGCAACATTAGCAGCATACAGAAAACAGGGATTTGTAAAATAATTTTAACTTCTGTAATTTATAAACTTGATTTCAAATTCCTTTCTTTTGACCATTTTGTTTTCAGAAGCATTCATCAGAGCACTGTGGTTTAATTTCCTTTTAACTGACAAATTTTGGAATCATACTAGATACATTTCTCTGATTACTGCTGGACAAGGCTTGTAGGTAGAGATAGTGCCTTTTATTAGAGGGAGCAGCATGGCTGGATAACTCAGGCAAACTTTGAGGTACACAAGCCCTCCAAATCTGAATCAGAAGCTGTCAGTGCTAAGCATATACTGAATAAGCAGCTGCTTGGGGTTATTATGTGTGAATTGAACCACCTCAGTGAGAGGAAGGTGGTGAGAGGAGGTATTGCATCACAGCCACTGGGAAGTGTTGCCAGATTATTTGTAAGCATGGTCTGGTGTGCAGGTGAAGGGGGACAGGATTGTACAAGGAAGAGTCTTGTTGTGCCTTGAGTATGGGAAAGATGTGTTTCTCTTGAGTGATCTAGTAACAACACAAATGTGAAAGTTGCCATTTCACGCTTAGAGTGTGTGTCCCGAGATTGCTCAAATGCACTTCAAATTTTCTTCCCTATTAAGTGGGCTTTTGCAGGAAGCTGGAAAAAAGGATTCTACATTTACAGCTCTTTTTGCTCTGACACTGGCAGAGTAATCTTCAACATGGAAGCTCAAACCCTGTCCCTGGGGTTTCAAGCCCATGGAGAAAGTCAAATATGACTGACAATGGAGAGCTAGTGAGATCTGCTGTTCTGGGTTTGTCAATTATTAGCCTGGTCTGACAAAGGTTCTACCATGAGCATTGTGGTAATTTCTTAAAGTTGATTGGAAGCTATTAAAGAGTGATAAAAATCAGATATTTCTGACCATGGTGATCAAAGAAGGAATTCAGTGATAGTACAATAGGTGCTTGGAATTCTCTGGGCATTGCCATCAGTATTGTTTAATGACCCAATGCTGTGGCTATGTTGGGTAAATAGCAGCTTTGGCAGGTATGTAGAAAATAAGTCCTTAGGACACAGGGGTTTCAGAGCAACGATATAGTTCATTACAAACTACCCACTGTCCTTGGCACTGGTGGTTGCCATATTGTGACTGTCAACCAGAAGGCTGATCCTACTTCCAGAATCCTGATTTATTCAGAAACCTACAGATTTCCTCTCTCAGGTTTCACACACGTTGCTTGTGGTCTAAATGCAACAGTTCCACCAACTAAGCTGTCAAAGGTTTCTTTCTGTCTGAGGTTATGCATACAGATGTTAAAAGCTGGTGTCAAGTGAATTTTGCCTAATAAGATTCTGAAATTTCCTCCTCCTTTAAGAACGAAGGTAATTTAATGCCCCTGCCCTAATATAGGAATATATTGATTTGGGAGCACAAATCCTCCACTCTGCCACACTGAAAGACTTCAGCACCCTGTGCTAAGAAGTTGGGAGCTCAGCACATGGAAAATGTTGTGCCAGCAGCTCAGTGAGTGGAGCCAAAACGTCCCGTGGAATCCCAAAAGGTTTTTTACCCTCATTATCTTTCACTCAAAACACGTGGGCATCCTCACACTGCTTGGAGTGCAGAGTGGTGGCTGGGGGGATGTCGCCTTCCTGCATCTCAGGACTTTGATGCCTTGAGTTCCCCAAATTCTCTGAACCTGCCATGGACTGGGGCTGCGTGGATGTCCCTGTTCTTGCTGACCAAAAACCAGCAATTTCCCAGGCATCAAGTACACGTGTGTGTGGCATTGAGTCATTTCTTTGGGGCTATTGTTTAAGGCTTCAAACTATGGAAGGAAACTGGGAGCCTGTTTAGATGTCCCTAAAGGTCACTGGCTATTTTTATAGATTGCATTAAAGAAAACCAAAACTGCACAAACAATATTTAGGTTGCAAAATCAGGACTTTGAAAAATATTTTTGTGGCCTATCACAAATCACTACAGAGCATATGCAAACTGATTTTTCAGGGGCTCATAACTTGGCCAAAAGTGCATTACTTTTCCTGTAAAAAATTATTCCCTGGCACCATTGTGACTTTCCTGCCAAAATTTTAAGCAGAGCTCCAAATGATAGCACTGAGACAATTCAGCCAAAAGCTTGCAGTAGATATCAGTTGTTTGTTGCTTTTCCCTTTTTTTAACTGGGGTAAAAAGCTTTCCTCTAGTGGATGAATTGCATTAACTGAAATTTTCAACCTGAATTCCAGCAGGGCAGACAACCAGCATAAAAATTTTAAGTCAAAAGCCTGGCAAAATTCTAAGCAACCTTAGTCTTAGAATAGTGAGTTTTGTGCAATGTGGTCAGCATATCAAATGGAAATACTTTTTTCTGTCAGTTTTGATTTTGATGTCATTCCATCAAACATTTAATTGGTAGACACAGTATTAGCTCCAAACTCATTTTGAAGCAATGAACATTAGTCAGACATAAACAATGGGGCTGGGGGCAGATTAGACGAGTGCCAAATGGTGGGAGAGATTTTTAAAACGGGGCTTTGCAAATTGTGTCCCTGCATGAACAGAATTGTTTCAGAGCAGAAAACAGATCTTGAAGTGGTCTCTGGTTGAAGGGCTTGTATAGCACAAGGGAGTTGACCTACACAGCAGCCTTGAGCCAGGTATGCAAGTGCTTGGGAAAAGGAGTTCAGACTGGGACCAGTGCAGGTCTGGCATTGAGGTGAGCTGGGCAGAGGGTGGTGGGCTTTGGCAGTATGGTGCAGCTGAGCGATGGCTTGATCCAAAATCCTGCCTGCCTGCTCTCCTGTGGGAGCAGCAGGGTGATGTCCTGGTGGCTTAGAGGCAATTTATGAGGTTAAACTGGAGGTCAGGAGGTGAAATTGGCCCCCATGCAAATGGGTCAAATTGCTAATATGTACATATACAAAAACCATGCAGGCAGTCAGCAAGTTTCTTGAAAAAACAGGCTAGCAGTGACCAGACCTCAGACACCATAAAATAAGGAATAACCTTTGCTAATTCTCAGTCATTGCCCCTGCAGAGTATTGCAGGCCAGAGAGGCAGGTGGGACTTACTCAAGGTCTTATCCTGAGTCAAGCACAGCTGAAGGTTCATTCCCAGGTCCATGGTCTCACTGCTGGAACAGGCTGCCAGGAATTACTGGTAATATGTTTGGTTTTAATCTTTGCACTGTTCTCCAGTGAAGTTCTCCAGGCTGAAGTGCCTGGAATTTATCTCCAAAATATTTTGGAGGGGAAATGTGATCATAAAGCTAAAGCTTTGGGCTATGCATGCTTCTTTTCAGGCTCTTAACAGGTTTGAAAGGGGTAAGTGTTAGTAACCTGCCTCCTTTGTTTTTTGACAAGAAAAGTAATTTAGAAAAACAAAAACCAAAAAGCTCAAAACCATTTTAATCCTTTACACTGAGTTCATGTCAGCTTTAGCTTAACTCAACCCACATTGCAGGAACTTTAGAAGGCATGTTTTGTTTGTTAAAATATGTTTTGGTCTCTTGCTGCTCTTACAACTATGTCACTGACTGGGGCCAGAGCTCTGCCAGCAAAGTCCGGCCCTTGGTGGCAAAAGTGAGAGAAGGCTGTTCAGCCCCAGTTCCAGGTTTGCTGAGCAAACAGCGTGCCCAGCCTCTGCAGGACAGCTGAGCCTCCAGTTCCTGTCCAGCTCCCAACACAAAACCCTGTGCTTCCTCTCCTGTGTCTCTGGAGCCTGGCAAGACCCTTCCCAGCATATCAAATTGCAGCTGTCTCAAGCTGACTGGCAGCAAATTGCTGCTCCTGAGTCTGCCCTTGGGTTTTTTCCAAGCAGAAGGAAAAAGCTGAAAGTTGCTGGTTCTTGCGGTCACAACTGTCCCAGCGAGCTCATATCTGCCCTGTTGAGAGACGCTGGCACCCTCTGGGCTGGGTGAGAGCATGAATGCAGCCGGGCAGCACCAGGGGCAGGTGGGCATCATGCCTGCCTTTACCAGCCTGACGGGAACAGACAGGGACAAAGGTAAGCTCGAGGCATGAAAAGGCTGCTTGTTGCAGCGTTTCATGGCCAGTGAGCATGACCAGCCTTCAGGGCTAATTACCAAAGGAGAGAGAAGTATGTTCTTGTCAGCAGACCTACAGGGTTACTATTTAATGAAGCAGATATGCAGGTAACTTGTTCAGTGAGCAAGTGACTGACTTGTGTCCACAAGGATGTAGGTGTGTGTGACAGGATACTTCAGGTGGCTTTCGGCCCCTGTCTTCTCTCTATGTGCAGTGTGGCACAACTCTCTGCAGTGACAATCTGTATCCCGTTTCCCTCTTCTCCAGTTTTCCCCCTCTACCTTCTCTGCTCTCATTTTACCTTTTTTCCCTACTATTGTCCTTTTTTCAACCCTAGCACTTCTTGTGTATTCCATCCCTTCATAGCTCTCCACCTTATTTTTCCTCCTCTTTTTTTAATTACTGATGTTGAGCAGCATGGAACAGTGGTGTCATCACTATTTCATCAGGCCTGCCCAAGTTTCTGCCAGTGGTTTATGGACCATGTGTGAGCTGGGAACGGCCAGTATCCTCTGTGTGCTTGCATCAGGGTCCCCCACCGATCTCAGTTTCTCAGCACATCTGTCAAGTGTTACTTGTCCTTTTCTTGGGACTGCCCATGGAGGTGTGCAGGGGGTTGTGAGCTGTGCCAAACCCTGGTGTTGTGCTGGCAGGGTTACAGCCAGCGTGAGGATGCCTCCATGCTGCAGGAATCTCTTTGTATTGCTGTGTAGTCAAAGCCAAAAAGTTATTTGTGTGTTAATCCTGTGTTGGTCTGGGCGAGAGAGATGGTACAAAACCTGCAGGAATTAATCAAATTGTAATTTGGTTTTTTCTGCCCAAGTCAGTGAATATGAGCAGATTTAACGGCTCTTTCTGACTCCTAAACTTGTACTCTGAATTCATACAATTTACTCCATCCTGCATCACCTCTCAGACTTGTCCTGATTTCTAGACTGGAGTAGGTATCACTAGGGAGGAGTAGCAGCATCTACAGTACAACACCTCTCACAATTTGTTATGGGAATTACTAATTTACTTCACTGCGAGCTATATTATGACCTGATACCAGCTACACTTGGTAGAGGATCTTTCTAATACAAAAGTTGATTAATACATGCATATTAGATAGTTATGGATCTCTTCTACCAGTGTCCCTTGTGTATTTACCAGAAAAGATAACTGGATTGTCAAAATTTCACCTGTACCTCCCATGGCATTGGGACAAACATGCCAGTTGAAAACTTAGTGAGACTGCAGAGATTTTGAACCCCAACAGCCAAGGTGTGTGTGGGGAGCACAGACTCAGCAGTGAGATGCATTAGCAGACGCTCTGGGACAGGACACATCGTGTCTGCCTGACCCAAACCTACTATTCCCAACCTGTGGGTGTGACCCTCGGATTTTTTTCATACGAGTATATGACAATTTGAAAAAACACTTTGACTTGCATGTTCCATGAATTTTATGCTGTTTTCTCTGTAGAGAATATTGGAGATTTTTTCCTGGAATATTAAGCAAAAATGTATCTCAGGAAAGAGTCAGCCTTCCTTTTATTCTCCTTTTGGCTACACAAACCCCTTGATATGAGGCATTGAGATGTTTTGGGATACAGTGTGAGTTTGGCCTCAGTTCAAGACTGCAAAAGTGGCTGCTAGCCACAGGAGAACACGGGGCTTGGACATGACAGTCAAAGCTGTGCTACTGCACAAGTGCTGTGAGTCCCGGTCTCTTGCTCTGGGCCGTCATGGACAAGGCAGGCCATGGGAAAGCAGTCCTTGCTGGCTCCAGGACCTGTCACTGGTCCACTTGTAGTGACACCAGAAAACACATTTCTTTACAGTTGTGCTGCTTCACACTCTCTGTTTCTACCAACAGGTTCCAGGCCAGCTCTACAACTGTGCTGTCCCCAGGGAAGGAAGGGTCCTCCTGCTGCACTGGCTGCTGGTGACCTGGCAGGGGACATGGAGCTACTGGCTGTCACAGCACCAGAGGAAGCAGGGAAGGATGCAACAGCATCCCAAGCCGAGGTGGAAGGAGCAGAAAAAGCAGCTGCATTGCCAGAGGTGGAAAGCCGAGTGGGAGCAGGTCTGGGTGGAAAGGTGGTCACTCCTGAAGGAGCAGCGGCGATTGCAGCGGGAACATCAGAAAACCCAGCGGCAGAAAGAGTTGCTGAAGCATTTGCCAGGGCAGCAGAAAGAATTGCAGTATCAGAAGTAGCCAAGGTGTTGCAGTCAGCAATAGCTGAGGTAGGCACTCCTGCAGTCCCAGGTGCTTGATGGGGTGGAGGGGCTGACAGTGCTCGCTCCCCTGGGCTGGGCTCACAAATCCCAATGGCATGGGAGGCTGCAGCTCCAGCACCAGAGCTAACCCTGACCTTTCAGCCTTGCCCTCAGAATGCCTCAGATGGATCAGACCATATCTCTACCCAGCTTTGAGCAATGGGAAGAGATTTTTATTTTGGAAAAATTGAAAACAATGTCAAAAAAAAAAAAATCACTGAAATTCCTGCTGGGAGTTTGTGTTCTTTTCCCATCTGGTTTCCCTCTGTCTTTTAGATGAGCTTTTTTTCATGGTAGCGGGCACTTTATCATGCCTGGTATAGTTAAGCACTCTTCATTCCAGCCCCGCTGGCCACATGCTCATCCTGTTCTAAAGCGTTCATATTTGGGGATCAAAAAAGGTCCATGCGTGGTGTTTGCTCAGCCGAGAATTTTTATTTGACATTTGAGCAATTATGCCTTGTGTTGTTTGTGAGTTTGCTGAGGGTGATAAATGCACTTTTCCCATTTGAAAAACCTGTCTTTTAACATTGATGATGTGGTGACAGATTTTCAGCAGGGATGGGAGTTGGATTTGCCAGGGCTCAGTGCCCACTCTGAGTGTCAGATTTTCAGCTGTGTTCGGCACCCAGCAGCTTCTTGTTGGGTGTGAGGCCTTTGGACACGTTTTTTCCCATGTGTGGAGCTTGTTTGAAGAGCTGCCTGCCTGCAGCACCACTGAGCATCCACCTTCTGCTCTCAGGAAAATCTGGATCTCATCTCTCTGGGCTCTGATTTCATTTTGGTGTGTGCAGGGTCAGCTTACTGCTATCACTGTTTCTCGGGCTCAAGGGCTGCCCTGAGCACATGGAATTTCTATAGGGTATCTTAACTTATCCCTCAGCTTGGGCAAGTGGCTTCACCCAGGAAGGGCTTCTCAATGTCTCTTTGAGTTTTGGTGTCTCAGTTTTAGTGCATTTTTACATCTTGTGGAGATTAGTTGCATTTAGGTACATGCCAAAACGATTCTCTAAATCAGCCTGGAATAGGTAACTTAATTTTTTTAATCAGCAGTTTGCTTTATAGTGGCTTTTCCAGTGCTCATATATTTCTTCTCTTGACTTTTCAGCTCAAAGGGAAGAGGAAGAACTTGTGGATAAAGCCAAGGAATGCCACTCAGCAGGAAGAGGATTGGATGAAAGAGGAAGAGGTGAAATGAAATGGATAGGTGATGTTTTAGGTCATATCTTCTAATGGGGGGCTTGTACCACCACTCCTGGAATGCAATAGGACTGCCCATCACATCTCTTTTGTGACTCACTCTACTATTAAAATAAATATATAGCATATTCTGCATGCAATAGTGTTGAGGGTCTGTCAAAGGTCTTTGTCTCGTGGTTTTGTGAAAGGCAGCTCTGCATGTATTCCTCAAAGATGAGGGACAACAAAGTGTGCTGTTCATAACAGAAAACATACTACAAGCATGAAATGATATTAAAAAGAAATACTTTCATAGAATCTTAAAATATCTTGAGTTGCAAGTGACCCACTAAGATCATCAAAGTCACCTCCTGGCCCTGCACAGGACACCCCCAAGGCTTAAATTTACATTAAATATGCAGTCAAGTTTTCATGTCTGCAGGCTGAGAGATGGTCCATGGGAGCACTGCTAATGTGAAATAGTTTCAAATCCTAACAGAGCATTTACTAGTCAATCCACATTTCTCCAACTCTCTCCAGCTCTCAAGTGGGTTTCTTGCCGAGATGGGAGTGGTATGTTTGTTCTTCTTTCTTTTTTTTTTTTCTTCTAATTCTATTTATTCATATGAAGCATGGAATGGGAAAGGTGTCTCCATCCAGATTGATAATGATGTGAAGCCAGAGGAAGTCCAGAAGAAATTCAAGAAACAGGAAAAAACAACTTCAAAACAGTGGTGGATTGTCAGCATGAATGACATTCCCCGGGCAGTACAGATGGATCATTAAAACGGATTTCTAATTTTTGAGAGGAAAAAATATTGTTTGTTGTAAGATTGTTTTCTCAGCCTGTGAGGTACAGGTAAGACAGGTTTGTAGCAAAGGTTGGATGATGGAGGAGTCACCATAAGAGATAAATTGATAAAGTGTTACAGAGTGTGGGATTAGAACAAAGCCGCTCTTGGTGGATCTCTCACGGGTTTTCTGATGGACGATGATCACAACTCAGAAGTGCCTGCTGCCTTCAGCAAATGTCCACTTCATGAATTCTTTCCAGAAACTTCATGGTTTGCTGCTCCAAGTTTGTGTTTAGCAGATTGAGGGGTCGAGGTCAAATCTATATTTGGATAGAAAATTTCTGAACCAAATGCAGGATGGGATGCAAGTGCTTGTGTGTGACTTGTGGCCATAGCCCAGGTGGGGTAGCCAGGCAGTGTCTCCAAGTACTCGAAGTAAAACAGAAAGCAGCTCCCTGACTGCAGGTGGTCACAACTAAAGCCATATCATATTTGGAAAGAGAAAAGACTGCAGCCCTGGATGCCACCCCAAAATCCATGAATGTATTGACAACTCATCTTTAAACTCCTGTGTAGTTGCAGCTGGGTGTGATATTCTCCCTATATCTTACTTCCAGCTTCCAGGCGTGTTTCTGTGGGAAACATGCCATTTGTTCTGGTGCACCCCAGAAAGAGCAAGCACATTAGTTCCAGCATTGTATGGAGCTGTTCTCCAATAGACCCCAGGTGAGGAGGGTGTCGAGGAGGATCTGCTGCTCCCCTGTGCAAGCTGGCTGGCCATGAAGATCCATCTCTCTCTTGGGAAATATGTCCTTGCATTGCAGCAAAGCCAAGTGCAAGCTTGTGCCTTTGCCCCTCTGCAGCACACCCAGTGTCTGTGCACCTCTGCTGGCTTCTCTCTCTGTGCAGTGACAGGCTGGGGAGGAGAGAGGAGGGGAGAACAGCAGCCTCTGATTAAAACTCAGCCCCCCTGGCCTTAGATCTGAGGAGACAGAGCCCGCCCTCCCTTCCCTTACCATAATTTTATTTTATTACAAAAAGAGCCCGTATTAAAAAAGCTCATGATTATGTTTTCTGTTCACCAAGACTTTTCCTGTATTCGACCTTTGGATAACCTCCAAGGCTTGCAAACATTTGAAAGGAGTAAAGGAGCTCGTTTTATTGCAGGGCCTCAGCATACATTCTTTCCAGCCTATCTTTAACATCAGTTGACAAGAATTATATAATTGCAGTCTGTGATCCCTTTAAGGCTAAATTGTATTCGTTTTCCCTCAAAGAACACTTCAGGTTTCAGAGTTAAAAGTATACTTTTTTCCCCCATCTGGGTTATTCTGTAGAAAGCCATTTTCTCTTAAACTGGCAAGTCTCATTCTACCAAGTTGCATGGATTTATTTTTTACTGTGGTTTTAAGCTCACATGTTAACAAGTAGAAGGACTAGCCTCCAAATCCCAACCTGTGTTTCCCATTCCATTGGAAAATTAGTGGGTTACAGAGAACGCACAAGGGGAATTACACTCCTTAGGTGGAATCAAATAAAATTTCCACATACTGATTTAATCAAATTAGTGTCTAATGCTAATTGATAGGCACTCTGGAGATGGACAGGTAGCTGGATTGGATTTGATCTTGCATTTCAGAGGCATGACGTAATCTACTGGATCAGGAAGGAATTTCTGGTTTCCTATCAGAATGGCATCTGCCACCATGTTTTAGGAAGCCGTGGACATTGGATACTTGGATAGGAACTGGGGAAGGATGCCAAAAAAGAAGTCTGAAGATAATACCTGGAATTTAAAAGATGAATTAGCTGTTGCCACAATTAACTTCTGTTTGCATATGTTCCTCACCATTCAGGTTTTCACTGGTGTTTGTGCTCCTGCAGAGTAAAACAAGTGCATAAACACGTGAGTATTCCTGGAAGACTTTCATGCCAGTTGTGTTTGTGTGTCAGAGCCAGCGATGCTTGGATCCTCTGCTTGGAGGGCACAGAAGTGATGCCACCACAGTGCTCAGAGCACGTTCACAGTGCTTCCTGGGAACGGAGTGAGATGCTCAAAGAAGCTGCAAACAACCTCACCACTCCAAGTATTTCTGGACATTGAAAAATGGAGGGTGTAAGTACCCTAGTCATGGGCATGTGCATGCAGGAGGGGAAATTAAATTTGTCTTGGCTGTTAAAAATTATCTGACTGGCTGAAGCTGGAGAAGAGACTAGGCTCAGTGGGCCAATTGTCTACTTTGGTGCTGCAAAGCAGCCTGGGGAGTTTTGAGGGGTTCTTCTCAATTTTGTTATGAGCTTACCCCAGATCTCAGCTTTCTTACCTGATAAAAAAGGACAATGGCAGCCAATGTGCCTGCCTTAATGCCCTTTTATCTAAGCACTTGAGGAAGCACAAAATTTTATTCCAAATAATGTTTACCAGTAAAAATGGATCTCTTCTTCAAATATTTAGTTATTCTAATGTTGATCGCCCCCATTCCCTAAGGGGAGTAGGGGGCAGAGGCAGCATTCCTGGTTTTATAGAGGGGCAGGCTTGAGAGGGCTGTAACTGCATGTCACGGGGGTTGGATGCAATAACTGAAGAGAGGGAAGCCAGTAATAGAATCCTTTTAATAAACTACAAGCCCACAGTTTATAAACTTGGACAAAGATTATGCTCCTGCCCAGTGTATAAAAATAACTGCATTTGGATGTCTTTGTGGCCAAAGGATCTTGAAACCTGTTAAGTTTTCGCTGCCTGTATTTCTAATGTAGGCAGGACCAGTGTAATACCCTGCGTTGCACTGAAAGGGAAAATCTCTGGTCTGTTAAGCTGTTCCCTGCCTTTGGTAGCCTCTCTGTATCAGGATTCACATTCTTGTTTCCGTTTCAAACAGGAGACTAGTTTACAAGGCAAGTTACTCCTTGGAGATCACAAGAGGCTTTCTTTCTCCTTTCTTTTTCTGAGAGGAAGGATTAGGTCACAGTATTCTGTTTGCTATTTTTTTTTCTCCTTTGGCTAATCTGCTCTCCAAGATGTCCATGTCACAAGAGAAATAAAAGGCTTTAAGTGAGCGCTGGATTTTTTCCCCTCACCTCAGCACTCCAGCCGATAAGTGCGATTTATAGAAATCGCCACATGGAAAAGCCTTAAAACAGAATTTCAGATGCTTATAAGACAAAGCAAAAAAGATAGCAGAGCAGCAGGTGCCTTCTCCTTACCTCACAGGGTCGTGTTCTGCCTGCTCTGAAGGAGTTTGGTGGATGGTGATTAAAATATGTCTGCACCGTATCCGGGTGTACCGTACGTGCAGTTACAGCTTTGTGCAAGAAGTTTGTGTAGTCCTTCACCTGCAATCAGGAGGTTTATCACTATTCAAAGGCCTTTGTTTTCTATTATCTTTGTGCATTTTGTGTGCCTGAAGCATTAGTGGCACCATGGTTTGAGATGTGTTCTTTGAGCCTGGCACCTTTCCTGGTGCCAGCGTGTGATGTGCTGTGCATCGCTTGGCTCCGTTCGAGGGGAGGACACACACTGGTGCCGATCCTTCTGTGCGGAAAGTTTTGGGACTCTCTAAACAAAATTACTTTGTTCAGAGCACACTGAACACAAAGATTATTGCTTTAATGAATGCTGAATTATTCCTGTTCAATTACCAAGTACTGGTAGTAGTTTGTGGTAAGACATAAAGATTTTTGCAGCAATGCATTTGAATCTGCTTTTGGTAGTTTGTACCTAGCACAGGTACAGCTTGTTCAAACTGGTCACATCACATTCAGCAAACTACGTTTCAAGGGCCAGGTCTGCTTTGATTTAAGTCAGCACAGCTCTGCTGAACTTTGTGCCAGTCTCTGACAGCTGAAGTTATGCTTCCCAAATATTTTCAGCTAATTTTTTTTCAGTCCTTTCTTTCCAAAGAGTTTTAGAAATGCAATTAAATGGACAGTAATACTCAGCAGTTACACATAAAAAGCTGTCTATCTAAAGGCATCAAAGTGCTTGACAAAGGTGGGTAATTCTCACTGTGCCCTTTTTTTTTTTTTTGCAGGGTGAGATGCTGGCATGCAGAGACAGCAAGTGGTTTATCTGAGTAACAGAGTCGGTAGCAGAGGTAGTAATTAAAACTTTGGTCTCATGACACCCAACTCTGTACTGTAACCACTAGACAAACTGCCTCCCGGAACCGTATCTCATCTCTATCTCTCTACATATGCACAATAAAGCCTTTGTAGTATATGCTGTACACTTGCTATTGATAGTTGTATCAGCTGAAAGATAATGCTTGCTCTTCTAACTGGCTGCAAGTGTGCTCCACACAGCCTCAATTATCTGAGCATAATGGTGGAGAAGGGGAGAATTTTGGATAATTGAGGGCTTCAAATAACTGAAGGAGTTTTCAGTGCAATTAATAACATGGTAGGAACACAGAAGGTTTTGGAGAGCAGGTTCAGGTACCTGGTGTCACACTGTGCAATCAGTCAGTAACAAACATGCTGCTCTTTCAGAGTTTTTCTCTTTTTCTGAACAGGGTTATGGCTCTTCCTTGCTTTGTTTCAGATTAAAAAAAATGCCAAATATATTTTAGATGTGTTGGTATCCCTTTAAGTTTGATGAAGACTAACAACCATCATTTTGGTCAGTGGGAAGCTGCTTATGGACGTGGGTAGATTAAAAACACTGACTGAAGGGTGTTAAGCAGCTTGGCTGGCAGCGAGATGTGGGCTATGTGGGTGGCTCCAAAGGTCTGCAGAGAAGCAGGACCAGAGATCATATGAAAAATAATTTCCCCTGCACATGCCATAAACTCTGGATTTCAAGTATGACCCGGCTGTAATGAGCTCCATACAAGCAAACAAACGTTCGGTTTCTGTAGAGACGCATTCGTTCAGGAAGATAAAAACATGATCCACAAAACACGCTCGTGGAGTGTCTGTGCACTGCACACTGACCCCCTTGTGACAGAAATCCTGACTTGTGTGCCTTCATAATAAATTTCACCATGGCACCTAGGCCAGCTGTACATCACTGCCTGCTTTCTCTGCTAGCTAATTTATTTCTAATTGCAATAGAATAAAAAGACAGGATAAAATTTGCAAAGCATATCACTGAGTGTTACTGGCCCTGTTCAGTTTTCATCATACCGCATGCTCTCACCATGACTTGCTTTTTAAAACCAGCTCTGTCCTCTGCCTCACGCCAGACGCAGGAATTAAGAGCAGCCTTTACCCTTGCAGCGGTTACGAACTAACAGATTGGTGCAGGTAAGGCTGACAGACCTTAGGGAAGGGAATAATTTTGGTTTGGTTTTTATGAAATACAGTGCTGGGTAGAGGATGGGTGTTCAGCTCTGACTGGCCTCACAGTTCATCCTGAACTGCCTCTTTTTTGGGACTCTTGCAGTTATGTGCCTCCATCAAAGAAGCACCCACACATATTCAGATTAGTACAAAGCCCACAGTATGGTGTGTTTTTCTCACCTATTACCTGAGAGACAGGATATGTTGACATCTGGGGCCTGATGTCCGACTTATTTTTTTAAAAGATTGATCTAATTTTTGTTGCTTTAAATTATGATCTTAATTTTTTCTCTGTAAGTTTTCATTGCCTGGGGTCACTAGCTACTTTAAGTGCCTGAAAAAAATATATATACTTTCTTGTATGCTCCAGTGTTTACCCCAATATGCATTTTGGACAGAGAGGAGAACATGCATATTTATTATCTCTAATACAGTCTGGATGCACACACATACATGATTCTCTTGCTACTTAGACATCATATTATACACAATTTGTATATGCGTATTTATAAGGGCTTAAATGGAAACAGGACTGACACCAACATTTTATGCATTATTAGGAGGAGCAAGTTCACCCTTTAAAATTACTATATTTGGAAATCTGATTCTAAACTCTTGCTGGTTTAACTTAATTTTGTGGCTTTTCTCCAGATTTTCAAAACCAGTGGAAGTAAGGACAGGATTGAGGAACACTTGTGCTCCTTGAAGGTGAGCGTTGGCACGGCCACACTTGTGTGAGGGACTGGGTAAGGGTGCTCCAGCCCGTCTGAGAAATGACTGCACCAAAGTGTGGGGCTTCACAGCTCAATATTTGCACACCGCTATGCTCTTTTTTTTCCCCCACCACTTCGGTGGTCAAAAGTCCCATCCGTTTGTGTTTGTTTTTTTTTTTTAAATACCTAGTCAGCTGCTCTTGTGGGAATCTTGTGCTCCCTCTTCTTTTCCCACATCGTGTCCATCCCTTTTTGAAACCATAAAGCGGCGAACTAAAGCACAAAGAGCCCGCGATAAAGCCAGGAGTTTGGTTCAACCGTTCCGATAGTGAAAGTTGGCGGGAGCGGCGCTGGAAAGCGACGCCCTGAGCGGAGCTGCTCTTCCCAGCCTGGCTTTGTCCGGCCTGGCGGGCCCAAGCGCGGGCATTTGGCGGCGGTTTAGCGGCCTGTCCGAGCCGTGCGTGTGCGCTGTGCCCCGCAGTGCCGCGCCGCGCCGTGCCGTGCGGGGCC